>JAPYYS010000392.1:0-341618 GCA_030522525.1 Campopleginae sp. 14b
AAATTATGCTACGGGTGCTTAAGGCTTTGCTGTTGTAACTAAAAGAAGATTAGCAAAGGATCTTTTGCTGTTACAACATCCCCATTTCTCTCCGTGTGTCACACACGAGCGTCTTTTCTTATATGGTCATGCAGACCGTGTTCGCTAATTGATTCTTGACCATTCTCGAATTATAAGAATAAACCGGCCACTGAAAATCCTTTCAACTCGAAAGGGTGAATCACTCGATCGCTTTATTCGCCACTACTCATTTTAGGTGACCGCATTACTGCTGAAATGGTGATTTTTCAGTTGTGATTCAAATCTACTTCTGGCATCAATATTCTCAATGCGTCGCGTTCATGCATTTATGTTCGTCATTCGTTCGCATGAGAAAGAAACTTTTAGCAGGATTTTGTCACGTTCTTAATAATTCAATCGCAATCAATATTTTCATGGAATAATCGAAAAAGACATTGAAAAACTTCGAACCATCCAACAAAACTTCGCGTCGTTCTCCAAAGGTAAAAATCTCAGTATATAGTCACTGACTTTTAGAGAGCAAAGTTATTGTCGTTGTCGTTAGACTCGTTAAGGGAATAAAGTACGATGGACTTACGACAAGTGAACGATTATAAATATGATCTAATGAAGTCTGAGGATAAATGCTGCAGCATTAATCGCGGTTGTGATAAACAAGAGCGTAGGTGACCTGCGTCGTGCAACACAAGACGAATCATAATAACATTCGAAGCTGCGAAGGTGACTAATGCTAGCGCCGCATACGGACGGACCCTTCCTCACTATGCCGAGACCCTCTTACCACGTTTTTCATTTCAGACTCAATGAAACTTTATACCAAGAAAGGCAGAAGACCAACTAAAACATATTGGGTGCTTACAACACAAAAATGCACAACGTCGAGATCAACGGTAGCCAATTTATACGATACGAAAAGTGCTCATCACGAGCCAACGGTGCATCGTGTCACAAAATCTCGTGTCGTTGGCTCAGCACATGGATCAAACTCTCATTGCTCACTACTCGTTCGTGAAAATAATGACAAGGACACATTCCACACGTCGCTACGGTACGACGAATGGCTCAAAAGTTCACAAGATCCATATCGAAAGTACAACGAAAATAATGACAAGACTCGCGACGAGTTTGTGTGTGAATATTGTTGTTTATCTCATAGAAAAAAAAATACATTCGTTTGGTGAAAAATCTGGAACTGAAGGGAATCTCACTTTTTGGTGATTTTCTCTAAGTTGAAAATTGAATGATGGAGGATTTCGATGTCTCGGAGAGTTGTAAAGTTTTGAAGAAAAACAGTCAAAATCGTCACTGGATCTTTCTAACCTCAAATGCTTTTAAACGAACCATTTTTGGTGTTTTTATTTTTTCAAGTTTTTAAAAGAGAAAAGAAACAGAGATGGCTGTTCCGATTTGCTGTGGAGGTGTCACGTGCGATTCAGGTGGGCGATTTGTTGAGAAAACACCGCGTGCGTTCGTAGATAGACTCAAAACGTACTACACGAAACGGGATTCATCGTCATCGATGAAGACCTCGGTCTAATCCCACTCGTGAGGATCTTTCTAGAAAACGTTCTGAACCCAATGACTCAGTTTGACTTCCTCCTTACGATGCATTCGGCATCACGAATTAAAAATAAACAAATGAAACGACGATAATAGCAGAGAAAATGATGAAAATAAAACGAAAATTGCGTCAAAACTATTTTTTCCACAACAATCAACACATGCAACTCAACGGTGGATACTGGATAGAAATAAGAGAGGAAATAGGGAATCATTGTGTAAGGGAAATGAATACGGAAGTCAAAGTAAAGACAAAAGTTTACTCGAGATTTTGAGGCTAATCTGAACGTACCCTTGCACCCCCCCCCCCCCTCCCCAGATATAACTCGGAAATAAACACTCAAAGAAGCTCGAATGCCTATGCGAGACTGTGTCAGAGTCGGTGACGGCATGCAAACTCTTAAACTATATTCTCATGTAGTTTGCGAACTATTTCGGGTTTGCGATACACGTTTCCCGATCCTTCTTCCTCGCTCTTTGCTTGTCCCTCACCTCCTATTTTATATAGTTATATAAGACACACATGTGCAAACAGCGTCACAGAGCAGAACGCTTCAATGGGTGACGTGTCTGGTCCGAATACCGCAAGCTCACACCTACCGATATTTCGTCAATTCTAACCGCCTTTTCAGCTTCCGAGGTCGAACAATATTTGTGCTCGGATGTTGATACGCGAATACAATTCACGAATGACAACCAGAACGTAAATTCTATATTTCATCATTGGAATTAACTGACTGATATCGTGAACGATGAAAAAAATGGTTTTTCGCGAAAATATTTTGACAGTCGATGACGCGTTCGAAATAATCGAAGGAACATTGTTTTTGCTTTTGTGGTGAATCGAGGTAGTCGTGAAAAATGAGGACCCAAGTGTTGCGTAGATGTTGATATTTTTCCACGAGAAATTCCGAACATGTTCGAGAAAATCGAAATTTTGTTAAACATTTTTTTCCAATTCATGATGAAATTCGTAAATGTCGTATAAAGTGAAAAACTGAGAAGAGACCTTGCGTCGGAGAGAATTGGTCATCGAAGTCGCCGATTGCGTATATTTTATGGCTCCAGAGAGTAAGAGGGCAAAAAGTATGTCATTGCCAGGAAAACTTGATATCCAGGCGAGTTCTCGTCAGCGGCGTCGCCGAAGCTCAAGGTCACGTATTTACGTGGGTAAGAGATAGGAAGGTTAAAAAAAGTCACGTCTTTTGATGCTTGCTCTCGAAATTTTTATTATTCACGTTATAGCGAAATCAAATATTCTGCATATATATTTTTTCCACTTATTACAAAAATAGCCGAAAATGGTCCATTACTATCTTTCACTCTAGTGATTCATACCGAAAAGCTAGCCCCTCGCAATGTGCATTGTGTGGTGCCGAGATATGGCACTTTTCCAAATTCGTGAGAAAAAAAACAGCGAAGCGGTGGTCAATATTTTTCTTACAGAACACAGTCTTTTCGGAAAAGTTTCCAAGAAATTAAAATAATCTCGATAAATAGTGTGAAAGCAAAAAAAAAAAAAAATTCGATCAGACCTATGAGGAAGTGTAAAAAGATAAAGTGGGTCTGGGAGACCCGGTTACAAACTTTAGATAAAATTTGTCACTTTTCGGGAGCATCCGACTGTTGGAGAATGCTGAATTTTACTTTAACCATGATGCCAGGTTTTCGCGATGTGCGATTTCCGCCATTTTTCTTTATTTGTTGAGATTGAATAACCGCGATATATTTATTTTTCGACCGAATAATATGGGGATCGATGAATATGACAAGTCGTATAGATTAAAATACATATAAGAAGTGCCGCTTCTTCGTAAAAATATCGAAAGTCATGATCACAGAGGCGTGGGAGAACTGGAAAAACTCTTCAAGGATTTGAAGTATGACGTCACCGTCCTGGAGGAGACCGGCAGATCAATGAAGCGCGTCACAACAGTCCATAGATGGACGGAGACACTGCCATAATTTTGTACAAATATGTGTATATGAAAATGCGATTTAGTTCAGTGTGTTTATTGCAAAGCCAAGAGCTTCTATTTTTTTTCCACATTTCATATTTCACTGAATTCGTTTCACCGTTTGGAAAGGTTACGTAAAAAGCAAGCATTTTTTGATCTTCGGCTCCGATAAAAAATACCAAGTCCATTGAAAATTGATGCTGCGAGTTTGCAACAAAAGTTGTCACGATTCTCCGACCACGAGCTCGAGTCATAAGTTTTATACGACATAATCAAATGATCTTTTAATCGATATGTAACTATCTCAACCGCTGACGGTGTAATTAACAATCAGATAATTGGTTTTACAAGAGACGACGAATGACTGGTAGAGGTTATTTTCACTCATTCAAGTGAAAAATAGAACGTCGAATGATCGATGTATACACAAATAATGCATTCTCCGCTGTGTGGTCGAATAGTGATCAACAAACGAAAATCTTCGGGAAAATGCCATAGGATCCGTAGGCGATATTTTTGGGCATGAAGATTCTGAAAATGCTCGATGTCGTCATTTTTATATTTGTTTCCTTGATAGTATGAGCGAATGTGGAACAATTTTCTGCGTTCTCGCTTAGGAGACGGTCAAGGAATGAAAAGTTTATACGCAGCCTCAAGAATGTTCCTATCGCGTGTCATCAACGACAAAGTTGTTTTGAACAACAACGAACCCGGAACCCGGACGTTTTTGACTTACGTAGTGTTTTTTATAAGGGCGCTCACATGACGCTAAGCTCAAATTACCAGCCACCTGCTTTTTTAATCACACGACCCACACAACCGATGACCATTGGCCCGTCATGGGCCCGTGACCGAGCGGACCGCACATGGATAACAAAAAATTGAAAAATAAAAATTGCATACGCTTATAGTGAAACTCCTTCGACCCCTTCGATCTCTACCAAGCTGCTCGCGGTGTACAATTGGCGCACTAGAGCTTCCAAATTCTAGCGCACGATGTCGAGTCTCGCTCATTCTCCTTCAGTCCAGTTTCCAAAGCACTCTATACCTTCAAAAAATACCGGCACGGCTCTGCCGGTTAACTCGAAAAAGTTGTTGACAGAGTCGTTGGTCTTTCAGCGCGTTTCAGAACCGCTGCATTACTTTAGCGGCGGTGCATGACAGTTGATTTACGTTATACCGAAAAAATTAAATTCCGATTTATTCGTGTGAATAAATACACTAATATCAACTCGTGCAATTTGTCACATAGTGCAGAAAAATGGTAGGAACCATAATATTTGTTATTTTCTTTCATAACAAAACCTCCAAATATAATAGCTCTCGATTACTGCTTCGTCATTATAATATTTTGTAGGTAAACGTGCATACAGGAAACTTTTAGCATAATTTCGAATCATCTAAGTATTTCAGCCCTTGCAAACGTCAATTTTCTGGCCTGCGGTCGTTCGAACTTTTCTCCCCCTAACACTTTTCACTTCCTTCTGAAACATTGACCATTTTGAGGTTAGGTGCACGGTTTTCAGCTTCACAAGATTCTTACTATTTGTTTCGTAGTTTCGAAACCAGTACGACAGTGACGTGACAGTATGGAGTCCCCAAGGACGTCTGCACCAAGTGGAATATGCTATGGAAGCAGTGAAACTTGGTTCCGCTACTGTAGGACTCAAGAACAAGACACACGCCGTTCTGATTGCTCTTAAACGAGCGTCTTCGGAACTTTCCGCGCATCAAAAGAAAATCATTCCCATTGACAAACACATGGGAATCACCATTGCCGGTTTGACCGCCGATGCAAGAATGTTGAGGTAAAACCTTATTTTCCTACATCACCTGAAAATCATTGCCATTTTTTTATATTTATCTGATTCTTGTAAATTTCAGACGGTTTTCTATGAATGTTGATTTTTCTTTCCATAGCCGTTACATGCGTACAGAATGCTTGAATTACAAGTATTCGCACGACGATGTACTGCCCGTCAGCCGGTTGATTGCTACCCTCGGCAACAAGATGCAGACTTGCACTCAGAGATACGACAGACGTCCATACGGCGTAGGTCTGCTGGTTGGAGGATACGACGTAAGATAATTTCCTTATAGACATTTTTTCAAACATAATTCCAACTCCAAATCATCAAAATTGTAAGCTCTCAGTTTTCTTTTGATAATCAAAAGTCAACGGCACTAAGAACACACTGTGAAAACGATTGGGGGCAATTTTTTGGTCTGAAAAGCGATATAATACCATCCCTGTGTGACTTTAATTTTCTAATCCAAAGATAAGTCACATTGTAGGTCCCATAACATTCCCATGATTATTTTTCTCTCCTAAACCCCAATGAGAAGTTCGAATTTAGCAGACAAAATGAAAAACGCAAATTATATAATCGAGACAATTTATAAACAGAGGAAATGGAACTCGCTGAGTTTCTAGTATAAGAAAAATGAAAAGTCGGAATTATCTTGAATGGAAATTTTGGAAATTGATTTTAGAAAAATTTTCAATAATATTTTCATTTTAATAATATCAAAAAGCTGTTTGTCGAAAAAAAGTTTATTATCAAGATTTTATAATCGTGAATTAATGAAATAAGAGATTTGAGTGTTTGCAAGAAAAAAAAACGTTTTTTTTTCCAAAGGATCAAGGACCCCACATTTATCAAACGTGTCCCTCGGCAAACTACTACGACTGTAAAGCCATGGCCATCGGAGCTCGTTCCCAAAGTGCTCGAACCTATTTGGAGAAACATCTGACCGAATTTTTGGGTTGTTCTTTGGAGGAGCTGGTGAAACATGGTTTGAGAGCATTGCGCGATACGCTGCCGAACGAGATGGACTTGTCGACGAAGGTATGAATTTCGTTGGACCTCTGGGATCGCTAGAATAAAAATTACTCGATTCAGTAATTGAAAACACGATTGTTCGTATCGCAGAACGTCTCGATCGGTATCGTTGGCAAGGGCACGGAGTTCACGATTCTGGACGAGGCAACAACGGCGATTTACTTGTCAGAAATCGGTGACGACAAACGAGGTCGTCCAGCGGGTCCAGACGTTCAGCCGGACGACAAACCCCCCCAAGGCCCTGACGCCCCCGAAGGACCGGCTGACCCTCGCGTGTCTGTTGCCATGGACACTGAGTGAATAAAAATGTATTTCCAATCATTCGCCCTTATCCGTTGTAATAAAAATGAAAGAATCTTTCGCTTCTTATACAAAAAAAAACGTGGATTTTCGTTGAGTCATCAAAGGAATCGCATAAAAACTCGAATGTTAAATTTTTGTACAAGCAGCAATTCTCATCGCCTTTAATATTTCGATTACTCAAAATACATTCAAAATAACAACATTAATCTATCAGATCCAGGAGAATTACGCCGCAACGGTATCATTCTCTGTTCTCTTCAGTTTGCTTCGCTCCTTCAGAATATTCGTCAAGAAAAATTCACCAGCTTTGTACGACGATCTTACGAGAGGACCGCTCGCGGTATACAAGAATCCCAAACGATTACCAGTCATTTCCAACGATTTAAATTTCTCCGGAGTCACATACTCGATTACTTTCAAGTGCCTCTTTGTGGGCTGCATGTACTGTCCTAAAGTAAGAGCATCCACTCCTGCACTACGTAAATCTTTCATCGTTTGCTCTATTTCTTCATCCGTCTCGCCGAGGCCAAGCATTATCGAGGATTTCGTTATGATATTTGGGTCAGCTTTTTTCGCACCTTCCAAAACACTCAACGACTGTCTGCAATTTCCGAAGCAATGAGCATTTTTTTCTCGAAGGAATGAGCTGTTCTCGTCGTGTATCTATTTTTCTCACCTATAGCGTGCTCGTCTGTCACGCACGAAAGGCGTCAGTCGCTCGACCGTCTCTATATTGTGAGCAAACACGTCCAGCTTCGATTCTACAATCGCATTGACGCAATCAAGATTACCACGAAAATCGGGGACCAGACATTCCACTAAAATATTACTCCTGTGGAACAGGCACGTTTTATTTTCGATTCATCGATATCATTGTCGTGGGAAACGCATTACGCAATTCGACTGTCTAAAAGTTTACCTGTTCTTTAATTCTCTCACTGTCGCTGCTATGTGATGAGCTCCGCCGTCCGGCAAGTCTGTGAACAACCACAATTTCCTTAAATTTTTAACCTTTTTCTCAACTTCTAGAACTTGCAGGAACAGTTGACATTGGGTTACATGCTATTTGCGTCTTTTTTTGAGATTTTCGTAAACATAAGCTGAAGGAAATGATTTTGTACTGACCGTCACGATCCACAGATGTGAGGACAATGTAATCCAATCCCCAATCGGTTACTGCTGTTGCTGTATTTAACGGTTCTTCTGGATCCAATGGTGGAGGAGCTTTGGCTGTTTTAACTGAGCAGAAACGGCATCCTCTCGTACATGTGTCACCCATCAACTGAAATGTTGTAGTTCGACTTCAGTGGTTTAATGGATATCGGAAAAAATGCATTATATAAGTACCATGATGGTAGCCGTAGCCGTGCCGTGAGTTCCGCCACCCCAGCATTCCCCAATATTTGGACATCTCGCTTCTTCGCAGACGGTACTGAGCTTGAGATCTCTTAATTGCGCTTTTATCCTGCTGTAATTTTGTCCCATTGGTATTTCGGTTTTGAGCCATGGCGGCAGACGCAACCTGCCCTTGTCACCTTTTTCAAGCTTCAATTTTTCTTTGTACTCTGGTATCGAACCATCTATGAAATCCTCCAACTGGGGACCACTTTTCAACTTGGCAGAGAATGTGTGGCTGCTCGATTTCGACGAGTGTCTACACTGCTTTGTAAAATGATTTTTTTCATGAACTTTCGTCGGGTCAATGTTGGGAACGTTTTTGGCTTAATGCTTATTTCTGGTCTTTTTAATTTTTATTATTTATTTGTAAATACAATCAAATTACTCACATTTACGTTGAAATTGACACTCGTTGCACCCAAAGCCAAGTTTCTCGTGTTAACTGAGCGCAACATGATGGGTTTATTTAAATGTGAAAAAAAAACTCGTGCAACCGTGGTCCGAAATGTCAAATCAGCTGATTCGTGTTAACTAGCCAAGTCACTACTATTCTCGGGCCTCCGATATCACTCTATTTAATTGCATTCTTACTGTTTGACCGTCAAAACTTGTTGCATTTTTCGATACGTTGTGCATGAAAGTTATGTTACGAGAGGTGACGAAAGCTCTCGGTCGAGCAACATATCGTACAAAACAAAGTTATGAAATCCTTTTCGTTCTGTATCTACTCTGCTACTCCGCATGATTAGCAGAAGAAAACTTTGATCTTTTTAGCAGCATAATGAGAGGAAAGTGAACTTATCGATGAAGAGAAATCCTGTGCTATCTATACATGATCGTCGATCTCAAACGGAGTCAGACGGGAAAATTAAATTTATTGTGCAAATTATTTACGATTCATGGATTGATTTATTGATGAAAATCATGCAGCTGATAATATTTTTTTAAATTACAATTATTACTGCGGAGGGCAATACAGAAGAAAAAATGTTGTAGGTGAGTGGAAACTAATCCATCAGATGGCGAAGCGTGCAAAGGACTGATATTTTATTATTGTGATTGTGATGAAGCGTTATCACCGATATCGAAACATCTTTCTATGCGCCTTGAACTCACCGGGTCGAACTCAGTTTCAGTCAGCCACGGGCGTATGACCGATCATCATTGAAATTCACCACCTTTCAATAATTTTTTTTATACAGGATGGAGGAAGTTGACAATATAATAATCCATTCACTACGTGAAATCGGCTGGTGAGTATGCTATCATTGCAGAAATCAAGAGTTCCTTATTTTTCGATCGAAGTGTCAATTGACTGAATCGAAAACGGTTTCGGCCGAGACACGCGAATGACAGTTGGTGGGTGGTGCTTGAATACTGTTTGTTTTTTTTTCCCGACAATGAAAAAATCATAAAAACACTGTTCAAGTTTATTTCGAAAAAACGAAAATATTGATATTCTATGTTTTGATGAATTCAGTGATATAGAAGAACGTGTTACGAATTTGAAAGGCTTCGATACTGATCTTGTGATCGACGCGACCGTAAGATGTTTAGAAATTATTCGACCTGGTCTTGGAATATCGAAAGTGCTTCCTGCGAATATGGCAGCTCGCTTTCGAGTCGGAGCCGCGTTAGCCCAGGCTTGTTCGGTAATAAATCACAAAAAAAATGAAAAAAGTACTTTCCAGGATATTTCGGTTTTCTCTTAATTTGCATATTATATCTTGATGGGTCTCTAGGAATTAGGATACAGAGGAGACATTGGTTATCAAACATTCCTGTACAGCTCAGAGACGGATCTACGAAGAGTTTTCATGTTTCTCGTTGAGAAACTTCCCAAGGAGAGTGACAAGACGTCAAACGAACCAACTAGTAAAATTGATCAGTTAGAAAAATCTATCGCGTCTGTTGTCACTCGCAGTCTCTCCTCTCCCTGGTTACCTCACTATTGCCACAAAAATTCCAGAAGAGGAGGGTACGTTCATGTGCCTTACACGTCCGTCGATATCGACGGCCCATCAGCCAAAGATGGAGAAGGTAAACTCAAGAAAACCAGTCCATTGCCGTTTCTTCATTAAATCACCACAAAATGAGTTTTTTTTAAATTCCTTAAAAGAACATTCATCAAGAGCCCATGAATATGAGGATTCTCCTAGAGCTCATCAAGTTTTCTTTTTTTTAATACATTTGATTGTTAAATGAATTGCAACCATCAGAAATTGCCAATTCCATTCAAATCAAATTTTAAACTATTCTTTTAAATTTCAATTCGAATTGAATTCCAAATTCTAAAAAAAGTAATAAATAAAAAAAAGCTGGAATCTTTAAAACTTTTTCAAAATGTTAACATTTTTTTTTTACAAAACCCCTTGAATAGTAAAGACGACAAGTCCAATAAATTACATCTAGAATAATTGAATCACGCAAATCCACTTATTTCTGTTTTTTTTGTGCAATTTTCTCACTAAATGCGTTCGATATTTCCATTATGTATTTTTGTCACCTGCAGACTTCCAAAGTTATTACGTACGATACCAACAATCAGTGCCTGAGCAAACGGGGGACCGCGAAAGTCTCTTGCCTTCCGTGTTATCGCACAATGCGAAATTGCTGCATTCACGAACAACGAATATAATAGAGCGATTGGATTGGCTGAGTTCACAAAAGTCCGATAATTCTGCTGATCAGATGGTCTCTGGTAAATCGCCAGAGATTTCTGTCGCCAGCAGGTTCACCTTGAACGACAGATTGCATAGTAAAAAAGCAGAGTCCGATACTGAACGAAAAACTGCCGAAAAATCGCTCCCTCAATCCGATGAAGCCTGCTCTGTTACGAGGGAAGAAGGACGCACTTTGGAGATCGATAAACTAAAGTCCGATTGCGAACAGCTGAGGATTGATATAGACAGTGCACAAACGGCAATGAAGAAAGTTAGTGCACAGCTAGCCTGCGTGACAAACAAACACGAGAGCGACGAGAAAGAGCTCCAAGCTCTCGAAGCCGAAAAAATCATAAAATCGCGTACTTACGATTTGTTAGAAGATTCTGAGAACAATATTGCCAAACTAAAAAATGTCATTGACGCTGGACGAAATAAAATGATCAACTTAGCCAACCAATGGGAAAAACACAGAGCACCATTAATCAAACAATATCGTGATGGCAGAGAAAAATATTCTGCTAAAACCGTAAGTTGAAAATTCACGCGATCTCCATCGAAATTTTTCCACTAATTCTGCAAATTTAGCCAACCGGAGTTCTTCAGAGTGGTATATTCGTTGGATTTTTAATTTAAACCTTCGTTAGGAATAAATTTCGCAAAATCTACGATAAATTCTTGCGTCTGGCTTATCCATGGGTTTTTTCTTGTGCTCCACAGAACAGTAGCCAGAAAAAGCTCGAGGAATTACGTTTATTGCGTGACAAAGAGAAAGAATTGTTAGAAGAGTGTCACCTGAAGGATCAGCAGTACTCGCAACTGTTGGGGGAAGTTGAAAAGTTACCGAAGGACGTTAACCGTTCGGCCTATACACAGAGAATACTGGAAATAATAAACAACGTTCGAAAGCAAAAAGACGATATAAACAAAGTTTTGGCAGACACTCGTGAGATCCAAAAAGAAATAAATACTCTTACGGGTAGACTCGAGAGGTCGTTCACCGTCGTTGACGAACTCATATTCCGCGATGCCAAAACGAACGAAGCATCGAGACGTGCCTACAAACTACTCGCTACTCTACACTCGGATTGCAGCGAGCTCGTAACGATGGTCGAAGAAACGGGTTCCACGTTGCGTGAAATTCGAGATTTGGAAGAACAAGTAAGTCCATTTTAACCCTTCGAGTGCAAAGCCCCTATAAGTGGGTCAATCTGACCCAAAGCGTTTGTCCAATCAATGTATTCCGGAAAACATGCCTATCTTGTTGTTTTTTTGTAGTAAATTATTCATATTCCTTTGCCCTCAATTGATTTTATGACCAAAACGAAATGCCGAACAATCGAAAACAGAAAATGGTTGGGGTCAAAATGACCCACTGTGGACTGGAAGGGTTTGGAGAATTTTGTGTATTTAAAAAAATGTTCGTTCTAGATCGATTCGGAATCAACGAAAAACGTTGGTGCAAATTTGGAGAGAATAACTGCAGATTTGACACAGATGCGTCAGGAAACTGCATCGTTGATGGCACAAATAGAGAATAAGTAATCATGATTTTCATGCATGGAACGACCGCAGATTGTCGAAATGTTTAGAAAAGAAAGAAAGAATTCTCGCAACGGTACGCTCTTGTCGTTCATGGTTTATATTTATTTCAGACTTTGTTATAAACTGAAGTTTTAACAATAATCATGATTGTGTTTATTCAAGGTGACGATTATGGCAATGGGACAAAAGCTGCGAAACGAATAAGAAATCGAGCGGACAGCTCGTACATGTTGCAGTACAATTGACAATAGCACGTTGCAATAAATCGTCATTGGTGTTCCTATTTACACGAGCGCATTTGACTCTTCGGTTGAACGAGCCTTGAGAGCCTTTCAATACCAGAACGGATGAACGTCCGAGTAAGCCACGCTCAAAATACGTTTTTTCGTACGAAGCCTAATCGTTATTTCTTATAGATTCCATGAGGAAAGGGTTCAAATGAAAACAAATAACCGTTACAGAACAGAATGTAAATATTCATGAAAATTAAATGAAATTTCGAATACGTACGCAAACATTTATTTCCTTTCTGTCATCATTGCTTTTCTCTGTTCTCTAACGGCCATTTTTCCATTTTAATCTCCACCCCGAGCAGCAATGCTCGATTGTACATTTTATTGAGTTAGCTCGACGTACCAAACTCCAACGAGTTAATAAAGTATAATTGTCATTAGAATGTAATTAAAAAATGACATAAAACGAGACTATTCGATATTGTACAGAAATGTAACGCTTGTATAAAATTTGCGATACGTATATCGACACTCGTACGTATATTTGTACTCGTATCTTCCTTTATTCCTTCAGTTTCATGGATTATGAGTATCTGCTCTCCTTTACTATTTCAGGAGGTATGTATTTGTCGTCAATGTCTTCAGCCAATTGTATTTTTTTACCATACATTTGTTTTTCTCTTGCGATTTTCTGAGCGATTTGCAAATCTATTGCTTTTTTGTTCTTGAAATAGTTCAGATGCTGTTCACGTGAATGCAGATATTTCTTCATTTCATCCACCTTCTCCAGCCTCGATTTTTTGTCCATTTCTTCTAATTGAGCCTCCAGCAACGAAACTCTGGTTTTTTCCCAATGATCGTAAATCTGGAATTTTTTTTTCGATTTTTTTTAATACAAAATTTGGTCCTGTGGATTTTCCAGAACTTGGGATCTCGCAAAATAAACCACGTCGTCGGTTCTGCCCATTTATCATGATATGAGTAGTTCATAAGGAAATTTCAAAGATTTCTCATATTGAAATGATTTGGAAGGCCAAGGAAAGGTATGGAAGTTTTTTTTAGAAAGAAATACTATAAATTTTTCCCCTTTATTGATCCCCTGGACCTGGATGGAAATGAATAAATGAAATAATCGGAAAAGTTATGGGATTCAAATATTTCGTCCTACTCCACTTAAAAAACAAACATTTCGTTCGAATTTTGATGTTTGACTGTAGAAAAATCAAGGGATTTTGTTGCATTTCAAAAACGCAAAATCTTTGCATCAAATTGAGAAATTCTCACCTTTTGAGTCTCGGATATGTCAGCCTCTTCTCGATTTTTAACAGCCTGTTGTACTCTGGACTCGATTTCTTCCAGGATGGAGCCTTTTTTGAGGCTGTTTTTATCGAGTTTTTGGGACAGCTCCCTCAGTTCTTGTATTTCATCAGTTATTTTATCTTCAGGGAGCTGGGATATGTGCTCCTGCACTTGAGCCAATACTTCTTCGTAAATACATTCTTTTTGGCCGTTGTCTATCCATTTTTTGATTAAATCTGAAGCATCTTTGTACTTTTTCCATAGTACGAGTCCACGCAAGTGGCAGCTTCTGTCGACGACGTCTTTAGTCGATTTGCCATAGAAAACAAGAGTTTTGCCTATGAGATCATATGGATCTTGGAGATCAAAGTGATCGTCAAAGAAAGGATTTCTAATAAACCGGACTCGGACTTTGATTTCTTCTCCCTTTGGATCTTCTGGCGGCTCTGGTTCGGGAGCCTTCCAGGTTTCAGGGTTCTCGAGGTATTTGTGACACGAATACAACGCAAGGGCGTTGGATATTTCATTGGAAGAATCTTCCTGGAGCATCAGCAAAACTGCGACTTTTGCAGCAGAGGCAAAATCTTGTTTTTTTATAAATGCATCCATAAGAATGTTGTAACATATGTAATCAGGAAATATTCCATAATTAATACGATCGTTCAATATGGTCAGGAGACTGTCGATTTCGTTGGTGTCAAATAAATATCGAATCACCGCATGATGAGTGGAGTCCAGAATGTTGGAAGCTTCACAAGTTAGTCTGAGTCTGGAAAGTAAGTCTATGAGAGCGTCAACGTAATCGGGATTTTGGATGATGTTTGCGTAGATGTCAATATCGAGTGCACTCGCTTTTCCAGAACTTTGGAATTTTCTATCGAGTTCAATGAAAAATTCGTCCGGATTTATTTTACTGAGAATAGGCGATTCGAGTCTCTTGTTCCATGCATCGGTACATCTATAAGCTTCCGATAAAAACGTTCTGTTTAACTTTTGCACATTGTTCAAACGTGTCAACGCACGAGCATTGCTTTTTATGAATTTCCACATTTTTTCGTTATTTTTTTATTCACTGTGACATGCTAACTCTCATTCGATTTTCTATCCACTTTTTCGCTTTACAATAACGTATTATGAAATAACTCGGTCCGGCGGATAGCCCGGCCAGCACGTTTACGAACCCTCGAAATTGTGTTTCGAAGATAGCCGACTGGTCTTGCCGGTGGGACGCGAAAGCACATGTGCTGCGTGCTTCTCATTTCGTCCGCTAGAGCACTTTGAAATCCGACAGCTATGGGGATTAGGATGATATGTGAAGCGACTCCAGGGTCAAGGATCACTGCCCACAGGGTTCTATTATAAGAACAATATGAATTTATTAACGAAAAATATTAAATTACAAAAATAGCGAATGAACTTTTCGACGCCACACGTGTGGACGAGTTGCGGAATCTCCCGTGGCGGCCATTACGGCGCTGATCGCCAGGGACGGAGGTAGCAGGGGTGCCACACAGCGATCACGACGACGTTCTCAATGCTTTCTTTTAATTTAGCAGATTCATTAACAGTGCTGCTTGCACTAAGACGACCACTTTCATTATATAATATAAAAAATCGATCGATTTGACTAACTAATTTTAATATAATACGAATATCGTACGAGAGAAACATTCAAATATTCCCGCCAAGTTTACAGAGGGCACTGTTATTGGTTAGCGTGATAAGACGTTTTTTTTTGTTATTTCTATCGCCCGTGTTCTGGTTCTCGCGCTGCTCCGCAAATTCGCGATTACTCCGCATAGTCGGATAGGTACTTATAGCCGACAAAAGTGAATACTTTGCAAAAACGACTTTTTTCACTGAAAACATCGTTTTACGTAGATTTTTCGATCCTTGAAGTGAGTACGTCTGACGTTACAACTAAGATTCATTTAGTTATTATGTAGTTTCTTTTATTCAGCGTTTTCTGAAAAATTGTGCATCATTGATTTTCACTTGGCGCGTTTGGCGTTTCGAGAAAGGTCGATTCGTCTACACAGCCCACTATGATATAGCCTCGTGGCTTTTGGCTGTTAGTACTTAGCAGTGAATTTCAAAAAATTTGACGACACCTTTTTTCAATATTCCCGATTCAGAGGGACAATTCCTGGCACAATTTTTGCTACCCGTGTCACAGAAACGTTACTTCATTTCGAATATATGCACACGCACGCACACACGCACATGTATATCTATATGGGCATATATCGTATAGGAGAAGCATAAAAGTTCAACCTTCGTCCTTATAATCGAAAAAGCCGAACAACGTCTAAGTTTCTTGAATAATCAGTCCTTCACAATAAAATGTGCACAGGGTTTTTTTTATCAATCACACACTCGATAGATGACCTTGATAAATGCTGAATTTTTCAATTTTCCCTTCGTTCCCCGGACCGTTCATAAATCATTTTTTTATTTTTCGACCAAAATTTGTAAAAACTGGAGAACCATAAATAATGACCAGGGAGTCAATTTTTCAATAATGCCATAGTTACACGAGTACCTTTATGCATTATCAATGTTCATGAATATTCATGCACAGGTTTACAACCGCAGTAAATTGGAAAAAAAATGATTCACGTTCTCGTTTCTACAAGATTTCGTGTACCTGTTAAAACAAATAACCTATAATTGCAAATTTGAAAAATTTCCGATTTTTCTTATGATTGGAAATAACTTTTTTTTCCAAAAATATAGTTTTTCAAAACGTTTTATTAAAAAATAAAAAGGTGCAATGAGAATAACAACTATGAAACATTAACGTTAACAAAAAATAACCAATGAAGAGAATATTGGGATTTTTTTCCATTTTTTTCTCCTCAAACACGTGAGATATGCGTGGCAGGACAAAAGTGGTTCATACTATGAAAAATAAATTGAAATAAAACCAAAACTCTAATTGGGTTGCATGAATCAATTCTAATAAGTATTTTTCACAGCATGGCTGCCGTAGATATTTCCCCATTGAAGGATGGCGGTGTATTGAAGGAAATCCTAAAGGAAGGCACTGGGGAGGAAGTTCCAAGTGTCGGAAGCAAAGTAACGGTTCATTACACGGGGACCTTGTTGGATGGAACGAAATTCGATTCCAGCAAGGACCGTGATAACCCGTTCCAATTCAGTTTGGGGCAAGGGCAGGTCATCAAGGCTTGGGACATCGGAGTAGCGACGATGAAAAAAGGGGAAGTAGCTATGCTGACGTGCGACTCAAAATATGCTTACGGCAAAACGGGCTCCCCGCCAAAGATTCCGGCCGATGCGACACTTAAGTTCGAAGTAATTATTGAAATCTTGTATCTTTGAGGAAAATGAAGGTTTTTATGATCACTTTGTAACATAAAAACTCATGAATCTCAGGTGGAAATGATCGACTTTACCGGAGAAGATTTGAGTCCCGACGACGATGGGAGCATTCAGAGATTCCAAGAAGAAGCAGGCAAATCTGGTGGCCATCCTACCGATGGATCGATAGTAGACAGTAAGCAAAAAACTCTACATTTTGGGAAAAAAATATTGATATTTATCTTTAGTGCTTGTTATTAATTTTTTTTTTCAATTTTAGTACATTTGGTTGGCAAGTACAATGATAAAGTCTTTGAAGAGAGAAATGTTCAATTCGCCCTTGGAGAGGGTCAAGAGTTCGGCATTGTCGAGGGTATAGAAAGGGCATTAGAAAAATTCAGTAGCGGTGAGAAATCGAGGCTTAAAATTGCGAGCAAATTCGCGTTTAAGGAAGAAGGAAAGTCGGAATTTGAGATACCCCCAAATGCGGATGTCGAATACACGATACGGTTGAACAACTTCGAGAAGGTATGGACCGAGCGCCTTGGATGATGTTCCAAAGATTTTGCTGTCACCGATTTTACAGATGTTACTGATGATTGTTGATTTTTATTCCGTAGGTAGCTCAGCCTTGGTCATTGGAGGGTCCAGAGAAAGTTGCCCAAGCCAAGTTGTACAAAGAAAAAGCAACGAATTATTTCAAATCATCCAAGTATCCTCTGGCTATTAAAATGTGTCAAAAAGCAGTTAAATATATAGACGACGCGGAAAGTTTCGGGGGCGACCTCAAAGTTGAACGCGACGAATTAATTCTATCGACTTATCTAAATCTGGCCCTGTTTTATCTGAAAACTGAGCAGCATTCTGAGGCAAAGGCCGAGTGCGATAAAGTACTGGCAATCAAGCCGGACAACGAAAAAGCTCTGTTCCGACGAGGACAGGCTCAACTCGCTCTGGCATCGCCGGAAAAAGCAGTCAAGGATTTCGAGGCTGTACTACAGGTGGAGCCTAAAAATGTGGCCGCAGCTAAACAAATTACAGTCTGCAATGCTCTCATTAAGCAAAATATTGCGAGAGAAAAGAAACTTTATGCAAATATGTTTGACAAGTTCGCGCAAGCTGATAAACAGGTAAGATTCAATTAATTTCATTGCCATTCAACCTTTCGTGGTCACACTGGGGAAAATTCCACCTCCTGAATTTTTCAATCAATTTTTTAACCGACCTGTTCCCCTAACAAACTCAGAAAATTGAAGAATCGAAGATTCCCCTTTTTTAAAATAATTTTTCATTATTTACACTGAATGTTGATCATCGGATTGATTTTACCGCGCGTGACCACGAAAGTTTAATGAATGAGCGATCTTTCATATAAAAACAAAAAAAATAGATTAAGTTTTGATGAAAGAAAGATAAAAAAATTTCATGATCGCCCGTAAACTGTTAGTAATATCGCAGAAGGAAGAAGAAGAACTGCGACAACAACCTGACGTAATGCGCGGAACCTTGGGTGAATGGGGACAGGAGGAGCGACCCGGAGGCAGAGATGCGACAGCGTTTGAAAAAGAAAACCCCAACATTCTCATGCTCAACGCCAACGGAAGTGACGAATTCAAGAACATGTGATTGTTCAATCATCTCTTTCGAGACACACGCATTTAAATAATACATTCGTTTATATACAACTCATTGTTATTTCGAATTTCTCGCCCTTGTTGTTCAACCAGAGATAACCATTATCAGCATTGACATGCATCGATGTATCGTGTACTGCCTCCAGTTGCCTAAAAAAAAATAAGAAAACACAAACATTTCCAAACTCTGTATTTGCATTTACACGTTACAATAAATGTTCACTTTCGGTGTATCGTGTATCAATAAACTTTTGTAATCTCAAGGAAACTTCATTCGTTGTCACAGGTTCCTATTACTACCTTCGAACGGAAATTCCAACCCCACGATTTATCATTACTCCTTCGAGTAATCGAAGGAAATGACAAAAAATTTTGCAGGCGTTCGACTTCCACGCAAGAAATGATTTTTTACCGAATTTTGGGTTTAAATTTTCCGCCGAAAGTTGCACGCAGTGCAGTTGCCTAGCAACAACCGTGAGCAGCACTCGACATTTATACTTTTCAAGTTGGTACGACATTTAAAATTGTTTACATCACAGATGCAAGTGAGTTCTAACCTAACTCACCAGTATTCCATCTACTATGATTGCCGATTGGAACACTTCTAATCTTTGTTAGTTTGTCTAAGTCTAATGCATTCCGTTTCGGCAGCAAAGAATATTCAACGCTGCGCGGAATATTGTTCGAAAATCTATAGCTGCTTGTAAATCATTATCTTTTCGAATATTTTATCGTAAGACCAACGTTTCCGTTACAATGCAAAAGTCGGTAACAAAAACTCAGCATAAGAATAGCCGTCACCGAGTTTTAGTGTTCTAAGTGAATTATATTCTAACTTTATTACGTAAAACATCAATAAACCGATCGGATCGAATGTTATTCCTGTTATTGATGTAAGAACGTTCCAAATTAATGAATTTCATCGTAAACGACGAAACCAATGAAGCATCCCATCCGTTCGTTAAACAACACGAATAAAAACGTGAAAAACGATGTGTCGTGAATAATATCGAAAAAGTGAAGCCACAGTACACAGATTTTCCATTCCAACGATCCAACCAACCAGAATTTGTCGACAATGGATGCTGGTGGAGATTGTAATGTGGCGGCGAGGTACCGCACGATTCGAAAACACTTGGACAGTCTGGGTTATCGACAAGCACTGTCTCTAGACGCGCTCCCGCTCATTGAAAAATTGTTAGCCGATTTGATACAAACGACTGACAGTCTAAAACACTTCAAGACAATAGCACAAGACAACGTTGAGGTAATATTTTTGTAGTATCGAATGATGTCGAAGTTTGCATCGCTAAAACACATTGAAATTCTGTTTTCTCTTCAGCCCATATTTATTCCCCAATAAACGCTCAATCGACAGGAAATATTTTCCAAATAGTGAATACATAGAATATTATCCGTTGAAACTCAAAATCACAAACTTCAGAGTCAACGATTTTCATGCCTCAAGCTTTTTGAAAGCTTTTTCTCACAAAGAACATGAAAGCGACTCGTGTATATTTTTTTTATTGCACATAGTTTTCACACTGGAGACACAGTGTATGCAAAAATCCATAAATACAGGTTACTCTTTTGTATGTCGACTGTGTTTTTTTTCAAATATGTATGAGCTGTTTGGTTAGCTCGACAAATGGATGTCCCAGTTGACAAAAATATCCATGAAACATCGACAGCATTATTCTCCCAATCTCGATAACTGAATCTATCAAAATCCTAACAGGCGTGTAGCGAATTACAACTTTCCATTGATCCGTATAAATGCGACAATGCGAGGTTGGTTCAAGAGTGCAATCAGCTCCATTCGGATCTCATAGAGGCAAAGGAAACTCATCAGAAACAGTCAAAAGATCTGAAGAAAAAGATTTACACCTTAGAGAGCGAATGCAACAATTTACAATTGGCTTCGTCAAGGAATCTCAAACGCATCAAGCAACTCGAAACAGAGTCCGCGCAGAAAAGTAAAAGGATTCAAGAATTGCTTGGGAAATGTTGCAAGCCTCTGATCAGCAATGCAGCACTCGGTAATTTTTATTTCAATTTCCATGGCTCTTTCCCTGGTGCGATTTTTAGAAAATTGCACAATTGAATTTTGCACAAAGCTACGCATGGATGATATGATTGATCTTTTCCAGGGTCTAAGAAAAAGCCTTCCTATCCATTGCGAAGACCCTCTCTAGAATCTGATCCTCTGCCCAGGATAAAAGCAAATTCTTCTCTACCAAGTCTCAGAAAAGTTGAACCCAGTGTCGTCGACTTATTGGCAATGGCCGATCGCAAAATGAGTTCTCTCAATCACGAGGTAACGGCTCTAAGGGCAGAGCTGTCCATACAAACAGACAACGTTTACACGCTGAAATCACAGGTACACAGAGAATTATTATTTTCCAACATGCTGATCCTCACTTCTTGGCATCCGCATCCTCTGTCTTGCGCTCAGTGACGGATGTTGCAGGAAACATGAGCTTCACATCGAGTTTCGAGTCGAAATGTCCTGAACTATTATTTTTTCGCACCCCAAAGCCTTCCCGAATTATTAAAGAAAAAAAGCGATCGGTTTCCTCAGCAGTTTAACGAAAAACGTAGTTCTTGAGATTCAAGTGCAGGCCCTGCTGCTTCCGTTATTTTTATACATGACAAAAGTGGATAGAAATATATAAAAACATTAAAAAATCCTTTCCGAATCATTACGACCCAAAAAGTATTCATTCGCGGTATTGACCCTCGTTTTCAAGGTCAAACTGCTAAACATAAAAAATTATCGTCAAGGAGACCCTGTAGAGGCACATGTTTGTTCGCATTTTTCCAAATCCTTGTCCCGTGTGAAATTTTGCATCATATGATTCGCCGTGAATGTTTAATTGGAAACTCATATGCGCAGTTGACAATAAAGGAGAAGGAGAATACGAGATTGAAAAAAATGTTGGAAGGTGGCCGTCCTCAGAGCGCCGTTTCCAAGGACTGTTCTTGTAAAAAAAGTGATCAATTCAGCGAGCACAACGGATACGAGAAAAGCTCAGCTCCGCACACGGTTTGTCACAGAGGCTCCGAGGCCAGTGAACTGAAAATGTTGCAACAGGTCAAGCTTGACCTTGAGCAACAGTTGAAAGGTATTCTAATAATTGCAGTCGCAGTTGGAACGTTTCAAAAGAAATCTAGATGACCTTTTTTTTACCATTGCAGAAGCGCTCGACAAGCAACACGATGCCATGTCTCAGGCAATGAAACTAGCGGAAAGGAATGAAGAATTGGAAAAGGAACTGCGCGACATCGATCACATCGCATTGGCTGTCGAGGCCGATTGCAATTCCGCCGTAAAAGAGAACAACAAACGTGTCAGCTATCTCCAGGTAAAGAAGAGCGAGCGATTCCTCGCACTCGTTTTTATATTTCAAGCGAATTTTGTGCAGAAACTGTGGCCCCTCGAAAAATACATGAATTATTTTACTTTTTAGCAAATAAAATCTTTTTCGTTTGTTCATTAGGCAGTTTCTTAACTGAGACTCGATCACGAGACTGTATATTGAGTATATTTTGTTCGCTCGTTTTAGGAAAAGTTGGAAAACGTTATGACCCAAGTTCACGTTCTAGAAGGTGAATTGATGGTCGAACGAAGATCGGCACAAGAGTTACGAGCTGATTTAGAAGCCGGACGTTTAGAAAAACGGAATCTCCAGCGAAAGCTGGAGTCGACTTTAGACGAGAAGAAACAAATGACCGATCGCATCAACGAATTAACCGTGATTGGTAATTTGATGAATTTCATTTAAGCAATAACCACCAAATGAGCACAATCGTCGATTCCCCTCCATATCCTTAATCCTCTCCAGAACATAATCTCAACAATGAGATCCGGAAACTGAGCAAAGCCAATGAAAATCTAACGCTTGAAGTTTCTCGAATGGATTGTGCGAACGATTTGTTAAAAAAGCAAATGCATGGCAATGATGAATCGCAGAATCCCAATGAACCGGCGAGGAATGTTAAAGAGAAAGCTGAAAAAAACGATAAAAATAAAGGAAAAGCACTGAAGAGGAAAAAAATTCCGGGTACACGCGTTGACATTGCGAAATATGATTTCACTACGTTCGAGGAATTCTAAGTTTTTATTTTCAACACACTTCGTATACAATCAAGAAAATCTAACTTTTCTCTTCCCGCAGCGTCTCGTGGTCAACGTCGTTCCTTTTCGCCGCCCGTTCATGAAAAAGAAATGGACACGATGAGACGTCAAGGAGCTTCCAGAGACGACGAAGTCACGAGAGACTCGAACATTGAAGGAGCCAAGAGAAATGCTGAAAGAATAAATAACGAAAAGGACTCCAAGATCAATCAACTGCAGTCGACGATTGACCAGATCCAAACTGATCGCGATTATTACAAAAACGAGTGCAACAGGTTGCGGGAACAATGCTCGAAAAACGCGGATTTTAATAACGTAAGAACTCGGCAGAAAAACAGATTTGACATTTAGGATTTGGACTAATGCTCCGTCGCATTTTGCCAGGCGGAATTATGGAGTCAAGTGTGTGAACTGCGACATCAACTCATCGAGAAAGAGCACGCGGTTTTGGAGCTGCAAAGAGAGAAAAAGGATCTTTGCCGAGAGAAATTTGAATTGGAATTGCGATTGCAATCAGCGAGATCCGATCGCAGGAACGCGGGCAATTCTTGTGGCCAATGTCGGCCTGTCGGCAGTTGCGCTTGTTCCGTTCCCAGATCGTCATCCACGGGCGATTCCAAGGTTCGAAAGATTCCTCTAATTTTATTGCACCCAGTTCGTTCTGAGCCTTTGTTGCTTGTTTATTGCGATAACCAAGCCATAGTTTTCATCACCAGAAACGTAGAAAACTTGTTTGTCTCTCAGCAATCGGGGCATGGGCCCCGAACACTTGTAACTGTTGTTAATGCCATTTTTCCATCAATTAGGCAATGCTCGACCGAATGGAACGGGAACGAGACACGGCAAGAGCTGATCTTGATCGATTGGTCGAAGAACGAGACGCTTTACGAGAGAGACTCAAGGTATTAAAAACCTACGAATTAGCCTTAACGCTTGCATGACATTCTACCCTCTTTCGAGAATCTTTGTAGACGCGGTTTCACCGTTTATTCCAATAAGTTCGAACATGGAAGAAAAATTTGCCAACCGTTTTATTAAGAAGCGAAAAGTAACGTTCTGGGGATCGAAAGAAATTTGTATTCGACACCGAATAACGTAAGAAAACGATACTGACGTTTCCGTCGTTGGAAAAAAAAAGGAAAAATTTATTTTTCTATCATTATTTCGATAATCCATCTACTTTTTCCATTTTTTTAGTAAATTCAGTTCTCGCAGGGCAAAAAAGTCTGCCCTACTATTTTTGACAAATACTTTCCCAAAATTTCGCACTCCGCTCAAATAATTTATCGGTTTTCGTTGCATTTCATCGATGCGAACTTCAACGTCGTGTAGAAAGCGACGTGAAATCATTTTTTTCTTGGCTGATTAAATCTGTGCATGAAAACACGATTGCATTGAGCTTGTTGATTTGGGCTTTGAAAACAAATTCCTCGAGGTCAGCTCGCGGTGGAGGCGAACAAATTCGAGCCGCAATGATTGAGAAAAACCTACGTCACGTGTAAACGCGTTTGAATCTATTAGATCGAGAAAGACAACATTTTTTTGCTTGTACAGGGAACGCAGCGAGCTGCGATCGGTGGTTTCGAGGATCAGATCGAGGATCTTAAAGAAGAGCTACGACGGACGAAACAGGAGCTCACGACACAGCGCACTCAATATTTCCAACTGAGGTGAAAATTATTAAGTATTCATACACCATTCGCATCAAGGGTTCACATCCTTCGAGAATTTTCAAGAAACAATGTTTCAAAATGCTCATTGCCTTCTCGTACGCCCACAAAAAAAAGAGAATTTCAAGTCGCTCGGCTTTTTGTGAAAATTTATTCTCTCTATGGCACGCACGATCGTCCAAGGAGTTTTGACTATTTTTTAATAGTTTTCTTTTAAATTGCTAAGTGACATCCAAGCCATGGGATTGCCATGGGATCAATTTTCTAGTCGGGCTAAATTTGTAAATCTCGGTTTTCCCGTTACCAGGACATTGCAAGATCAAGCGGATCAAGCATTGGGTGATGTTCAAGGTCAGTTGAGTCAGACAGAAGCAGAATTGTACAAAACGATAGATCGCAATCGAACCCTCGATCAGCAGAGGCTGCAGTTGGACAACGACGTGAAAGGGTTGAAGCAAGAAATAAATACATTGCGAGCGAGCGTATCTCGGGGCGAACAGGAGAAAGAGCAAATATTGGTGAATACAGTGAAGAGTTATCCCAGGATTTTCGTAGCGGCCGAGACTTGACATGCGGAAAGAGGAAGTTAATCTCATCCGCAACTTTTTTGTATTGCAGATGCAACTGAACGAGAAAAACGAAAGAATCGCGTTGTTGGATCGCGAGCTCAAAGCCAAGGAGCAAGAAGTAGCCTCGGTGGAGAAAGCGTATCAAGAACTTCAGCAAAAGAATCAGTGAGTCTTGAAAAAAGTTTTTTCTATAATCGTAACTGGTATGCTTGACGGACACAGTGGGTTTGAAAAAATAAACAGACAAAAAATCCTTAAATACAATATTTACTTTGTATAATTACATAATGAAATATTTACAACGTGTAACAGCGCGAGGCACTTGGAGGAGTAAATAAATAAGAGTTTATGTCACACGTAACGTCCCGATCGCTATAGATACGTTGCGATGGTCAGGTCAGTCGAGTTAATCGATATTTCTTAACAAAATCATACACGAGATCAACGCACACATAAAAAGTTGAAACAAATCACAAAATCGCTCAAAAGTTAATGGACTTGATTCTTGCGTTCAAGAATCTGGCTAATCCGACAGCGGGTGGTTGGCAATTGGCTCCGGAGCTTAAAACGTTGTTCTCGACATCGTTGGGTTCGGAATTGTCGCCGATTCTCTTGTAGCCTGGACGACACTCGCATCGAGCTTTCGATTTAGTCGGTTCGTTGTCCTGCCAGAGACCATTTCTCGATGTTCTTCTCGCAACGAGCCATTCTCCGGTGGTGCAAGGTCCTTGGGTGTAGAGTTTGTAACAAGTTCTGTTTATGACAACCATACCCGGCGTCGTTTCGCAACTGTCGTTAGTCTCGTCGGAACATTTGCCCGAGTTCTTCAGGTCGTTGGTGCAGCCACAAACTCCGTTGTAACTGATGCCATCGAGAGATGGTCTGACGTTGTGATCGTACAGAACAATCTGGCCGTTAGGGCAGGGCCCTTTCGAGCCTATTTTGTAACAAGTTTTCTCACTGGGAAAATAGAGTCTGCCACGTTTGCAAGGAACAGTCAAACACGTCGTTGAGTTGATCAACATCTCTCCGTAATCGCATGGACCGCGTGTATGGACTCGATAACAAATGCCATTTTTGTACAACGCGTGTCCGGGTTTACAAGTGCATTTTGCCCGGACGATTTCTTCGCTCGATGTCCCGTCTGTCGTCGTCACGACGAAATTATGCCCAGGCAGACACGGCCCGATCCCACCCAGTGGATAACACATTTTCGTTTCTTCGTGATAATGCGGCAAACCGCTGTTGCAACCACAATACCCACCGGGCAAGAATAACTCCCCGGGTTCCGTGCAAGGACCTCGCGTGTAGTGCTCGTGGCAACCACCTCCGACGCCCGGCCAATGGTATCTTCCTAACTCACCCTCCACGGAACACGAACATATCGCCAAACCGTCATCTCCCGAGATTAACAACTCGCCGCGCGGGCACGGTCCTCGCGTTAATTTTGCATAACATTTTCCATCACGTGGCCAGTAAACGTCTCCTTTCTCCGCACACACCTCGACGTTACGACATACGCCCCATCTGCGTCTGGAACTGTGAGGAATTCAAAACGTACGGGTTAGACAGTCGCCTGGAAAATCTGAACAGCTCTTTCTCATCCGGCTCGTATTTACGACACTTTTTTACGGTCACACTCCATAAACCTTCCGAAATTTTTATAGAGCCTTACTCGTGCAGAGCTTTGAGCTGCTTTCACATGTTCATGAATTTAGTAGAGAATTTAAAAATTACCCAATACTGCCGGGTGTCTCCGGTACCGGTGCGAAATACTGTCCTCGATCGCACGAAGCTTTCGAGAAAATAGGATGACACAAAGCGTCTCTGGGCGATTGTACAGTGCCTGGCGGGCATTTACACTCCGCGACAGTCCCACCACCTTTGGCAGCGGGTCCTAGCTCCATAGTTTCCGGACACGGTGCTCCGATCTGTAGTTCATTATAAAAAAACACAACGATGAGAAATATGATAATTTTTCTCAATCGTAATTGGTACGCCGTTTGAGGCGAACGACGAGAAAAGGACAGAGCACTTTCGCTTCAAAACATAATTCTTTGCGAGGCTTCGACCTCGTTGAAAAAACTTTTTTTCTTTGGTTTTTATTGAACAATCGATCACCTGGAATATTTTGTAACATTTCCCATCCGCAGGCCAATAAAGAAGTTGCCAACCACGAGGCTGCGAGGCACAAGGGTTGCTCGATGGGTTCGCCCAAGGCGGTGGTACGATCGCTGTTTTAGCATCCGCCACGAGAAGAAGACAAAGAATAGTTCCCAAAGAAGTCTGCATCGTACTGAAACACATTTTTTTAATCATCTTCGTGTGAATCTTCGAAATCACTCGAAAGTAAAATACATCGGATTCAGGTGGAAAAACTTTGTGTCCGAAGTGACAAGTAGATGTACGAACACAGACAAACAATTAGTGACCACGTCATACCCTTTACGATGAATTATTGCATCGAATAGTCACGAGAAAGGACTAATTCTCGACGACGAGTGAAAAGATGTCGCGAGAAGTTGGAGCGTGGCGAATCACTCATCACTTACTTTCGTACAAAACGTGAATGCTCGCCTCTATGTGACAGAACACTGCGCGAGAAGAGACCGACACACCGCTATTGTAAAACGCCGGTTCAACTCCCGAGCTGGCGACTTAAAATAAAATGACCATATATACTTTCACTGCTTCGCTATGGCAATGGCATTGTCCCTGACGGCGGGGGCTGAAATGACAGCACGCATACAAAGTAATAAGAATGTGCATCGTACAATGAATCGCACACATGCATTCTCTACGCCTACACAATCGTGATCGACATATTTTGCGTCATTTTTTTATTTTATAGAAAACTCAACTCGTCTCTCACAGTTCTCCAAGAAAATATGATCAACGCAAAGTTCATAATGCCAAAGGGTTCAGAAATGTTATTTATTGATGAAAATAGCTGTAAAGTTTTTATTTTTATTTTTGGAGATTCGAACCTCAAACCAAATTGGTTACTCCCGCTTTTCATTCCGCTGAATTTCTCAGTGCTTTTTGCATGACGAGCAGCCTTAACACAGCAGCAGTCTTTCCAGTAGAAAATTTCGTATTTTCAGACATATTTTAATAGGAAAATTAGACAACAGTTTGTTCATCGACTACGACGACCTTATTTGAATAGTAAAATGTTGGAGGCGTTAGATTTTGACCTTTATGTCTTACGAGGAATTTTGAATGTCTATCGGTTTATATCTCTCAAGGAACTGGCGTGATCTTTTCAGACTTTCATCGGTTTCCGATGGCAGAGAACAACGAAAGGGCTCATCAAAATTCCGTGCTTCTTGCTTTAACGATTATCGGCTACGATTTTCATCCAGTTATTAATTAACCGCTGTGGTCACTGCCATAACGGAATGTCAACTAAAAGTCGAAGAAAAAAAATGACGTCGTGAGAATTACGGATCTAGTGAGGACGCAGACTCTGGCCTTCGTCAGCGAAGGTCACTGCAAGTGAAAGTATACTGGTGTGAGCTCCGGTTAGATCGAGTTTGACTCGTCCCCTCTCGGATTATTTGGTCATCCAAAGTCTCGAACTACTTTATGACAAAAACAAAAACCTGCTCATTTAGAACTTCCTGTTTCATTGTGAGATTGCGTGGAACGTAATCGCTCTGGCTAAAGCAAAAGAGATAAATCTTGGGAATAATTATTGTCTCGTTTCTTGAAATCGAGTCGCCGAAACGGAGAAACGAAAAAACTGTGCGAATCGGCAGAAACGGAAAAACTGTGCGAATCGGGTCACGAAGTTGGCGACGAGGATGCCCGGTTTTCGTGCCTCATGTTCGTTCGCAAAAATGTCTTACTCAATCGGTTAATTGCGAGCGTGCTAGTTGGATTTTTACGCGTGGAAGGAGGACGCGTTGCGTCAGGACTTTCACGTTGCGTCTCATTTTTTATCGTTTACAACGATTACTCCATGACGAGATTTGTGCTCTATAATTTCGAGGAACATCGCGATGTGTGCTTTTTTTTTTCATTACTATTCCATATTCTCACAAATTCTGGATCGTGAGTACTTTCTCGCCTCCTGATTAGGATTTCTCTTTCCTGTTTCCATCGTCGAAAAAACATTCGCGTCCTCGCGTGTGTTTAAACTTTGAAAATCTACTCGACTCTTCTTCCGATTTGATTAAAAATTCGTCGCTATTTTTCGAGGGCTCTCACGTTCTATGGAGCAGCGCGCCGAAAATATTCGTATTTATCTCATATGGATCGACAACGTCAGACTTTATGAAATCTCTTCTCACGTTGACTCACAGACTCGCATTGAGCAAACTTTCTCGATGTTAGACGAAAACTTCTATTCGCGTTGAACGAGAACTGTCCAATTTTGAATGCCACGGATTCGGCGAGGACTGTATTTCAAAAATGATCAAAAGGCAACTTTCATTCTCTGTGCTGCCCTTTTTTATTTTTATTTGTTTTTTTTATAGAGATGGTAAAAATATAAAATTTACTTTTGTACAGAGAGCAGTGAAAATTCAGAAATAATTACGAGAAAGTAAAGAGCGGGTTTTTTAACTTTCAAATTTAGTAACGGTCAGGGTTTGAAGACTCGTTGGAGACTGTACGAAAATATAATAATTTAGGTTGAAAACAAAAGTTGAGCATTCAGAAATTTCGTTTGTTTTTTTACAAGTTTTTTTGCTCGATAAATTGGGAAAATTTAAATGTCAAACGGAGACTGACAGTTTCGCGTTTTTGCCCACAAATGGACACCAGCCGTGATCATGAGGCTATTCCGTTGTCAACAATCATGACACAATTTGGCAATAAATTGTTAGTGCACGGGCACGAAGCACCGAGCATCGTTTACCAGGGCAAACGGTGGCTTTTTTTACATTTCTTCGGGATAACTATCGTGTAAAATATTTCAGTGTGTGTTTTGTCTACTTTTTCGTTTTGTTCTTTCCGGAAAATTCACGAGTTAGCGGCTGTCGCGAAATACAGTCCTCGGAGCCACATTTCCTATCAAAATTATGGATACCTGTTATCATGTTTGTCCGGGCTGCTGCCCTCCTTGTGGCGAAGACGCTCGGTTCAGGTACGAAAGAAAAAAAAAACCACTCGCCCAACCACCTTAGAAATAGAATCTTATCGAAAAAAAAAAAATATATTCCGAAAACGTTTCTCGGAGATTCCTGCCGAGGCAATCCGGAATATTCCATCGCGAAGGGTCTTTGAGGCTATTAAAAAATCTCTCAAGTTCCCGTGGGTGCCTCATAAATACGACGGTTTCGAGCGATTTATGCAAATAAAGTTGATTTTATGCTTTTTAAGAAATTATTGCCCATTCGTAGGTCCACCCCGCACAAAAATCGCATTGGCGTTGATTTATCTGGCCCAAATCGAAATGAAACTTTTTCCAAACACGATTTTACTGCAATCCGATCAAAATCCATTCATAAATAATCCTCGCTGGATTTTCCTTCGTCCCGTAATATCTCATCGTCCTCCCGCTCGTCATTCAACTGGAGAGCACTTGAAAACTGATACGGAAAAAAAAACGAGATCACTGCCTTGATCCTCGTTTCGATTCCCCAGCATCGTAAGCGGTTACAGAGGTTTATGCAATGTCGTAACAGTTCGGTCCACCCGGACGACTCAGTGAACACGAAGAGTGTGATTTTCACATTTTCGGAAAACACTTTGGGGCGAACAATTATTCAGGAAATGGTGCAGTGACAATTATTAGCGATTTAATTATGAAGCAGTTTAGATTCGAAACATTCGCACAATCTGGAGAAATTTTTGTAACAATGTTGATTGAACAATCGGAAGATTTTCACTGTGTTTTAAAAAATAGAACTATTACTCACAATCGAGACATTATCGAGGGTCGATTAATAATCCAATGTTGATATAATTCGATCGAAGAAATTTTCACATCACGCGTTAAATATTTGATAATCGATGAAAAAAAAAATCGAATCGAAAAATTGGATGAAAATTGAATTTCTTTATCAAATAGAAATTTCGTTGATTTCGAGAAAGATAGGCTAGTCGAACCGAGCCGGAGGGATCTTGCCGGTCCGAAATTCCCGTGTAGACTGAGTCTCGACGACTGAAACACTTGAACGTGACTGTGTTACACCGGTTACCTAACTACGAACCTCGACAACGAGTTCTGAAACTGAAAACTGTCGAACCCAATAGACTCGACTAGGAGAACGTACTTGGGAGATTTTGGATATTTAATACAGTGATACTTTATGGGACGTTGAAATATTTCCATGACACAAAGACCGATAAAACATGTGCAATTGTTTACTGAGATCCGGCATATTTACCAACGTTTCTTGATTCGAAGAAAATTGGAGTATCACGATCGGTTTTACCCAAAGCGTCATCCCAAACGTACGCACTGTGTCCTTGGCCCTGTTTCGATTTTGCAATCCTCACCATCAAAAATCTACTCGACGATTCCGACTCCACTCTTCATCCACGCATTCCTCAAGCAAAGGAAACTATTTAAATGAAATATTTCGGACAGAGCTCTTCTTTAGCGTGCTCGAGGGAAAATAAAAATTTCCATTTCCTACACTTAACATTTTCTGGTCTAATTTTGGGTGATTTTATCGATAGTTTGTACTTTTGGGACTTCATTCAACGATAATCCGAAGCGCTAAAAAGTTCAAAGAGACGATACTTTTTCCAAGAGCAAAGCTTCCTACGCGAGAAACATAGAGCCAGAGGAATTGGTTGTTTCGATTGAAAATTCGAGGTGTGTGTAAATGTCGCTTTGTTCGGCCTGTGATCCGTTTTATGATAATTATCACGGAGTCGTTGAATAATTCTGCTTGGTTTTCGATGCAAATGGCATTTTTTATGGCTCATATAGAAGAGATTGTTCTTTACCAAATTTGGAACAGGCTTCGAAGGGAGTGAGATCGCGGGAGCGGAGAGGAGGAGGAGAGGAGAGATATATATATCTGTGACCAAACGTTTACTTTGTATGCGCCGATGCAGGAGCGGTATTGCGTGATGCGTTCTCTCCTCGTGTTCGGTACGCGATGCAGTTGAAAAAAACAAAGAAAGAAATAGGTGCCATAGCCGTGAGCCCTTTGAGCTAACGGTATGGAAATGAGAGACTCGGGGGAGGGATCGTCCGATGAATCGTATAGACATAGGAACGTGTGCTTTTCCTCTCTCCGCTTGTCCAGGGCTGCGCGAGTGTCTTGTGAAGCAATCGAGGAGTAGAATAATAAAGAGATTGAGGGATCTTTCAGGCCGATGCACTCTGTCCGTGAGTCATGGGATGCTCCTAAATGTTCCTCCTGTTTCTGTTTCTCTAGTCCATTCCTTTCACTCACTCTCTCTTTTTCTCTATCCCTCTTCTTCTCTCTCATTCTCGCCTTTTATGTGGAGTATCCTGACTCCCCAGAGCCTTGCTCTCAAGATCCAACTTGTCCCTCTCAACTTCTGAATCTATTTCCATCGGCCAGAGTGACAGGAATGTCAATATGAAAATTTTATTACTCGCAGTCTTTCTCCTCCTCCATCCGCTGTAACGCTCGCTGAATTCTATGGAATGGTGAAGCTCGCAAATGCGTAATCCACCGCAATTATACACTCGCGGAAGTTGAGTGAGGATGAACTTCCGCACTCACCCTGGTCGTTTCTTTCCAACTGTTACATCGATGCCGAAAGTCATTACCGGCGAAATAATTGTCGAAAATATTCTGGAGAATTGTACGCTTTTTTTTCTGGCCTGTGGAGAATAGAATAATTGCATGGGTTAACGATAATTTTGCTTCATTTCCAACATTTGTGATTTAAAATATTTCACACGCATCCAAGATTTTTTTTTCATATTTAGAATTTTTTTCCATGCAAGGAAAAAAGAGTAGAAAAAATTAAAAAGACAGATTCTCCTAAATTCTGCAACAAGACTCGATTTTTTAAATTACTAAATTATAGAAAATTGATAAATTTTCTTGTCAACGTACGTTCGTCGTTTTGGCAGGTGAAGAAAAATAAATCGATACGAATTCCAGTTGCCGATTTAGACCGAATTAATTCTCGTATATTTATCGATCGTTGTTTGGGGAACATGACGCTCGGGGATTACCGCTTATCAAAGCGGTCAGTCGCCTCTCGTAGATTCACTTTCTACGGTGTACTGTACACCCTTTTTCTCCCCCCTCCCGCCGGTAGATCCGTGTAGCGGTATTTTTATAATTGCGGCAAGATCTAGTCGACGCAGCATCCATTCTATTGCCCCTTCCGTGGCGAGTGTATACGGATGCACTAGGTATTTCCAGCGATTCATCTAATCGTAACGAGTGACTAAGGATTCTTCAAGTTATAGGCTGCGGCTAAATAATAGCCGGAGAAACCTACACACGTAATGATTCAATTCGCTGCTCATACCGCGTTGAAAAAACTTCTGGATTCTCACAGCGTGATCCATTGTTTTACGTTTGAACGCGTATGGAGCTGTTGAAAGCAGGAAATACGTAACGTGGATGGTAAATAACTTTCGTTTGATTGCCCGCGATAGATAAACTAGTTATCCAAATGCAACGCGATTCGCGTAACTTCATTTTAATTGCTGATAACTTTATGAAATGTTCATCAACGAGAGATCAACCATAGATGAAAAGAAAATTCCATACACCAGGTTTGGCCCTAACGAGTTTACCAACTCGATGGTGAACTCGTTCTCGCGGCACGTGATGCAGATCAAAATGCAATAAAAAAACCGCAAACATTTTAGAATCTTCGTTAAAAGGAATTAAAGCGAGTATAACTATGCCAATCCGTGGCCCGTTGCGCTTGCAACGCGCGTCAGTTGCTCTTGGCTTTTCACTTTCGCGCAAATACTCGTTGCCTTGCATCGAGACTCGGTTCCTTCTTTTTCTGACACGCTCGGAGGCTGCAGGCAGTACGAGCCCAGTCAAGATGAGAGAAAGTCACTCGTTTATCCGTGTACGATGAATGTCCTCGAGGCTGCACTCTTCTACACAGAATTCTCTGGTTTATTTGTTTTATTTATTATTGATTCATCGCACATTGCGCAATGAGGAGCATAGCGAACGTTCGCTTGATTTTCATTGAAAGGAAAGCAGCTCAAACCATCATCTTGGGAAAAAGAATTTCAGTTTTTTTCTTCCCTTATCCGCAGCAAATTTGGAAGTGTACGTCGTTGGCCCGTTCCATTATTTTAATTTTATTCGTCCTTACAAAACTCTATACTTTTTCCCGATTACTTCTCACCACGTTCGTGAGAAAAACTGTTTGAAAATCGCTTTCCCCTTCGATGAATCATGGAGAGGATTTTTTTCCCTCATCTCCCTTGTTCACATTCTACACTCCGTTCTTCTCGTTCGAATAATCTCGAATATGAAACGATTTTATTCCAAACGATCTCTTCCGCATCCGCAGTTTTCCGAATGCTTACGGAACTCGCTTTACCGGATTCCCTAATTGGATTCAACCACAGTCATTCAATCATGCAAATGATGGGCTTTATAGAAAGGTGGAGTTGAACAAAATTTACATCGTAAACGATGTAGATGTTGAATCTTAGAAAGTGACGTGCCCAAACTTTGAGTTTTCTTTTTCATTATGATTATAGGCCCCAAAGTTGGAATGGGCCCCCAACGGTGGACTCGAGCGGAGATAATTTTGTAGGTGCTTGATGTTAAATACTCTTAATCGTACGATTAAGGGGGCGAGGGAGAGAGAGAGAGATTTATTGTTATAGAAAACTTGTAGAAAACTCGTAGCTCTCGTGCATGAGGATTATAGTTGATTAAATTCGAAAACCATGAACGTCATTATGGTGGAAAGTCCCGAAGCAGGAAAGTTCCTGGATACTTGGATTGCGTTACGAAAAATAATAATCTCGTGACGAAGTTCGAGCGACTCACGTTCGATTGAGCAATTTTACGAGCAAGCCTCGATACGTCTTTAGAAAATTTATTTTTCACTACACGCACCGAGCTACATACACTGCCCTTGTCCTCTTTTTCTACCCACGAGATTGTTGCGTTAGCATATGAGAATTCAATGAGTATTGATATAACGATTGTCTTCATGCTCGTGGAATTTGAATTGACATTGTGATATCGAGCTTGTCTGTTCGACTCTAAATTTACGAAACGGTCGAAGCTGATTAATTATTTGCACTATTCTTTACGCAAGAGCTCAAGAATATCGAACCCAAATAATATTGATGTGCTTTTTGTTATCGTCATTCAGACTGTGCGTTGATCAGAGCGCCGAGCAAGAACGTCGTCTCCGAAACATGCAGATGGAGATGGAAATAAATCAACGTCAATTGGCTGCCGCGTCAAACGATCGTGATAATGCAGCCCAAGAAAATCGAAGACTCCAAGATGATTTAGCTGCAGTTACGTGCGAAATCAGGACTCTCCAGCGCGAGCTCGAAGTCTCGAGAGCCGAGTCTTTCGATCTCAAAAGACAACTGCAAACCTACGTCAGCGAAGTTCGACGAGCCGAAGATCTCATAAACAGAAAAGTTTGTTTTTTTTCCTGCGTTTTGAATATTTCGAACGAATCAATAAAACGTCTCGTTCCCGGGGACTTTCATTTTTTGGAAATAAAATTTGTCTTCCCGGGTCCGAGGTAGAGAAACGTTTGAGCTTTTTTTTTCATTATTCGGAGCTTTAAAGAAAACAATAATTATCAGAGAGAAGGCAAGAGCGTAATTTGCATGGCCCTACTTTTTACATTAATATAATTAGTTAATATAATTTTTAAATGAGCTGAACAATGTGAAATCTTGTTTTTCCGATACCCACTGTCGAGTATTTAAAATTCGGTTAATTCGTAACAAACGTTTCAGGAGAACGAGAGAACGGAGATGTTGAATCATTTCCGTAGTTTGAGCCTGGAGGCAACGGTACTGGAGAACAATAATCACAGTTTGGAATCTGAAGCCGCCGAGGCACGCGGAGCTCTTCAATCAGCTCGAGATCGTGCCGTGGATCTTGAACGACAGCTTGCCGATCGAGATTGTATGATAAGAGGATACGAGGCCCAAATCACAGAACTAACCCAGACTGTGGCAAGCCTCGAAACTCAGATAAGGCAACAAATTGATCAGCGTCAACGAACGGAAGCTGATTTGAATGCGGTGCGAGATCTTTGCGTCAAATTGGACCAGCAGAAAGAGTGCCTCGTGAAAGAACTCGGCGACAAGGAGGCGATGAAGGCGCAGGTATTGTTCCTCCGCTTCTGCTACTCATCGATAATAATATTAATAAAATTGAGAAAAAAACTTTGATGCCGATAAACGAGAAGAATATGTAGAAAGAAAAGGTTCACTTTCACTTACAGTACGAGGCACAAATAGCCAGGCTGAGAGCTGAACAAAATATGGTCCAGGATCAGATCAATCGAGATCACGTGACTGTCGACAGATTAGAGACATTGCTGGACCAAGCGAGACAAGAATCTATGGATAGTCAGTCTGCCAATCAAGAATTACAGTGCGAAATGTCGAGGCTCAAACAGAAGATGTGTGACTTGCAGACAAAATTGTAAGATAATCTTTTTTTTTCATTTTTTCGTAATTAATAAATTATTTCACTTTGGTATTCGTTGATCGAGAGATTCAATACATTTTTTTGTTGTCGCTCGATAGATCCAACGAATCCACGGAGTTGAGACGCTATCAGAATCAAGCTGCGGAATACAGTAAGCAAATAAGCGAACTCCGGAGACAAGTGACGAACGAGAGATTCGATCGAGCGAGAAAAGACGAGGAACACAGAAGGTACATCTCTTTACTTTCTTTTTCTCCACTAGCCTTCTATATTTTTCTGTCGTCTCACGCTACCAATCCACTACACCTCCGTTAGATATACCCATTTCCAATATTGTTATCCCTAACGAAGCAGAATGTGTCTCTGCGGAGAGCCCAGTAAGACAACGAGAACCGAAAATTTCACTAGCGAATCCTTACAAGGAAACGTACAGCAGAGACGTTTGGATTGTAGCTCGATTAACGTACAGAACGGTTCGTCGCCAAGGTAGACACGATAATCGCTCGTTAATTGTCAATGTACGTTGAATTAATTCATAAAAAAATAATTATCAAGTCAATAAATATACAGCGTTAAGAAAGTACTTGAGATTATACAGCACAATGCAATTTTGTGAAACGTACTTCTGCTGCATTTCGAGAAAAATGAAAAACAGGTCGCGACAAGAAAAATTTTAATCCCCTGTTGTGCTTTTTCCGTCTTGACTGGGAATCGCTCTCCGAGATTTCGTGGTCACAAGCAACGAACGATGGCTAATTCTTCTGCCACAGAAGAGCTCGTATCTTCGCTTGAAAATTCAGTCACTTTGGAAGATCCTCCAGACATTAAACGGACTCATCGTAGTCTCATGTCCTCGTGTCTCGTTTCAAAATCACGATGTTGAAGTTTGGATCGTTGGAATCCAACGAAATCATGTTTTTTCTTTATCCGAGCTCATAATTCTTATTCAATATTTGGAACAGAAAATCGGTACAAAAATAATCATGGTTTTTGAAATGGAACGAACAATCGAAAATAAAAGTATTTTTGGTTGGATTCCAACGTTGCGAGCTTCAGTGTCATTCGAAAAATGACTTTCTTAGAACTGTCCTTTCCTACCTCAAAGCTTCTCTCTATTTGGATTCCATAGCTTCGTTTTTCATCGAAATATATATTTTCGTTCATCCAAGTTTGAATGTTTTCAATTTATGAATGAAAAGGTAAATTTCATTTATACGCAGTGACGTCTAATTGAATATTCGTATGATTACAGGTCATTCAATTCTACACCGGACAGTTTTAACGTAGACTTGAACGTCGTTATATAAGACAAAAAATAAAGAAGGAAAAAATGAAATTGTAAATTGAAAATCGATTCGTGTGCTTGATTGAAAATGTAGATACGGGCAAAGAGGCAAGAGTGAAGAGTATCGTTCGCGAATTGATCTGAGAAGCGAAGCCCAAAGAACGAATAGATTTGACACGAGCAACTTGCGCGGACGTTCGCCGAGTATAATTTGCAAGTGCGCGGATTCCAACGGTAAAATGTACAATGGGATGAAGCCTCAAAGTGAAAATTCTCACGTTGCTCATGGAACTCATTGTAATATCGAATTCAGATTCGTCGATGGTCCAGGCAGATCGTAACTTCGCAGACTTGACGAGAAGTAATGAAACGTCGGGATTCACGGGGTCTACTCAAGAAGCTAAATGCGGTGGTTTGTGCATTCGCGCTAGACTCGAAGAGGACGCCGACCACAAGGACATACGAGTACGAATCTCGAACTCCTCGGCGTGCAGTCAGGGCAACAAAACTACTGTTCTTAAATTCTGCACACCACTGGTGGGGGAACATTTAGATACACAATATTCATCCGTTAATAAAGCTGCCGGGAGCAGTGACAAGAAAATCGAATCTAAATTAGGAGTAACTCAAGATCGAAGTTTAATGGAAGCGAATATGGCAAGACATCGTGTCGATCAATTGAGTAAAATCGATCAAGATTCAACAACTATCAACGGCACAATCGACACGACTATGCAATCACGAACCAATCGTGACGACACATCGCGCCAGAGATTGGAAGCTTCAGGTCCATCGAGAAAAATAATTGGCTACACGGACGACGACACGTCGGGGTATAAACCTTCAGAATCCTTGAAATGCTGTTGCTCAAGTTTTGCAAAGTCGAACAAGAATGAACCTGGAGTACCGGACAATACATGGAGGGAATATTTGGAAAATGAAGCCAGTACATCGAGAGAACGGAGCAGGAGTTTGCCGAGAGGTCGAATCGACGAGAAGCAGTTGGACTGTGCGAAGTCGAATATTTCATTTCCTGTACGCGTTGATTACAGCGAAGCAACTTTAACTGCGGCAGATTTGACGCGACCCGAATTTGTCCGAATGCTTACCGAAGTCAAGGAGCACACGCGGAACGTCGAAAAAGAATTATCGCGAATGAACAGCGCAATGAGAAGCACAACATTGAACGGGAATGTTTCTGACAGTTTGAAGTTTGGAAGCGAGAGAAGCAAAGCACGGGTATCGAACGATTCGATTGATAGACATTACGTTCCAACGAGCGACGTCGGCGATATAGAAAATTCAAACGTTTTAGCCAGTCCCTCGTCCATACCCGGGAATTCCGGAAAGGAGAAGATGAGCCGTGAAAAAAAAGACAAAATCGTGGAACAAAACTCTGTGTCTGGCACAAAAATCACGAGGAAATTGGGTCCCGAATCTACGAGAAAAAGTGAAGAATTGCACGAAATCAGCAATGAAAATGTCAAATCCATCCGCCGAGGCTGCCATTGCCAAGGGACAGATAAAGAAAAGCCCTTTTCGAAAAACCGGATTTTCGGAGTGGAGACAAAAGATCAATCGTTGACGAGCACGCAAACGAAGGTCGATCGTAATACCATGTTTCCCGATCCCGTGATGATCGTCGACGAGTCCGTTCTGGTAAAACCGTCGAAGATTCACAAATTAAAGCGACAATCTCTCACTCCTTCCGGCGAATCCACCGGGATTGAGAATAAAACGTGCGTTGATGACCCGCAAAGTTTTCCTTGTACCAACGAATGTTTGGGTCTTTCAAGAAGTCCGCTAAGAGATGGCTCGTCGGAACGACAAATGCTCGCTAAACGATTTGCCCCCAAACGTCATGGTGATTCTGAGAGGGTTACAAGCTCGTCGACCCAATCGGATGATAATCGTGTTATTGCTTCGACTTCGATAGCTGATGTTCTTCCCATAGCTCCACCCACGACTCCCGTCAATGAAACACACGATTCAGCAACTGAGCGTGGGCGTCAACCGTCTCGATTTTCCTGTATCCCTTTCAAATCTCGCGGCGCATCAAAAAATAAAAAAAACAACCCGGAAACGAGATCACGAAGCGTCGATTCAAAAAGCAACGTGCTACCCAAAGATGCTACAATTTTTCACACGGCGAACGAAACTACTGATCTGACCGTGACGTCGAATCAATTGAGCAAAACGGAGGAGAAGATTAAAGCTCATAAAGTTCCCACGACACCGAAACCATCCCCTTCGAAAAGTACGGAAAAATCTGGTAAACTAGAACATCCCACAAAAGTCCGATCCGCCTCGGAAGACGGTGATAGGCCATCGAGAATATCATCAGGAACAACGGAGCCTACGGAAGCTCCGGTTCCAAGGAAATTAAAAGATAAAGCAGGCAAACTGCCCGATCGACGTAAATCAGGAACGGAGCATTCACGAGGCAGAAGTCCGTCCGGAAACTGGCGAAATGGTTCGAGCTCTCATCCACAAAAGTCGGCAAGCCGTAAACCTTCGACGGAAGATAAATTGGCATTGGCCAATTATACGTCCAAAAGTAACAGACTGGAAATTGTGGGTACCGTCCAATCCCCTCACGATGCAAAGAGTAAACCCGATAATGGCTTGATAAAGGAAACTATAAAGAAAGGAAAGCTACAACAGAGATCGCGATCGGATCCGCGTGAAACGAAAAACGATACAGAAAAAAATGTGTGAATTTCTATAGATAGCGACTCCGATGTTCGTTGATAAAGAGAACGTCTCCCGAATGTTCGAGACGGAAAAGTTTTGTCAGAAATTCAAGAAATTACGTTATTTGTATGGATCTATTTTTTAATGAGTGTTTTGTATGACGTTGTATTTTCTATTTAGTAATAAACGGTTTATTTGTGTGTAAGAAAAGTGTCAGTGATGATCGAACAAAGAAACGTAAAGTTAATCAAAAAGTTGTTGTTGCTTTCAGTTGTTTATTCGATTCTTCATCGTTTCTTCAGAGTTTACAGAGTTTGAAATTCTCTTTGAATCGCGAATAATTATAAGATTCATACTTTGATCGATCGGACTTTGAGAAAAAACAAATAAGACGCAATGCACATGAAAAAAGAAACATCATTCGCCATATTTGAGTTACATATTAAAGTTGCACACACTCGTAGATAAATTCACGTTTAGCTTAAAGTTGCGACGTGGAAAATGGAACGATTACCAATGTCTACGAAATTTTATGTACGATCCCCCGACCCACACCTTGTAGAATGTTATTCAAATTTTTCGTGACGTTTACCACGAGCAGAGTGAATCGTCTAGAAAAAAAAACAAAAAACCATTCACTCTGTTTTTTTTTTTTTTTTTTATATACACTTTGTTCGTATTTCAGTCAATTTATTACATTGCTCGTTCGCACCCATTACACATCAGTATTCATTTAATTTTTTCGATTTTATTTTATTTAACCACTCATCGTTCTCTCTCGCTCTCGCTCTCTCCCTTTTTTTTCCACGATCGTACGAAACGTCGAACATTTAAACTAATTAATTACAAATAATAAAAATAAAAAGCCTCTTGCAAGATTTTTCGTCCTTCTAAACGTTCAGCTATTAATCTCGTTTTATATATATATTTATATATAAAATACATGATCGAGGCTCATAAGGGGAAGGGGGGGGGGGGGGGGGTTTTAGTTACACATTATCGGCTGCTTCATAATACTGACCCAGCCCGTTTTAGCATTTCCATCTGTCTTCCACTTTAAATAATTCCAAAACTTTTTTTTCCTCATTTTCCTTGCAACTTCTACGTCTTGTCATATGCCTACTATAATACAGAAATCTCAGTTCAGTTTTCTTAGACGCTTGAACCTACAGCTGTCAGAAAAAAAATTAATAATAATAGTTTTAATAATAATATTAATAAAAAGAACAACGAATGTACACACAAGATTTTTCGTGTAACATTGTAAATGAGATACAGGCGTTTATGTACATGTATGTATATTAGATATTCCGACGTATCAACTTATCATTAATATATGTATAAAGTTACTGTTCTCTCGGAGGGGGATATCGTGGTAAACAATATTCGTGTAAATGCAATCGAATCCCGACCATCGAAGTACAAGACGTCCCTTAGTGTAAAACAAAAACAAAACAAAAAAAAAACAAAAAATTTTGCGCAGTAACGTAAGAAATTTCAAGAGTCGGATAGTTTGCGTTTCACATACAATTTTACCATTGAAGATCCGCTTATTTTCCCTTTCTCTTGCTGTCTCATGTTAATCAGCACAAAGTTATTTGTCATTGGTGCTCAAACGTTAAATGGAAGGATCTGGTTAGCGTGAAAATCGAGACGAGGCTCCCTGCCGATACTTTTTGCTTCAACTGTCGCGCGTGGCCTCTTCGTTATTTTTCCAAAAAGGCACAAATAATTAAGGGGAAGAGATGGTAGGAGGGGACAAAAAGAAAGACGAAGAAGCCCAATTGTTGTAAAATCGGCGTAATGTAAGTATAAAACTATGTGTTTTGGGAACGACCGATTTATGAAAAGTTCTTTGATCACGTGTAGATTTTGGCTGTGAACTGATCTAAATGAAGGTGTTTTTGAATTTTTGCAGTGATATGGAAAGTTCCTCGTTCTTTTTTCCTTTTTTTTTTTAATAATGAGCTCGTTCTTCGTAAGTTTTGTCTTTTTCCTATGCATGTGCGTTTGTTAGCGTCGTATTATTTCCCAAACTTTTGTATTTCTCCATCAACCATAAATAATTATTTTCCATAATTAAAATCGAGAAAGACAATAGCTATGAGCGACAAGACTTGCGACATGCAGTCAAAAAAGAACTGATCGTTTCACAAACGAATATACATTGAATACAAAAATTATTTTTTAGTGCCTAGATTTTCTGATGACTTATGAACGAAAAGGTAGTCGATACAATAATAATGATGATGATAATAATAATAATAATAATAATAATAATAGTGGTAATAATCATGGTTACAATCAACTATAACGTCCATAAAGTATTTCCCTCGCCACTTTTTTGTACACGTTTTACTAAACACATTTTTTTCCGCATCTTGTTGAGAAAATAAATATTAATATTAAATCTGAAATATTATCTCGTTCGTTATCACTGTTCTGCAACACTTAAACTTCGGTCTTTGTTTCGTATTCTTCATCCATATATTGTTGTTGTTTCGTTTTTTAATGACACTAATTATTATAGTTCGTATGAATTATAATCTAAATTGGCAATGGTTTTTTGCCTAGTAAGTTTATAGGCCTCATTTCATATACGGAACATTACTGCTGCGTTCTTTTTTGCCGCATCATCAGAATAATAATCGTTTGTTTTGTGTACTGGCGTTATTTCGTCTGATTAAAACTTTACACAAATCCGCAACATTGAATATTTCTGGGCAATAGTAACTTTATCTTTTTCGTTTCTCATTGGGTTTTGTGTCTTGTCGGTTTTTTCCTTCTTGTCACGCACACACTTTACACTACAATTCGAAATGTCGGTGTCGATCCGTGCTCGTAAAGTTTCCAAGAGATTGCTTAGAGGCCTGTTTCAAGAGGTCACCTGTGAGAACTGCTACTCTGATCGTTCATGTCGTATAGAACCTGCGCGATTGTCCGTGATGATTCCACATTGCTTAGTGCCACTCCTGCCAGATGAGGTTCGTATGCTCGAAGGTGTCTGTAATGAGAAAGAAAGGAAAAATTTTATTCCATTAATTCGATGCTTGGGTCGAAGATGAGCGCCAGTGGCTGTGCGGCCGATCAATTTCATTTGCAGAAAAAAAAATCCTTATTTTATTCTCTCCTCACCTTCTCCCATGCGCAGAGTATATGACTAGGTTCCTAAGAATGAGAGCTGCCGTCAAACGAATACTTTTGGTCACTGGACCTTCGTTGTCATCCTGAAATAAAAAAAACGCCCGTATTAAGACCCGCTCGATCTCTCGTGATAAAATGATTCGCTGTTATCGAGGGAATTACTTGAAAAAACAATGAAAACACTCTCACAACATTCATAGCGTCAAATCATAATATAAGTTGTCCATGGACACGATCTGGATTTTATAAATATAATCGACTTGATAAACACGGCAATTTCGTTGACACCAGAAACTTTTTTTCATCTACTGGTAATGGGACTAATGAAAACCTATAAATCGTCCATTCGTTCAAGAAAAATTGAACATGTATTTCCATCGTGTCCATGCTCCGTCGGCGTGGAGGTTTTTTCTCCGATAATACGTGCAAAACAGCACCTCGAATTTTCCTTCACAAAACCAGCACAAAAGTTGTTTGCTTTTTTTCCCTTAAATTCGATGAATTGTGCAATTTCATCGAATGTGGCATGCCAATTGAATATGAGCGTCATCGGACAATTTGAGAGTGAAACTTAAAAAAATTGATCAATAACAAATAATCAGGTTATTTTAATAACGATCTCAGTTGATGGCCGTGCGTCCATATTCGATCCCCATAAATATCGTCACAATTATATAAACACACATATATTCATGAGGCAGCAAAAGGTGGAAAAACGTGAGCGATAGTGGTATGAAAATTCATGCTAAAAGGCTGATAGTGAATCGAAACAGAAATAGTAAACAGGTGCTTGGAAAAAAACAACAAAAGGAAAGAATTAATGCGGTGCGAAAATGAGGAGCTCAAGCAGAAATAAAAATTTGAAAGACACAGCGTTCGCATGGCTTGCAACAGGCCTGCATGGTTGTTGGCACCATTCGGAATTTCTGAACTCTTGTTTACCTGTTCTGGCGGAGGGTTTTGCCCAGGTCTTGGGGAAGAAGAGCTTGAGATGGCTGCAGCGGGCTTGGTTGGCCTCTGCTGCTTCGCCAGGAGAACAAGAAATTCGGTTTAATTTTTACAGTAGTAGAGATGTTGAAGTTCAAAAAGAAATTGCAGGCACAAATAGCTTTCCCGGGACTTTCAAGAATGTGAAAGATACATTTTATATATATATATATATATATAAATATTTTATGATTTTATACATTAGAAAATCCTTAACCAGAATCCTCCTGGGAAACTATCGGAATTGGCCACCTCACCCTTTTAACCCCATGTAACTATTCGCATATCTCATTTTTCAAAGACAAAATCTAGGCTGTTTTTTTTTGCAGATGTTAGTTCATGTTATAGTCTTGTTTTAATGTTACTACGTATCTCGCTGTCACCGGTTGTCAGTCGAGAAAGTTTCAGTCCACATAGGAAAAAGAGAACCGAGAATTGCATCAAATTTGAATGGTAACAATAATTATAGATGTTTCAAAAACTCACCATCAATTCTTTCGGATTAACGAACTCAAGGGCGTGCCTTTTGATGGCATGAAACGCCGCGTTGGGTGCGTAACCCGGGTGGTGAGGAGTTGGTGGTGATGACGTTGAGATTTCCGTTTTTCCACTTACAGTCAATTGTTTTCGCCTCATTGCCATACTCTGGGAAAAATATATGAATCACTAATAATTCGACAATATTGCTGGATATTCTATTTGCTTTGTGAACGTTACATTGTGTTGAGCATTTGATGAAAACTGTAAATGGTACCTCTGAATTGCAGTGCCTATCGTACAGATGCGTCATAAGTGAAAATTTTCGTCGCTTGAGTCCGTCGCAACTCGCCCATAGGCACAAGATTTCTTCTCCATTCGTAGGACAATGCGCTTCACACACGTGCAAATAAACTTCGTGTGCCGTTTTAAATTGCCTTGAAATATAAAAGAATAAATTAATCGAAACGACCCAAAAAAAATGAGAATAAAGTCGCGAGATATGGGAAATGCGGTGGATTGAAAAATACCTCAAGCACCCTCGCCACTCGCAGAGAAAGGCATTGGGATCGATTTTTATGGTGATGGTTTTGTTCTCCGCTGGTTGTTGACTGGTCGAAGGTTTGGATTCGGGTTCCGTAGATGTTGACGAGCTAACAGTTTTGACAACTTTGACATTTTGTTTGACAGGGAGACCGTGAGTCGAAGCAGCTTGATGAGGTGTCGTAGGTCTGGTTGGTGGTGGTGTGGACGCGGGTGTGGGTGTGACAAGGCGCGAGGGTAAGCTGGTGGTAACGGGACACTGTTGAGCGATCGCGGGAATTGCAACGGTCATAGTATTTGGAGTACTTTGTGCTGCCGAACTGTTGACTATAATGGAAGGTTGAGGGATAGTCGCGGATGTTGCAACGAGCGGCGGTGGGATAGTGGCGAGTGCCGAGTTTTGTATCAAAGGCCGAGGAACTTGGGTAACAACGACTTGTTGTCCTTGGGGCGTCATGGCGACCATTTTTTGGGTGTTTTGTGTGGGTGCCGATTGAGGCTGGAGTATTATTATCGTTTTAGCACCGGTGCCTTGTTGTTGGGTAGTCTGTGCAACGAGTACCGTCTGGGCTTGGCCTTGTACGAGAGCAGTTTGTGACTGGGCCAGTACGTAGTTCTGTCCGGGTACGCCGCCGGAAACAACGTATTGTATTTGTCCACTTGGGCTCTGTTGGAGTAAAACCTGCGGTTGGGAACCGTGCGCTCTACCCTTGAGTTGGGTGGCCGGAATGATGATCTGATTATTCGACTGTATCGCTTGTTGTACGACGATTTGCCTGGAGCCTGTGACTATAAGTTGTTGTTGAGGTTGTTGCTGGTGTTGTTGTTGATGTTGAATTACTTGATTGATGAAAGTCCGTGGCTCTTCTTTTACAACTACGGGTTCTTCTTTGATCGGCGGTGGTGGTGGTGGCAGAGGTGGCGGTGGCTCCTCAAGATCTGTTTCGTCCTCTATGCAATCAGCGGCCAATGCCGCGTACAAATTCGCCGCGGTCGACGACACGGTCGCCTTGTCGTCGTCCGGATCTTCTGATTTTATACTCGATACCGTAGACTCGATGGTCGTTGAGTCTACCGCTGGATCTGGCGACGTTGTACCGTTCGAGTACTTGGGTTTTTTAACGTCGATTTCGTCGCTCGCCTCGCTCGTTCTTCGCTTCATTCCACGTGGTGCTTCGATCAACGCGTCTTCCGATACTTCCGGTTGTATGACATTCATGCCGTCCATGTCATTTTTTATCTTTGCATCTGTTGGAGATTCTTTAAGCACCTTTTTTATATGATTTTCTACGAGATCCAAACCCTCCTCGTGTATCGAACTTTTCCCCAGCACACCGTTCATAATGGGCTCTTTGTCGACTTTCCTCTCCAACAAATCCGCGAGCATCATACTTTGCAGTGGTTTGTCTTTCGAGCCGATGCTCAATGAATCTTTTGACGAGCCGTCGTCTTGCGCATCCATATCGAGACTATTCGGCGCACCGTTTAAAAGTATACCTTCGAAACTGGTCAAGGAATTTTCCTCTTCTGCACCGACCCCAGAACAATCACGACTACCACCAATACCGCTGCTCGATGCTAACGAATTATTCGTTGAATCCGAATCTTCGGCCAATGGCGTCGATATTACCCGTTGGTTTGTTTTGTTCGATGCCAATATTGCTACTTGAGGTGGACGACACACTTTTGGACTTGTGGATATGTGATTATCAGTCATAGTCGAGACTACCATCGTTGACGTTATCGTTTGGCTGTTGTTCTCATTATCATTTACTTCAGTCTATTGACAAATGCAAATTATTTACCATTAGAAATAAGACATGACAGAATCTTACTCCGTTCTTTATTATTCAACATTTTGTTGAGTGATTCACCCTGATTTTCAGAAATTCAGAAATTCCCGAGGCGAACAGTGATTTAAAAAAAAAGTAGTATGAAAAAATTTTCAACAGACGATTGGAGGGAAATATTTGATGTGTGAATATGATTTGAAGGTAGATGAGGACTGTCTTCATACGAACCTTGTCACAGTTGTTAGTCACGATGACCTTGGCTCCATTGAGCCTTTGTATTTTTCTGGCAGGAATAGTTGCGATAGCGGGCTTTTGTGATTTCGAATTAACCGGAGCTTTGATTAGAATGGTGGCTGGTGTTGCTCCTGGTGCAGCAGGTTGGGCGACCCCGGTTAATTGTTGTTGAAGTAACCTCTGCTGTTGTTGACGCTGAGCGACCTATAGTAAAAGAAACAAAGTTAATAATGTCATAGCGTATCTTTTCATAGCGGCAACCCTTATGGATGCTGAATCACTCTTGCAATAAATATTAAAAAATCAATAACTTCTCATGCTAATTATTAGTGTTTATAAGATTCTCATCAGTGCCTGAACTGGAAAAACGTAATAAATCAACAATTTTTGTTAATATGGCCCTAAAAAATCGGGATCGTTCCACGACGTAGTTTGAATTCAGATCGATGCGTCCTCAAGGAAATGGTTGAGTGGGCGGGATGATTTTTGAGGATGCAGGTACACAAAAAACACAAACTTGTCGTGCGGCACGACGTTACGGAGCTGACGAATAAAAAAATATACAAAAGCAGAAAGAAAATGTGATCATAGGACGTGAAACAACATGATTTTTTTCCATAGCGAAATCAGATAAATTTTCTAGAAACAAAAGTCCTTCGGAATAAAAAATAGAATACAGTTACTCCGGTCAGTTTTTTCCGCGATAAACGCAGCGTAATTCTTATTCCGAAACACGGCTGATCATCCTCGCGGTATAAATAATCACGTGGAGAAAAATCCCGATTAATTTTTTATGCCCACACAAAAAAAAATACGATTTCGCAATTAATTTCAATACGCACACACCCACGCTGACACACACACAAAAACACACAATTTATTAGTTATTGTTTCTCGGAAATTGGCTGGTTGAGCCATACGATAAATCCATGATTTTCAATACACTGAATTCCTGGAGAATGTCCAAAGAGTCGTATGAATAATCGTCTTACGAATAGACGATAAAAATAGTCTTCGTGTTATCGTACGACAACAATACCTGGTTGTTGGTTATTAGCTGGTTGGCACTGATGCTGGATGCGATGCTAGCAGTAGTGTTTGTTACGCAGGCAGTAGGGGCAGACACACAAGTCGCAGCGGCGCTGGGCATGCAGTCGCCGCTGACCGTTACCTTCGTAGCCAGCAGGCTTTTAATAATCGAACTTGAGGTCGCTCCTATTCGATTTTCTTCTTTGGCCACTACCTGGACTTGTTGGTTCTGTTGTTGATGATACTGTTGCTGCTGTTGTTGTTGCTGGTGCATTTGCGAACCACTGGCAAGCAACGCTTGACTTAGGTGCGGGTGCGTCACGGACACCTGATCCACATCAATCACAAACAATGCTCAACGATTCTAGCGAGATACTATTTACGATAACGATACGATAATTAAAACAACAACGAAAAAATGATCTATCTCTAAGCTGCAAACCCACTCTAGAGTTTATCTCCTACACAATTTATCCTGACATTTGTCCTGCTCGGGTGATCTCTACATATACAAGATTTTGCTATTCCGAATGAATACCAATGGCTACTAGCGGTGAAAGAAATTGGGAAACTTTCGATTAATCTCCTCGTATTCAATGATCCGCTACCATCACCTCCACCACCATCACCATGGGAAACAAAAATAAGAAATGTCGAAGAGAAGACAACACCAAAGTCTCTGCGATGAGTGAAAACACACAGATAACGTACAAAGGCAAAATAGTGTATGGATAGTTTTGTGTAACGTGTGAAAACGAGTGTTACACGAGGTAAGAATGAACGAAAATAAAAAGAGTGTAAGGAGTCATAGAAATAGGTAGAGGCCGAGAGACACGAGTCTGTTTTGGATCGAGCGTCAACGTTGATGCGCCATGGTCCGTTAATGGTTCGACTGAGAATTACGATTTTCTTGACAATATTGATCGTTGCATGCTTTTGGAAAATGTGTTATATCGTAATATCGTTTTTCATTACTTTTCACCCATGACGGAAGGTCGATTTTGTGTTAAAAATAATAAAAAAAATTATTATCGAAATGATGGAGAATAATAAGATGCGTTTTTCAGACAAAAAGCAAAGCTTTACGGGCGAAAGAAAAGATACAAAGTATTACGATCATGATGTAAGAACCAAGGGCATGAACGAATGACGTACAGAGAACTAGGACTCGGACCCACCTGACTTTTAGAGTCAACCTTGGTGACTGGATTCTGGGGTTGAGTCGGAGCGTTTGAGGATGGTTTCGGCGGGGCTGACAACTGGGCCTTCAATATGGGTGACGCGGGTGCTTGGATTCTTGGGGTTACGGACATATTGGAATTATCGGAATGCGTGCTATCGCCAACGGGACTTATTGGTTTGACTGTACGCTGTTGAACGGGTTGCACCTTTACTGGAGTTGTGTTGATCGATGACATCGTTACGGTATTCGTTCCAACCGCATTTTGACTCGGATGCGTCGTTGCTGCGGGACTCGCTCGTACCCGAATTCCTTCGTAGTACTGCACACCTGTTGTTTCTCCTTTCAATGGATTCGGTCCGATGCTGCTACCGAAAACACTCCTGCAAAGAGGAAGAAAAACATTTCGTCATTCTACGAATCCATGAAAAATAATCGTGACATTCAATAAAAAATAAAATTCACGTCTTGTCTTGGCTCCGTTCTCTCTTACCTGACGACCTTTGGAAAGTGCAGGGGCGCGATAACGCCTCTTCTTCCAATTTTCGTGCAACAACCGAGATACTTTTTGTACAATTCTTCCTGCTCGATACGGACGTTTGCCGAGGGCTCGAACGTAGCTCTCAACCAGGCCAGGGCAAATTGCTCATTTTCCTGAATAACTTGTTGATGGGCGTGTATCTGATGATGTACAGGCGTTGTTGCTTCTGCCGGTTCTAAATTGTGAACAAAACATCGTTAACTTTAGGAAGCGGAGAACGCAAAGTAATGAAATTGCTTCAGTTGTTAATTAATTACAGTCAAGTCTTCATTTTCGAATCTGGTAAGCCATTCGGTGACGTACTATTTATAAATGAACTTTACTCTTGTCTAAGAAGAAACAAACTTTCTACATTGACTGAGTGTGGCAGTTAATTTTTGTTTCCGCGGCTTTAAAAAGTCGGCGAAACGTTTGCGACTCTCGATTAATTGTATTTCGCGTAACTTACTGTGCACCACGACTTTCGCAACTGGTGTAGCAGGAGTACTTGGTCGTGAAGGTACTGGACTGACCGCGGTCGGCGTCGGAGGTATGGGGATCGGTGGAGAAGGAACGGAGATCGGTTGGGCAGGCGCCGGCGCTGGAGTTGGAGTTGGTGTCCGCGTTGGAGTGACCGGTACAGCCGCCGGGGTTACAGCCGCTGGAGTAGGTTGTCCTGTCGCCGACGGGGTCGCGGAATTCAAATTTGACACCGTCTCAACCACCCTCATGAGAATACAAGCCTTCGGCCCGTAACTCTGAGCTTCAACAGTCACTAGGGCAACCAACGTGTCGATCGCGCCGCGAACTCGTGCTACGCTCGTGCATGGCCTCTCGCCCAAAGATGTCAGGGCGTACAAACATTCGAGAGTATAAACGAGCAGTGCGACATCGCTCAGGGCCAAAAACCTGAACAAATTTTTTTTTTTATCCAAATTTTACACAAACCCAACTAGAATATCGTAAATGTCTAGGAACTAAGAAAATTCCGTGTATTCTAGCGAATGATCGATACCGAATAAAGCGACAGGTTAGAAATCGAATTTCATAAAAATTGAGGCGACCAAGAATTATTCGCTATCGATTAATATTTCAAGTCTTTTCGTGGAAGCCAAATTGTGATTTTTTTAGTACCGAAATTTTCACTGTAAATTATGAATGTAAAAACGAAATAAGTTGAAATGCTAACCTGCATATGAGTTCGTAAACTTCGTCTTCAAGACCATAAGTAACGATCTCCTCGTTGCTGTCCTGTTGACTGACTTTGTTGAGGATTTCAAGGCAGGATATAACGATAAACCTATCCTGTGAACTGACGCCTTTTGCAACGCATGATAAAACCGCATCGGTTATTCTCTCGCCCGCTTCCTTGAGAACAATTTCATTGGCGATATTGCCGAGTATGTCAAATCCCAGTTGATGCAAATTGCTCCATCTTGCTCGAGTGCAAAGCAACACGAATCTTAAGAAACATCTATTTCTCCCGAGGACTGCAGCGTTCTCGGGGGTGAAACTGAGATTTCGTAGGATTGAGGCTATCTGGAGTACTCGTTGTCCATATGGATCCTGAGTGCCTAATGTTCTCCCGACACAAAATAAATCTTTGTCGTCGTCCTCGAATTTTATCGAGTTTTGATTCTGATCGGTCGGACTATCGTCCTCGATGCTCAAGCTTGGCTCAAGCCGCGAACAATCCGTGGGGGGCTGAAAAAGTAATCGCACGTTCAACCTCATTGAAAGCGAACATTGACATTTATTTCATATGAGAAATGAGAAGAAACTTCAACTTTTATTTTTTTCTCTCGATCCGGCAGCAACGATTGTCTGAAACGATCGTCACCGAACCAGCATAAAATTTTAGGCTCTCAGGAAGCACGAGAAAGAATTTGTTCAACTCAACGTCATTAAAAAGATGAACAACAGTCCATTTAATTTACCGATTCGGTTTAGTTTGACGAATTAAAAAAAATATTCGCCTTTTGTTCGAAAAAAAATTAATTATCATGTAATTAGAATAGATCCGAATGTCTCAACGGGATATGAGTAATTTTAGATGGATGATTAAAAATACAAAAATGTTCTTACCACGTCAATGTCCATAAGCACCGGGTCGACATCCTGACAAACGATGCTGTTACTTTTGTTAGTTTTTTCTTTTTCCAATATTTTTCTACGAGAAAACGTGTTGAGATTACTCGTTGGTTTCTTCATGAAAATTCTTTCATCAGTGAGATCGATAACGTCCTGTGAGTCGAGAACATCCGACCAAAACGAGTTTATCGAGTAATTTCGTACTCGGGAATAGACCTCGATAAACAATTGTCGGGTACCCGGGGAATCGAAGACACCGGCATGTGCGAGAAGGATGTTTACGAGCCTCGGATATTTGTCGAGACGCAATGTGTGCTTTCCCTCGTTCGATAGCAACGTACAAACGTTGATCGCAAAGTCTTGTTCGTTTGGCAACGGCGAGAGTAACGAGAGCGCCAGTTTATCGTAATTCGATGGTTTGTAGAGATCCGCCGATAGACCGTTGTAATCCCGCAAAGATTCTGTGAAAATATAAAACAAAAAAAGGTGTGAGTAAATACAGAAATGAAATAAAAATTGTTTTAATATTCATTCGACATTGTTTTATTCTCAAAGATCCAGAATCGATTTTTTCATCTACTATTTTTCGCTACTATTTTTTTTTTTTTTAATTTCATAATAATTTACATGAAAATTTGTACTGAGCATTCGATTTATTACGAGAGAAAAAAGTAGGAGCACGTGGCAACAAAGTAGACAGAAAGAGCTGGCACATGTATCTTGTTTGCAATTCTCCGAGACAGGTTCACCTTGACTCTCGTACACGCGTTCATACTCGTGTAAGTTGGTTCAAGGTCCCTATTCACGCTTATCCAGCAAAGAGATTGTCGTTTTGCATCCATACAGAACAGCATTAGTAAACAATGATTCATTAAAAAAAAGAGTCCAAAATTACACTAGTCTCTGCTCATCGATTAGCTCGAGGCACCACGAAAAACAAAAATAAACCTGCGGATCTGATGATCAGAGACAAGAAAATTCGTATTCCAACGATCACAGGCTATTGGAGTACACTCGATAACGCGGGTCAAAAAAACTCTAGTTGGGATGAGAAACCACGATAATTTCTGAGAATATAAATGTCTGTTGCAAAAATGTGTTTAACTGTTATGGGGACCGATGAACCAATTTTTATGAATCTTCAATAAAAATGGAGCCCTCGAGTCGGAGAGCTCCATAAAATGTTGAACAATTATTTTCTATGAAATAGGCAATCGACGATAAATTTCCCATTTGGAAAATTTGGCAATAATTTAAAATTGCATTTCGATGACAAGCTCAATTTAATTTGTAATAAAAAAGCTGGGACTATTTCGATCGATTGATAAAAAAAATGAATAATCTTGTTTTTTTTTTTTTTTCATAATTACCGAAGCAGCGATATCCGGAGTTGTTTTGAAGGGAAATTCGAAATAATATTTGTTTCTGCAGGTAACGCGACGGGACAGGATTATAATTCGATGAATTTTCGGGCAATTATAATGATTGAGGAGCGGCAAATGCGGAATGGTGAGTAAGTAAGAGAATCTCTCCCGCGAGCGCTACAAGGCAAGGTCGTTCGCGACATCGTACCGAATGAATGAACTCTCTCCTGCCTCCTCATCCCTTCTCTCTTTCTCACGGTGTTCGTTCATCTCACTCGTTCGCACGTGGTCTATATACTACTATATAGTCGATCTCTCAGTGAATACTTGTCGCCCGGTAGGGTGTAAGGAGGGGATAGAACGTGTAGATCCGCGCCGGTCCTCGTGGATCGCCAGGTCCTATCGGTCGGACCGCGTGTTCGCCATATAGTACATAGTAAACGCTCTACGCACACATCGGTGTTCCAACGACTTCTTTCAAGGTAACCTCTCGTCGTTTCTTCCTCGAGTCTTTGTATATATAGATACGAAACGCTAGAGCACCGCGTTGCGAGTGCATCGAAACGGAGGACGTCGGAGTTGCCTCGAAGCGACGTTCCACGTTTAGTTGAGGTAGGTCGCGATAACAAACGTCGATCGACGCGACATCGTTATTCGACAATCTCCCGACTTTTACGTAAACAGACCCACTGGCTCATTCCTCATTCTCGCCTAATCTAGACTCATGTTACGCTTGACGCTCGATTCACATTTCGCACTCTTTTCTAAACTTTATTTTATCTTGAAATTTCATTATCTCAGGAATCGGTAAAAACAATCGTGGAAATAGGAGCGACTCGGTAAACGCTGCGTTTCCGTTTGAGCGATCTTTTTTATTTCTGAACTCGATTTTTTCTCATTTTTGTTTATTCTTTCAGAATTATAATTGGAAATTTTTACCACGAGGATTGCAGATACTTTTTTTTCATTGCATTATCGGATTCCGTGAACAAAAACCCCAACTACGCTCGCAGTGTCAAGCATAATGCGAAAATCATTCAGTTACGCCAAAAGATTTTTTTGGCTTCCATTCCAAATAATCTGTGCCCGTATTTCGCTCGGAAACCACTCAACCAATTTCAATACGTTCTTGATAATAATTATGGACATGAAACCGAATGACACGTGGGCCGGACAATATCCCAATAAATCTTTGTCTATAGAATAGCTAACAAAAAATCGAAATTTTTCGTTGCATGCAGAGAAGTAAAGAACACGAATTACCATTTCAAGATTACTCGAAATCGAAGAAACTAAGTCGTGGCTTGGGCCACAATTTCGGAGCGAAAAGAATAATTCCTCTATGTTTGTGGATTTAAAATGTGAAAATTCCATCATTTTTATTATGTTATTGGAAAAATATTTTTGGAGAGCTTCCTGTGGAATCACCAAATTTATTTTTCCCAGTATTTCAGATTTTTAACGTGGATATCGAGTCAATTGTTGGTTCAGAAAATTGCTTACTCGTGCTTGGCGGAAATTGACAATTTTTCGATTGAAACATCGATCTGAAAAATCGCCTCAAGATTTATCTTGCGAATTAATAGGAAAATACGTTTCCAAGATGAGAAAGATGGAATAAGGTAAAAAAAATATTTACAAAAATGAAAATGTAAAAATAAGGGACCCCAGACGTAATTCGTCGTAGCAAGAGCAGTTGTGGCATTTTGCCAAACTGCCAGCTCAGTCTGGCGAGTAAAGATCATCATCTCGTTGAGAGTAGTTCCGGCAAGAAAGAGAAAAGAAAAAAGAAGCGGACACAAGAAGCTGTGCGGGACTGTTTGACGGTATTTTTTTGCGTCTTGAGCGAGAATTCACAAAGCAAATTCTTGAGTACACACACGGAACGTGAAAGAGGTGTCTCGAGCTTTCTAAGAATTTTTTATTTGAAGGGCTCGTTTGGACGATGAAAAGAATATTTTTCCAAATGATCAAAAAAGTTTGCTTCCTCGTGAGAATTTCCGTTTCTTTGAGAATTGAAGTAAAGAAGAAATGAGAAGAAAAAAATGTGTAATAAAAAGCAATCGAAGCTCGAGAGTCAAGAGGGGCGCAAGGGCCATATTGATGGAGCATTCGTGGGCACACAATGAAGCAAGTAGAATTTGCAAGTTCCTGGGCTCCACTGGGGCTCGATCAGATGTCTAGGAAAGTTATACGCAAGCGCTGGTCCAGGGATTCTGCAACTCTTCGTTATTCGACTCTACTATACTGAGGAGTTATCATAGTATTCGTAATAGTAACAATATCGAGTAAATGTGGGAGTCAACCTGGGTCAGAAAGCATCACAGAGTATAACTTTGACCCGTCTCTTTCACTGTATTCCTCGTACAAACGGTTATTGATCATGGCTCTCTCGACGTTGCTGAATGCGACGCTTTGTTTCGTATTTCTCGTATTCGGTCTGCAGGCGCTCTCGTTTTATTGGATTTACGTAGATTTTTCTTCACACAATCTTTTTGTCGTTTCTCTTCTACCTTTATTGATCTGTATCGTTATGTTCCTTCAGAATGTCCGAGCCACTATAGCGAGCAATCATCTCGACCAGATTAACCGACGAAAAAAGAATATCCTCGATTTTTGGGAAATGTTGTTTTTTCGTAGAAAACAAAATGGAATCGTCGAAAAAGTTCCGGTATAGGGCGAAAATTACAAACACCGGAAGTTCCACTGTCAATGATGGAAAATCAAGGTCAGTTTTTTTGTTCGTGGTTCACAGAAGCACGACGAATGTCGCGAGCCCGGGGAGTTCGATGATTTCGATAAAACTTCATCGATCTCATAATTGCTGGGAATATTCTCGAAAATTATGGAAATTCCGTATTTCTTTCCTGGCGTTCAATTTAATTTTCATAAAAATTTTTGTTCGGGTTTGTCAAAAAAGCAACGGTGGGAATATGGAGCGCGTGGATATGACGACGCTGAATAAAATGAGACAAATTTGAGACGACATTCCGGATTGAGTCTGTAGCGAGGGAGTAATGGTTGATTGTTGAGGTTGCGCGTGAGGCTGAAACGTCGTTGACAAATCCTCGTCTGCAAGCCCGAGGAGAGCTGCTATCATCGCATCTCGTTTTTTTTCTCTCTATATATCTCCTCGGCAATTTAACGCCGCGTTCATTGCTCTGACACAAGAAATCCACCAGGGTGAACGTATCGGCTACTAAGACGAAGAATTTAACTTGACGGACCTCGAGACTTGGCATGTAAAATTTCTGGTAAATGTTTTGAGGGAAATGGAACCAGAAAATTACCGTCACAGAATTTAATTTGCAGACAACCTCAAAAATGAGCAATTTTTATGCGCCGGATCGAATTTTCTACAAAAAATGAACGAAACTTTCGAGTATGGCCGAAAATTATTGTTTAATTTTTTATGAAAATTTGCATTCTGCACGGAATCGAGCATCGCTTCTCGGGCCTATTTCTTTCCGATTTAAATTGTAATAACTCGGGAGTTTTGCTCTCGCCTATACTTTGTGATTTTTCTAATTAGGAATCTCGTTTCCGTTTGATTCTTTCTCAAAAATTGATTTTTATTTTCATGGTCAAATTTCTTATGATTTCGAAATGGAGATTATCGTGGAGCTGGTCGTTCGGGTCATCAATTCTTATTGTGAGTTTCATACACGAACCTGCAATATTGTGTTGATGGTAGTTGTAATTAAGAGGAACCGAGTGGAGTGCTCTCGCTGACCATTTCCGGTGTCGAGAGTCCTCGTCCTCGTCGTCGGCCTGCTGACCATCTTCCCCAAGAAAATGGACTTTTTCGTACCTGTCGAGATACCTGCAAAAATGAATAATAATTAGATTGTATTTTCCCAATTTTCGTTTCATTTTTCAATCTCTACGGTGAAAACATGTTTGTCGATTTTCTAAAATTTTAATTTCGAATATTCTACAGAAATAAAGTCGATTTTCCACGGAAATGTCATTAAAGAATTCCCCAAATTTTATCCTCTCTCTAACGTTAAAAAATTCGCCAGTTATTGAAAAACGACGAGAACGAGCCGTGCTCAAAGTTCCAATTTCGAGAGTGGAACAAGAGTTCCAGCAGTTTTCACGAATTCACGGAAAATTTTAACATTTTGTCAATGATGACGCGAAACTTCAATAAACTTATGATGGATTACGAAATATTATCGAGACGAGTTAAAATTGGCAGGATCTAGAATTTACAAGACTCGATATGAATAAATTGAGCTAATGACGAATCTACGCTGATTCGATTTATTCAGAGTCAATGTTTCCGGCGATATAATTGCCAAGAAGGTTGGCGATGATGAACGCTGCCAAACGGATGAATATTCAAGTGGAACGGATAGTTTAGATGGAGGTTGAGGAAATTTATTGTTCCGAGGATATAGCGCGAAAGAAAAGCGAAAATAGATATTGAAGCGATGGAAGAGCAACGAGTAGGTGGATCGCGGAAGAAGAGTTGGGTTGGTACAGCGAAGATCATAGGGAGGAGGAGGGGGGGTAGAAATGGTTGTAGGGCAGCCCCATTCATGCAACGAGAGACAGTGGAGCTCGTCGTCGTTTCAGTAGGTGCTCGACATCGTCGAAGCGAAGACCGTAGGTAGGAAGCAGTAGCAGTTGCAGCAGCAGCAGCAGCAGCAGCAGCAGCAGCAGCAGCAGAGCCTGAGGAGAGCAGAGTAGCAGTGATGGACTTGGTCGTTCTCGTCCAACGTGGCGACCACGTGTGCGAGACCGGCAAAGTGCGTCGAGTGCCCAGCCCCCGCTGCTGATCGTAGGGTGTAGACGGAGATAGAAGAAAAATGAGCAATCGAGAGTGAGTGAGTGAGAGCGAAGGGAGGGAGGGAGAGGGGGAGGAAGGGGAGGAAGAGAGAGACTCGTGTTGCCCACTGGCTCGATCGTACCCACGTGACTCTCTCCTAGCGAGCATGAATGAAGTTTCACGGAGACTCTGGACTCTCACGATCAGTGAGACTCCGAAAACGTACCATTTTCATTCGTTCACGGCGTTACCTTGCAGCAGGTACGGCTTTGCAAGGTCAATGTCCTCAAATTTGCAAAAAAATCGAATTTTACTGAGGCTTTGCGTTGTAAAATAAACTTGTCAAAATCTCATTAAAAAATTGCGTTCAAGGCTAAATAGAAAATGCCTTTTGAGTCATGAAAAATCAAAAATATTTGTTGACAATTATGTTGCAAAATTTGAAGCTTGAAAAACCTGCGATCTAAGTTCCAGGAGGAATTCTAATTGTTATTTTAAAGCCTAATATAGAAAAATGTGTCTGCGGAGAAAGTAAACAGAAAAAATGTTTCTTCAACGTATAATCAGAGGAATAAAAAAAAGTTCGTGCAACTTATCAGTAGATACAAGATTAGGTGAAATATACGTCAACGTACCGGAGATAAATTTGCTTGAGTCCGACACCACTGTTTACACAGCCGCCAGGCAGGTGGAATTGTTCGCACAGCGCCGACCATTCGTTCCTCGTGTTTACCTGTAACAATAATAAATATACAATAATGATAAGTTAATCCTCCGGAATAATATGTGAGGAATGAATTTTATGTTCGATAAGAATTAGCGTTTCCATTCGATCGATAGATTAAAAAATGAGCCAATGTATGAGAAACTTTTTGCTCGTTCAATGAACGTAGTAAAATACATAAGGTGATGGTGTTGGAGTTTGCATCGTTGGAATGCAACGGATTCTCTTTTTTCTTCAGCTCTGCCCACAATTATTATTCAACATTTGATCCAGACAATAAAACGATCCTCCCTGGCGACCCAAAAAACTTAATCTCCACGATAAATCGCCATGATTTTCGAAATTTAATGAATAATTAATAGAAAAAATATTTTTCGTCGAATCTCAACTTCTCGTTGCAAACTTCAGAATCATCATGAGGAGCCGGTCAGGAAAAACTTGAGCCAGTCTTATACGAAACTCTTCAAATCTTCCAAAAGTGAATTGCGATCAATTTATTTTTCTGTTTATTAGGAAATGTCGACATAAACGAAACTCTTTGACTATTTTCAGCTTTAAAATTTGATTATTATTATTTTTCGAACGTTCGAAAATGGCGATTCGCTAAAAAAAATCGTGCGACTTCATCAGGGAGGATCAGTAGGCCAGTGATCTCTGGATCCAAGCCCTAAGTGTCTATTCTGAGCGTCGCGACGAAAAGTCGTCGACGTCGAGGACGCTGCCACGGTACTGGTGGATGACCTCGTCCACTATTTTCTAACCTGCTACGCTGATGATTTGCCATATTTTTCAACAATGAAGATCCGAAAGAATGAATTTTAAGTCACCGATATTATTAAAATCGATATTATTACCAAAGTTTTGATTTTGAGGGCTGGGTGGATCGATTTTAATTTTGCGACTTGGCTCGACCTTGATAGTACTCGGACGAATACTACGAAGCGATTTATGTAATGTAAAATGCGTGTGAATCAAGGAAGAGCGGTAGGGGAATGATTTGGCGAGCGCAAACGACAAATAGAGAGAGCGCAAGCGCGGCAAACTTCTTAGGGCAAAGAGAGTGAAGCGTGTCGCGAGTCCACGTGGTCTTTGCCGTCATCGTCGTCTCGCGAGCAGAACGCGAGCGAGCGAACGCGCGCGAGCCGGTGTATCTTCATCGATGTTTCTTTTCACGTGTGTGTGTGTATGTGTATGAGTGCGAGTACGATCACCACGCGCTGTCTCGTGGGGTAGGACATGGTCGCTGTTTCGTTCCCACTGCTCGCACCGATTTCTCTCTTTCCCTGTCGGGGCCCTCCAATCTTTTTCTCACTCTCTCTCGTGCCTCTCTTTCTAGCGAGCTTCTGAGTTCCACTTGCTCCATCCAAATCGCTTTTACCTTCGCTTCACGCATACACTTTGCCTGCTCAGTCGGTACGCTGCGGACTTGACGAAAAAATGTCAAGATTGTTGTGCTTGGCAGGCTCGTGATATTCGCGTGCAATGGAGATCAAGGGGAATTATTCGTTGAGTACCAAAGAATGAAAAGTGACTTCTCGAACGTCTCGATCGAATACAATTCAGCGCGCAAAGTCTCATCCGTGAAGAGTTCGATTAAAAGGAATAATGGTGCCATCGACGATTTGCAATATCTCTCAAACGTTGGATACGTCGAAGCGTTTTCCATTATCGGAATGAAGCTCGAAATCCCCGAAAAATACTTCGATCCCTCGATCGGTCGCAAAACTCGCCCATATGAAAGAGACCAATTGCGAATTTCGAAAAGAAAATCTGTACATAGAGTTCGTCAGGTCGGAATGAAAATTTGAGCTTATCATCGCGTCCATTCTCTTGGGTGGGCTGAAACTTTCCAACTCCGATTGGTTGTGCGGAGCGGCGTGCGGAAATGTCGACTTAGAAAATACGACGTCGATTCCATTGACATACACTTAACCCTTATTCCGTGAACTTTTTTTTTTCGCACGCTAATTCCGCGAATTGTAGTCTTTACGCTATTACACTCGCAATCACGAATGAAAAAAATCTGAAAAAAATGCATGGTCAAACTTCGGACTGTACTTTTGAAGCAGGAATTGGAGTTTCGTTTTATTTTATTTTTACATTCAACAAAATTTGGAAAAATTCAAAAAAATACGTAACGAAATGTCATTTTTTGTGGAAAACTCGGCACTCGCGAGTTTTGATACAAAAACTCGAACCCTCGACTCTAGAATTTTGTGTTGGTCGTAGCCCGGGATTATTCGCGATACCGTGGGCTACTGAATGAGCTTCGAAACATTGGTAATCGTATAATTTTGATCGGCGGACTGGCGGACGATGTATTCTTGGAGCCGCGAATATCAACGTCCCCGCAGAGTAGAGTTTCGTTCATTGAAGTACGTTGAGCGAGAGAACCGAAGATAGAGCGAGAGGGAGAGAGAGAATTGGGAAAAAGAGAGGGATAGGAGCGCGTACGCAGGGAAGAGTGAGACGAAGGGGTCTGAGAGAGTCAGAGGGTGAGAGGCGAGAAGTGGGAGAGGGAGAAAAGTAGTGATATATACATAAAGAAGGATCGTACACGAGTGGAGAGCCACGTGGTTAAACCAGCGGGCCCAGAGTACAACGCGCGACTGACAGTTCTCTCTCTCCCAAGCCAAGCAACAGCTGATCGTTCGAGGTTCTCGGAACGTTGAGGGTGAAGGAGGGTGGGGGGAGAGGGCGCTAAAGAGGACAAGGAGGAGAAGGAGGAGGAGGAGGAGGCGTCGGTGGAGGTTGCGGAGAGTCACAAGCAACCGAGAGAGTGCGAGCAGCAGCGGAGGGAGGAGGGGGCTTAGAATTTCACGTGGAGCGGTTCGAAGTGGTGGAGAAGAAAATTTGAGACACGGAAGGGGGAGGGAAGCGGCTCGAGGGAGAAAGAACACAAGAGGAAAACACCGGAGAGGGGCGAAGGTGGACCCGCGGGTTACAGGGGCAGGGAGAAGTGAGGTTTCGGTGACACGCGGTCTACCGACTCGTCGTCGACATCAGCTGATCACCGGTCGTCGTCTTCCATCGTCACCATGCATCGTTCTCGTCGACGTTCTTGTCAACGTCTCTTCTCGTTACGGCGTATAATCGCTCATACATACTTTTAAAAGTCACGCAGTTACCCACACTACTCGAGACACATCGAACCGACGGAATCGCTCGCTTGTTCATTTTTAAGCGACATCATAGCGCTGCTGATTGTTCATTCGAAGCCACTCCGTCAACTTGTCCTAATTATTCATAAGCACATCGACTTTCTTTGTCCCTCTGAGAACTTTGCATTCTCCGAGCGTTTCTCTCGCCATTTCGAGGGCGATTTCGACTACATTCTCTTCGAAATACATTCACAACTTCACGCAATGATTCTGGATCAATTTCCATTCGCCGATTCTTCGTGAAGGAACGAAACAAAGCAGCTGGAATCGACAGTTCTCGCTGCTAAAAATTTCATACTCGTGGTCTCGAAAAACATCGCTCTTTTAAGGGTTGTCGCTCCACCGCTTCCATTATTAACCTCGTGAAAAAGGGCAACGTGAGCCGAATGATAGAGAGCTCTATTCGCTAATCTATTGATTTAGTTTGCTGTGATACTCGTTTTACGTTTCACCGGGTACCTGGGTCCATGAAAACACACATGAGATTTCCGTGATTGACAAACTCTGTGGTGCATCCGGTTCTACGACTTATTACATCGAAAACGTTCTTCTCGACCGTCTCACGAGTTGGACACTGTGGATTATGTTTGAAACATAAATTCCGCCACGAAGTGCGAGAATTTGCCTGGAGGCCTCGTTATGGAAGAGCTTTTTGACCAACACCAAAAAGATTATACAAAAATGAGGGAAATAATAATTGACGAAAGATTATTTCGTTTATAATCGAACTTTGCATTAAGATCCCGCTTTACTTTGATAAATGACATTTTTTAGGGCCAGAAATTGTAATTGGAAATATATGTGAAGAAAAACTTCATGGATATATTTTTGTGCTGTCGATGCTTATTGTCCAAATGCAAAGTGTACTTACGATGATAAAACGATGGACCTTCGCGACCCAAAAAGTACGACAGCTCGAAAAATTAGGAGGATTTTGAAAATTGAACAAATCACCAGTAAAAAAATATTTTCCGTGAGATGCCAACGTTGCAAACTCGAGTTTCATTTGGAATTTCTGGTGGAGGCTGACCACGTGGAGTCTTGCGATAAGTTGGGCTGAGGACGAGGAGAAATTAGCGTGGACTTCGCGGTAAAACTCGCTGATCGGCACTCGCGTCATTGGACCGAAAGGCCAACACACGCGAGTCTCGCGAGCGTGCCGGTGTGTATAAAAGTGCAGTGACCCTCTGGCTCGTGCTGGCCCTGGCTGACGAGAGGATCGTCGGAGCCAGATGAAGAGAGAGAGAGGGAGAGAGAGAGAGAGAGACAGGGAACGAGAGGAGAATTGAGCGGCGTGCGCGCAGCATCGCAAGAGTAATGGTTTAGCGCCGAGAGGGTCTGTGATCTGCGATACACGTACCTAACTATATGTTCAATGGTCTCCGTGGCGGCCAAGGCCATCATTATGCCGGTAAGGTGCGCGAGCGCGAGAGCGATCCCGAGTCGTTTTGCGGCGGGACGAGAGCGAGAGAGAGGAAAGACAAGGACAGAAAAAGTGTGAAGTTTGTGAAGTGCGAGTCCGAGAACGTTTACACTTCTCCAATGAGGCAGCTTCGTGTTTGGCTTCACATGAGAGATTCCATAATACATCTCTCTTAGTGGTCTTCCGAGACGAACACCGGCGGCGATCCTGCTCAATTCCTAAAAGTTCTTTTCAGTCACACTTCCCCCAGGGATTCAAAAACTCGACAAATAACTGCGGCTAAAGTCTCTGTAAACATTTCATTCCCATAATTCCGTGTATTTTCACCGCGATCCACAGGGGAAGTGTCTATCGACAAACCAATTTATTTTTCGTAGTCACAGCATTTTTCGTGCACGATGGAAAATGTACTTTTTATTATCACCTGAATTTTTCGTTCGATCACAATTTATCCAGGAGATCCGGTTTTCAAAGGTTCCAAACAACAGACCACGTCTTAATTAATGTCCGGAGTAACCTCGACATTGACAGTATCACTCATTGTGAAACGCACTAACTGTGTAATCGACTTTGACACGTTCATTATGCTGAATTTATTCTTTCAAACGTAACGATGATTCGATGAGGTCGAAGACGACGAATCGTTGAAATGCAACGAAATGCTTTATCATCCTTCAACAGAGTTCATCATTCTTATTCAATATTTGGTCTAGACAATAAAACGATTTTGTCGCGCGACCCAAAAACACAATCGACAGGAAATATTGTCGAAAGATTTTCCAGATTCAATAAATAATGAATAAAAAATACTTTTTGTTCAATCCAAACGTTAGCAATTTCAAGGTCATATTGGTCGGGTATTGATTTAAAATGCAAAAGAGTCTTAAGCATCGTTGATCATTACCAGTTGCGATATTACATGATAGGGATGGACGTCGTCCATAATACGAAACTGACGACTGGAAAAAAAGTAATTATGTTCAAGTCATACCCTTTGAAGTTATTTTTACAAAATGAATTGCTGAATAAAAAGAATTTTTTAATCGTTTCTGTCGTAAGCTTTTTAGACGTCTCACGAAAAAAAAAAAAACATATAAAATTTTTTTCGTTATGTCTTAGCGATGTCAAGTTTAACAGCAATCTCCTTTGGTTCACGGTCCATATGTATGCAGTAAGATCGTGGGAGAGACAAAATACAGTTGGAGTGTGGACTCGTTTGACGAACGTCTGTACAGTGGGGGGAGAGGAAGAGACTCCCTTGAAGAGACAGCCACGTACATGCTTCGTGGACCCGACTGCATATAACTTTTCACACAATTTGCATTTCTTTCGAAAAAATTATCGTTTTAGATTCTCCACAGTAAAAATCCCCGAACATTCGAGCTTATCCCCCGTTTCTACCCTCCAACGAAAATTTGTTTTCATCAATTCCCCTCCATTAGGTATGGCTCGTATTCCTAAGAAACAGGAAACGATGCAGTGACTAAAATACTATCGGGAAACTTCGAGCTCTGACTCGAGGACTTCAGGGGAACGAGCTCCACATTTGAAGAACGAGAGTTCGAGATCTAGCTGCGTTGCCTGAACCCCATGAAAAATCAAAGAATTTGTTCAATTTATTGATCATTCGTAATTGGACAGTTTGACGAATTCTCGAACGACTTTGTGGCTCTTTTCCTTTTGTTTTTTGTGGCAAGAATCAATCCTGACTCGTGAAAAGGCGATTGACGACCGTTAAAGTCGAAGAATGAATGACGTTTCAAAATTTCCTGACACCGACAGAATTTTGTTGAATTTTAAGGCTGAATTAAATTATTGTTAGCGAAAAATGGTCGAGGACGTAAGCATAAAAGTCAATAATTTCATTTGCACCACGATTTAGTCTTCTTTTTGTGTCTTCGTCGCACTGATACGTGGTTTCCTATAAATGGCCTGTTGCTGTAACTTTCGGACGATGCTGAACGGTACGATGAAAGGTTTTCAAGTGACAACGAATCTGAAACGGCACTGAGAGAGTCAATTCCATCGTGCGAATGTTTACGTATGTACACACGAGTTGCTGTATAGCTACGTTCATAAATATATATACATGTGTAGATTAGAGGAGAAGAGTAAACGAGGAGAACGCGCCGTGGCAGGATCGTCGAAAAAGCGACGTTGCCGACTCTCGCGATATGATCGAAGCTTTGGAATAGTCCGTACGTTGCAACGTGGCAACGTTACAAATACGTCATCCCCTTTCTCGTTCGCCTCTTTACTGCTCGGCAATGTACACCGGGGCGAAAGTGTGCGGCTGTTTATCTCGCGAAATCCTCACCTAGTATTTGATTAACGAAGAATAAATGGAATGAAAATCGAAAGAATCGTCGTCCCCTCGTTCCGAGAATCTCAGTGAGAGGAAGAGCTGCGATAGCGTAAATTTGCCGTGAACTTTATTAGCAGGTGAGCAGTCGACGAGGGTCGAAGAAAAAAGCACAACGAGGGAACAAAAATTGGAAAAGAAAGAAAAAAAAGCTTTCAGAGAGATGGAAAAAGTGTTTTAGTTTGAAAAAAATGTCGTTGGTGGCCTGAGCACGGGTCGAGGGCGATTCCGACTTTTTGGATGGTGGTGCAGCCAGCTCTCTCTCTCTCTCTCTCTCTCTCTCGTTCTCGTCTGGTGCAGTCTCTCTCGGTGCACGTGTGTGCAACACGAGGTCGGGAACTGCTCTCGAGCTGTGCGCGATGAGCCTCTTTGCTTTCTTACTTCTTCTCTATTCCCCTCTCTTTCTATGTGTATATTTATATGTATCCGTGTATATGAATTTTTTTCTTTCTCCCTCCCTTATTTGCTGTGTCTCATTTTATGTTACGCTCTCGCTCTTGAGCTGCAGGCTATGCCGAGGCTCGCAGAACTCCGGTTCTCGTATTTAAACAGGGTTGCCGGATCGCTAGCTCCGTCTCTCTCACTCTCTTGGCCTCTTCCGCCTCGCCGTTGGGGCGCGAGAGTGTGTGTTTCGCTGTATGTCGTTCGTGTCTTCGTCTCTGTCTCTCGCTCTTTCACCCGCAATCTTGCGCTCTCCCTTGCTCTTGCTTTCGTTCTGGTGGCCTGGGTGCGCACTGGTGGCTCTGCGACGATGCCGGTATGCGCGGCAGGCAGGGCGCGGTGTTGCCGTATCGACCGAACCCCCGGAGAGAGCCAAGAGTCACCAGGCTCTCCTAGAACGATCGCTCGAACCTCGACGGTTCCCAACTCGCGCCTTCACTCTGTATGTGTTCTTTGCAGCCTTTACAGATCTCTCTGTGTGCGCTCTCGTGCATGTGCGTCCCCGGCACCGCAACACGGTTTGCATAGCGGCGTACCATCGGTAGCAAGAGCACGTAAGAATATAGATATAAACTTCGAGCTAACCAAAAAGGAAACGCTGCAAGAGAAACGTGCTCACACGTACCAAACTTTGCGTTTTCATTTTTTTATCAAATCCCCTTTTCTATGCATCCAAATACGTCTGCGTCTTTTTCCCCTTTTTTTTTTATTCTCGATCTCAACATTTTTTTTATCGCTGTACATTTTCCTCTCCGTTTCGTCAAAAATTCAAGAAAACTAGTTCGCTTCTAACTTTTTTTTTCCAATCTGTGGCATCGAGAAGAACCAACGAAAGTTCGCTGACCATGTCTTTGGTCTGTGACCATTTTTTTTTTCTTAAAAATTGGCGATACCCAAATCCAAATCGCACTTTTCGTGGCTTGTAGGAATCGCTAACGGAAATTATTTTAGTTTTTCAATAGTTAACGTCCGAAAAACGAATAGTGGATCGAACTATTTTCTCCTACGATCAACTGAATTATTGGTCACTTATTAGAAAATAGTTGTGTCCAAAAAATTTTAAGATTCGAGTAAACTTATACGAAAATATTTACTCGGTTTCTGAATCATAATTCTTGCAATTGATTCAGCAGCTTCTGTTTGCGAAGGGGTTTGCAATTCATTATTGATACACGAGCAAGGTTAGGTCAGACCTGAACCAGGCGCCTCATCGGTGAGAACGAGGTGAGGCCGGTCAACCTGATTTTAAACGACCTAGATATGATAAGACAACAAAGGTCATTCCCCTAATTACGCGAGTGTGAAAAATCATTGCGCTCTATTTCTATCTTTCTTCAGTTCACTCAGGGAATAAATGCTTCGAAAAATTCAGACTCATCTTTCTGGGTTATTCCTTTTAACCAGTAATTGCAAAAGTTATCGTAAACTCAAGAGATCGCGAAATTTCAATTTTTGTGAAATTCGAGTTTTTTTTATATAAAGATTGAGAAAAATTTGTTTTCCGACCGCATTATGGATAAATTCTCATTGTAACGAAATCCTGAAAGCTGGAAATTGTTGACAATTGTCCTTCGCAGCGAGTTCAAAGAAAATAAAGAATTGCAAGATTTTTTTTAATGGCATCGTAGCGTCTAGTAAGTTTCAACAAGATTGTGTATGAAAAAAAATAACAAAGTCAAAAAAAAAATGAAATTATAGAAAAAAAACGCAATATTGTGTGTGCGTGTGCGTTGAGCAGACGCGAGACACACGGCGAACAGCACCTGCTGACTCACACGCCAATCCTCTGCTGCGTTCCCCACTCTATCGGCCTTTGAGCCCCGATCGCCGACGGCGCTCAACAAAATCAGGCCACTGCGAATATGTTTTTATTTTTCCGAATTCTTATCACTCGGTCTTTTTGCACAGAGGGTGAAAAGGAAGGGAGCACGTGAAAGTGAGGGGGGAGGAGTTTCATGAATTGATTGAATTAATCACGCCTCCGTAAACCTTGAGGCGATTACAAAGTTCCTGAATAATTCCTTTTCAAACATGGATTTTTATTCCGAGTCTTTTCAGAATTTTCTCATTGAAATCTTCTCGTACATTGTCCACTAAGAAGCAACGCGGTTTTGTCTGTTTTTTTCTCATTCATCGTGCGAAAAGAATTTAAATCGAAAAATGTACCGTTACTAAATAGAATCGAGTGATGACCTTCAAGTCCGGGCGATTTCGTGAAGAATGTAAATTTTGATGGAGATAAAATAAAACTCAAAATGCTCATCAAAACTTTTGTCTATTTCTTCATGAAATTTCGACTTTGGCACAATGAAAATAACTCGAAATTGAAGGTCATGCCCGAACTTGTTCTGTAATGGAAATTTGACGATTCAATTGAACTCCGTGCGCGTACGTCCACGCTCGGAATTTAGTCTTCATATTTCGAAAAGTTCATGAGTTGCCAGCCTGAGATAAATTGACGGCGAGGCCGATTGCAAAAATTTTAGAGTTTCTACCTGCCAACAACGTGAATCAACAATGATGGTCTCTGGAATGGGAATTCAAATGGAAGGAAAATAAATCAGGTCCGGACCAGAGCGACGAGAATCGAAGGGACCAAGAGCTAGAATACCGAAGCTCCGGTGACTACACGATTCTAGAGACGGCCATGGCCGTAAAACGTGTCCGTTCGCCCTTGAGCAAAACGAGATCGCGAACGAGATTGCCTTTTTTGCTTTCTCATACAGAAAACTTTCTTCAACAGAAACAAAAATTTCTTTCCGTCGAATAACGGAGTGGAGGCTAAAAAAAAAACTATAAATACGTTTATACAGTGAGTTTCGATTAATCAAATATTTTTCAAATACGCAACGCTTCATTGTCACAAAGGAATGAATTTTCTAATACCTAATTTTGTTAACTTGATAATTGCATCACCGAGAGGCTCTAAAGTTTGTCGTACACTTGGGGAACGCTGACGATAAAATTCGTCCTCTCGTTTTATACGCGAAGTTTTCATCAGCCTGTGCAGAATTCTATGTGTTTTGCTTCATACGTGAAGGCTTATGGTTGTGACAACGAAGATGTTCCGATGTTAAGGAAAACAAGATGAAAAGGGAAAAGACGGGACGCTGCAGAACCGAGCGAGAGAAAGAGGACGAGAAGATGAGCAAAAGCAAAAAGAACGGGACTCCAGCAACGATGGAAGTGCTAGAGACTTCGATTCTAAGACGATGATAAAGCTTTGTCCCTCATTCGAGAGACTATATTTCCACGAGTAAACCAACACTGCGATACGGCACGGTATAGTGAAATGGGAATTTTGCGGAGTGGCGATAAAGAATATAAGCGAAAGGGGGCGCGAGAGGAAAGGAGAGAAATGGAAATAAGACGGGAAGAGAGAGAGAGAGAGACAGGAAGTTTGCAAAGCTGAGAAATGGCAGCTCGGAGACGAGCTTTGAATTTCCACCGAGAATATGAAAAACCTTTGCCACCGTTTTTCTCGCTCTTCCCCGAGCGACCGCCAATCCATAAAGAATACGTATCTATATCCAGCTTCACATTTCATCGTGCATATAATGCAAATGAGCAAACACGCAGATTACGACCTCGTAGTTCACATGGATGGAATCTAACGCGCAACTGTTTGTTTTCTATCATTTTTAAAATAATTTCCGCATGAGTTTTCATTAAACTCGCCGTATATTTTCTGAGCAGTAAAATAATTGAAAATAATTGATTGCACGTGGATTTAGCGCCGTTTCGTCGCCTTTCGACGATGCACACTTCGTCACCATTACGTACGATCTTATCATCGCCAAAGTAATGCACTTCATATGAAGAGGATATTGCTGTAGCGTAATACAAAGAGAATGGAGATGTGTTCGAGTTTATTGATCGTGGCACGCGATGCTCGTCATAATATGTCCTCGAGCTATTTTTTGTTGCGTGTCATCGATATCGCGAAAACACAACCTCCGCTCGAAGGAGATGATTTTTAAAACATTGTGCATCGATTGTGGTCAAGAGTTGTTTATTTTTGCGGAGAGAAGGACCAAAACAACGAGGCGATATTCGGGAATATCTCACGAATCGTCGTAACGTTTCTATGCTGACTGGTCCTGGGCGTTGTATCCGTAAACTGTTCCCTTCGTACCTGCTCAATATCACAATCGATTTGATTAATTCACAGACACACGGAGGCACGAACGGTTGTCAAAATAAATTTGAAAAAAATAAATAAAAATGTAGGATTTTGTTCAAGGAACTCGTCGACGTGATGCTCTCTCAGGTGATCGGTCGCGGTCTGCACCACGCTCCTCACATTTCAGTTTAGTCGTACGCTACACCGGCCCTCGTTACACGCGGTTCATTTTCCGTACTGACGTTGGAAACTATCCCCCCTCCTCTGAAAAACGCCACTGTGCTCGCGCCCTCGGGGTCCATTTTCTCTCTCTCTCTCTCTCTCTCTCTCTCTCTCTCTCTCTCTCTCTCTCTTTCTCTCTCTCTCTCTCTGTCTCTACCTCCTCGCGCGATTGACCCTGACCTTCACGTTACTTCCGCTTCGTCCCTACATTCGATTGAGTCTTTTCTCCCTCCCTCTCTCTTTCTCTTTTTCTACGCTACTATATAGAACAGTAGCAAGTCTGTGCGCGATTGCTGCGCTTCGGAATCCAAAGTACATGCCGCTGCGAACAAAAGAGAGGGCGCGCGCACGTTCCATTTTCGACTATCGAGATTACGGAGTGGGGGGAAGATGTGCATACGCGCTGTTCGCGGCACAGTGTCGATGACTCTTTCCCTCCTTCTGGCTCATTTCTCGTCACTTGCCTCTCACCTTCCCTCTCTCTCTCTCTGTCTCCGGGTTCTCACCGTTACGCAATTTGGCGACGAGGAATCTACGGAAAACTCCTTACGCATCTCGACAGCCAGCGGAGAATCGTGTATGCTCGTCCCGCTAATCGCACTTTACGAACGCGAAACGTAAGTGTCCGAAGTTTCTGCGTATCTCCTTCCCACGTCGCTTCGCTACGGGCAAGACTTTCAAAAGATTCGAAATTTCTCTCTCGATCACTAAAGACTGGAGAATGGAAACGCGAAAATTGCCAACTCTTGGCTTGCCGAGGGCGAGGCGAAACTTCAATCGTCTTTGTGGGTTTTTAGCGCGACGACGATGAGTTTCTAAAGTTGTCGCGAAATTGTTGGTTTTTCCAATTAATCCAGTTACCAAGTACCGACCATTTTATAATCAACTTTCATCGCACTTCGGCGACTTTGGATGAGCCTGAAGTTTGCATCGACGCAATGCCACGAAATGGAAGAAAAATAAAAAAAGACTCGTCACTTCTTTATTTTACTAAGAAAAAAAAAATCGAATAAAAAGTGGCGACTCATTTGTTTTTTTTTTCATTTCGTGGCATTGCGTCGATGCAAACTTCAAGCTTATGATTTCAAACTTCAGGAATGACCAGAAATTAGCAGATTTCTCTATCCCATTTTCCGCGTACGGTCCGAAACCATAACTCGTCCTTTTTCACACCACACATTTCGGCTCGTAAAGCCTCGTGAGAAATACGACGAGACACACGTGTTGTCAATTACTTTTCTCTTTTCATCTCACTCGAGTCTTCCTCCATTTTACTAAGCTCTCACACACATCGTACACGTAAATATTTTAAGCTCGAGCTTTTATGGGTCACGAGTCAAGACTGTGACGTCGTTGTCTTTTGCGCGTTTCATATAATGTTTTTCTACTCCACAAAATTTAACTGGATAAAATATTACGATTGCGAAGTTAGAAGGAAACAAAAACGCACAGAGTTCAGTCTGAATCCCTAGTGGCCCCATGAGGGAGCGTTCGCGAGAGCCCAGTAATGCGTTGACGAAAGATTTTTTTGGGCACGTGCATGGGCAGGAACGTCGCAAAGAAAATGACCCGAAGGAAAATATTGGTTCGGGTCAAATTGACCCAGTGTATATACAAAGAGTCAAGGGTGCGCAATCCCTTCGCGAGAAAAGCTTTGACTTCCTGCGCTATTTGATTCAAAAAAAAATCAAATAATACGATAATTAATCTCTCGATCAGAAGATTCGAATAGATCGGAAAATTTTTTAAAAGTCCGCAAGTTCGCGCATGACTCTCCAAGTCTTTTCCTCGTTTTTTATTCTCGACCTCTCTGCTGCCAATAAATCACAGTTGGTCAGACTGTCGACGCTCTCCTAGGTAATCGGGATGAGTGGCCTGAGCTGTTTGGTGGAAACACGTGTACATATACGAACGCGAGGAACGTACTATGACCGAACGATCTTCGATCAAGATCAGCGAAAGTGTGCAAATCGAACACGCCCTCATATCGCCGGAACCGTAAACACAGTCTCTTCTCATTGATCGAAAAGGAGGTCGAAAGTTTGCGCTAAATGGTAAATAATCGAGGCCATTAATTAGACACTTGTGTAATTAATTACTCATCTCGGGCACCGAGTCTCCAATGTTATAAAGAATGTTACTTTCCTATTTAGCATTGTTGAATGGAAAAAAGTGATTAACGAGACTACGACGCCCATAGAATTTCGTGATTTTCTTATCGTGACTTTTTTTTTTTAGGCGAGAAAAAATACTGTGTACGAGCACTTTAGAGATGCACATTAACCTTCCGTGCAACTGTCTCCATTTTTAATTTTTTAATTAATTCTTCAAGTGCTCGTAACAAAGAATTTTTCGTGCGCGAGCAAAATAAACGAAAGTTAAAGGATCGTCGTTCTGCGGTGCCGCATTTTCGGCTCATTAATCACACGGAGATTCACAGTCCCGATGCAGAGTCACTGCGGCGAACCCGACAACCCAAAGTCCAACTTTCATCCCTTTTTTCAACCTTTATTGTTCTGTGTTAATTTTATCAAATTAATACATTTTCGCGGAACGGCTGGGTTCCAACTTTTATTTTAGCATAGAATTTTCTTTTTTCAAAGAAAAATATAAGAAAGGGAATGCCGAGGGCATTGAAGCGATAAAACTTACTTTCATCCATCCGCCATGGGCTGTGACGAGGACATACAGCAGGTAGAGATCGATGTCCTTGCCGCTGATTTTTGGCGATTTTTTGAAACCCGTTCTGCAAATCAAAATTTAAAATTCAATGAAAAAACAATTTTCAAATGGAGTGAAAAACAAAATCCATCGTACGGGCTTAACAGTTTGATTGAACCCGTTAAAAAAATCATTTTTTCCAGAATCCGAAAAAAATGTACCGAAATGTCAGGAGGGAATAGAAAAGACTTGTTTTTTTTTTTCATTCGATGAAGCGACACTGGGTCAATTCGACCCGCGGCGATTACAAAAAATCAGGAACACACATGAACATCTCTCACAAAATGCATGATAGAAAACTCAAATTCTAATGCGAAATTAAATGAGTTAGAAATAGTTTGAACGTTTCTCGGCTCAAAAAAATCTGAATTTTTTTAATCTTCGTACTTCCATGGACCCAAAGTTGATTCGAATAAAACGTTTCCTATTTTCGAGGAAAGCGTAAAACCATACGGGGTCAAATTGGCCCAGAATTTCGTCAGAGCACAAAGAATCGTGAAAATATTTTGCATGAAGGTGCTAATGTCAATATGTGAGTTCAGACAAAGCCCATTAAATTTTTCAGATTTTTTCTTTAGTTTCAAAATTGTGAAATGAGCGAAAAAATCGAACGACCCATCGTTAGCTTCAGCGGTTACATGAAGCATCGTTATCCGACGTTAAGGTTAAGTATTTCATTCTTGGTACATGAAGTGCTGAAACCATCGATGAATTTGTACTCATTCTTTCGCCTTGCTGGTTCCCTACAGTGCCAAGTTTTTCCAGAGGGAAAAAGAGAATCATCAAGAGAATTTGCAGTGCGAAGAGCGAATGAAATATTAACATGTGGACGTGAACGACTCGTTTCGAACAATCGGGCTCTTTGTGCGTATAACGAAGCTTGAGAAACGATCTCTAGTTTGAACGACAGTAGAAAAAAATAAAAAGTGGGAAAACACAATTGGTTTTAATACGTGAAGAGCTCCGCAACATCGATCATGTTTCGAGTTTTCATGCTAGAGAAATCCAATTAAAATAACATTCGATATTGCGATCTATATTTATCGACGTTCACGTTGAAATATAAATAATTCGACGAAAACATGCAGCGAGCTTGAGAACAAAATGACTTTATGATTCTGAAGTTTGCAGCGGCGAGATTCAACGAAAAATATTTTTTCTGTCAATTATTTATTGAATTTTGAAAATCGTGGCAATTTTTCGTAGAGATTGACGTTTTTGGGTCGTCAGAGAGGAAATATTGAATAATAATTATGGGTTCAGGTGAAAAAAGAAAATTTCGTTGCATTCCAACGATGCAGACTCCCCATCATGATTTTATAACACCCAGGAGAAGTAACGAAGTTACAGAATTCTTGATTAACGAGTAAAAAGTGCGAGAAAAAAAAATCATCACGTGTAACGATGATTCCGCCATAATTTTGACTCTGGTCTTTCAATTTGTTCGTTGATATCCATAAATACATAGTGGTAGTGCCGAATGTTATGGAGATGGACGGTACGAAGAGAAATACTTGGAAGAATTGTTATAGAAACTTGAACAGAGGTCACTGAAAGATGCAGCTGTCTCGCGTGAGTCGGAAGCTCCATTTCTGGGTCATTCCGGTCATCCGTTTCCTCGTCAAATTACCGTGCATGAAAAAGTCCGATGTTCAAATTCGCGAAATATTGTGCATTAGTATGAGAATCATGACTGGCAAAAAAAAAACACGAAGTTAACGATAGCGAATTGTCCAATTGGAAAAATCTCGACTTGCCATGTCTCTAGTGAATTATTCGGTCATTTAGAATGTTTTATGGTTCAGTGAAAAAAGACGAAGCGTTCGAGATGAAAATGGCGGAAAACTGGATGAATTGACAGGGAGAAAGAGTTTTTAAAAGTTGGATAACTTGATGGGAAAAGAGTTGTTTCTTACCCTCTGGTTTCGTGAAAGTGATGGAGCTCCCTGAGGAAGCTGTCACGTTCCCTTTCATAGGTGACGGGATCCTTGTTGAGAATATTTGCCATGTTCGTTGCTCCTTGTATCGGCGCGTGTGATTATTCAATGATTAATATTCTTTCGAATTGTAGATAAATTTAAAGAATTAGCGCATGCTGACGAAGCACGACGTTGACTTGAACATCGAATCGGAGGATGGCACATTTGTTCGTGCCTACGAGATTAGATGGAGGATCGAGTCTGGACGAAGTAAGACGTTCAAATTTCGACATCGGCATGCGGAAACTTGACGATAAACGGAATAAAAAAGAAACCGAGAAAAAAAACGAAAAGACAATTAGCACGATTAGTGCGTCACTGTAAATCGAACTTCTGCGTTTCTCAATTCCGTTACTCTTCACTCTTTACTTCACTTCGATCTCCGAACACAGAGCTTGAAAAAATAAAAAGAAACACCAATAAAAACATTATTTCCGGTACGTCGATCCCGTCGCTTTGGTAAATCTCTGACACTCTCTCTCTCTCTCTCTCTCTCTTTCCCTCTCTCTATCTATCGCTCTCTGTCGCACTGTTTTATTTCCGCTTCATGATTATCCACAAAAAAAAACAATGAAAAAATCGAGCACTCGATGATTTTCAGGTCAATCACGTTTTTTATCGATAGGATGAGAAGATAGAAGAATGTCCGATGTCCCGTGAAGGAACATAAAGAATAAGCACGCACGCGCGCATAGCACATGCATTAATTGAAGGAACAAGAGCAAAAATCGTTTTGAAGGAGGAAATGTTAGAAATGTCGAAGAGCGTGCGACAATTCAATCCGATACGTAGGACGAGAAGAGTCGAGGGGTGGGGAAAAAAGAAAAAAGGCGGGTTCCCAAACGCTCCAGAGCGCGCCTAATTTTTACTTCTCCCGTCGTCGATAGCTCGCGCTCCCTCTCTCTTTTTCGTTGATTTTGTTGCACGAGAGTCACAGCCCTTGGAGAGTGTACGGAGGGATCGCGACGGAGAACAGCACACGCAGAATTCGTAACGACACATTCGAATCGGCGCAAGAGAGCGATACGTTTTGGTCGAGGTGAGATTAGTCAGCGAGGGAGGTTAACGTACTTGGAGGGCTGATGGTCTCGTAGTGTACTCGGAACGACTATGAATAAAAGTTTCAAAAAATCGAATGTAAATAGAAATAAATAAAATGAAGTAAGTTGACGGGATGAGACTCGCGAATTGGGGACCGGGAGAACGCGATCTTTTGGTGAGTACGTTGCATACACATACACTACACGAGAAATATACACTCACGCACCGAGCAGAGAAGATATCCGCGGACGCGACGAGAAAATACTTGGGTTAGTTCTGCGCGCGTTCTACCTTGCGCGCATACACGCGAGATGGCGCTCACACGCTCACACACAGCCAGACGAGCCTGTACATGAATATACACGGGCCCGTATACACGGAGAGACACGCTGAACTACAGACAAGCGCATACACCAGCAAGACAACGTATTAAGCTCCGCGGATCGATTCACCTGTCACTTGTCACAGCGTGTGGCACCAAGCAACGTCGACGCACGCTAACCAACTTTTACACTCTCTGCGGCACATAGATACACACATAAGCATGTATACGCACGGGCGTATACACAGCATGGTCATACTAAAGAGTCAGACAAATCCACAAGCTCCCTCTATAATTGACGCCTCTTTGTATTATTTTATATTCTTCCTTCGTCAACGGGCTACTCGCGGTTCAATTCTTATTAAAGGTAACAACGAAAAAATCCCGCTCGAGGAACCCGGCGTACCGCGACGCCCTCAGAAATTACGAAAATCGAGAACGTCTGACCCCACCCGAGCGAGGAGTGTTGTAAATGACCAAAAAGTAAATAATTGAAATGAAATAGAAGGGAAAAAACAATAACAAGAGATCGTTATTGAAGAGAATATTATTTCACGATTTTCTTTCCCGGTTATTCGTTCCTGTCTGGTAATGCGGAACGGGGAGGGAGGGGGTGCGTGTGTTTTTCTCCCTGTTTACGAGGGGCAAAAGGAAGGGCCCGTGTGTTCGACTGTATACGTCGAATTATGTTAAAGAGGAGCACGCACGAGCGCGCGATTTTGCGTTCGCGTTCCTTGACGTGCGAGCGTATATCAAAATGGCGTCGTATCTCGCCGCTCTCTGGCATCCATTGCTTGTTCCGAATCCCCCAACCCCGACCATTCCCTCGTCCCTCGAACGATATTTTCACCGTTTGCAACAAACACACATACGAACTTACACATAAGCGTTCCCGACGTATACACAGTGCTTCCGCCAAAGGCGCGGGTTGAGGTGAGCGGTGGTGGCGCGCCACACTCTCGCAAAGAATTAACGACAGAGAGAGAAAGAGAGAGAGAGAGAGAGAGAGAGAGAGAGAGAGAGAGAGAGAGAGAGAGAGAGAGAGAACGCGTGAGGAGATTCCCGAATGTAGTTCTAAACGCACAGCGTACGGAACTACCACGGACAGGACTTCGTGACCACGACAATGACACACAATCACATACCTTCACGATTTATTCTAACACTCGCTCGCGTCACCCTTCTTTCTTGGGGTTTTCTGTTCTCTTTCACGCACCCATACACTCACTGACGTTCCACTGTTTCGCTGTATCCTTTTTTTATTTGTTCCTCGTTTCACGTCATTGTCAGTGAACCGGCGTCCCGATCGAGAAAGCCGGCTTCCCGACGGACACCTATTACTAAAAACACTACTCGCGATAAAACACAACCTATTTTTCCTTCCGTATTTCCCTGTGGGTATATTATATATGTACACACCCGCGTCAAGCACGAAAAACTCCCGGGTCACCGCGGTAGTAGTATTTTTACTTTCAAAATGGATGTTCCTTGCGACAAGGCGGCGGACGTTTGAATTTCCGCGTTTACTGCCACCAGAGGCGCTAGCTACATTCGTAGTACTGCACCGCCATCTCGTTGAGTTTTTATTAACTTTTGGCACTGTTCTCTTGGGAGGGAGGGGGGAGGAGATTTTTTCTTCTTATAACAATGCGCGCGCGTACTGTATTCCAATTCCGATGCACACTAGCGCGAAATGTCGACGCACACAAGCGCTCGAACCTGTACGATGAGCGAGCGAGACGGACTACAGGGAGAGAGAGAGAGAGAGAGAGTGAGCGAGTGCTCGGTGGACCAGGCACACTACGAACAACGAATGGTTTACTCACTCCCACCCCCGCCCGCGGGAGAGAGTGAGGTCTGCGACGACGAGGAGGCTCCTCTGTGATAATTCTCGTTGAGGGAGCACACGAGTAATTACAACTCTTTCGGCATCTCTCTCTCCTCTCGCTGTCTGCTCACTCGTTTTTACTCCTTTTTTTTTAACAATGTCGCGTTGTCTTCATTTTACCGCCTTTCCGCTCTTTTCCCGTCAATTTTACGACGGAGATTGCCCCTTTCTTTTTCAGAAAAGAAAAACTCAAGTCTTCCGGGAACACACCAATAAACTCCAAAATTTTAGCCGAAGCTCACTTTACTCGGCCGCGAGCGAACATTTGTCTCTGAACGGTATATACACACACGCTTTCACGAGAACTCGTTGAACGTACACGCGACTCGCGAATCCAAAGGGAGAGAGAGAGAGAAAGGGAGAGAGAACGAACGAGACAGGGTGGTGGGGGGAGGGTCCAAGCGACGCAGTCAAGTCTCTCGTGCTCCTTCGGATAGATACTCCCAATCTCCCGACGCGACGACGAGCACTACTCTGCTCTACCGCGCGCGCGATCTCTGTATTGTATCCGCACTCCTTGAAAAATCAAGCGCAGCAGTAGCGGTGTGAAATATGGCGGAGCTAGTCACTACCAAGCGCGCTCCGTTCGCGGTACGATCGTACGATTTACTGACGAACCGGAACGGTACGTCGTGCTTGGACAGTCTGGCCAACTAGCGACACCGCGTCCTATATAGCTCTTTTGTGTTAAAAAAATATATATAGATATACACATTAACATTTTTTATGCTCCTGACGGATGTTCGATCAATTCGATCGAGCCGATTCATTTCTTATTTTTCAGAACGCTCGATTTTTATGACCGGCGGAAGAGCTCGCGATCTATAATCTTCCGAATCACACGCTCGATCTCGAAGTACCGCGCGCGGTACTTCCTGAGCGACGTTTCTACCCCCTTCTCCTGTGCTTTTCCGCCTCTCAGTTCCTTCTTTTCCCGCCAGATGTCGCATGCGTATTTGCGCAGAGCCTACACGTTTTTCAACGTTTTTGCGCGCTCTCCGGCGTGCTCCATATTTTTCACTATCGTATATCCTCCCTGAGCATTCCCTGCTTTAACCCAATTTCTTCTTAAAATGACATATAAGCGAAGAAAAAATGTCAGAGGCGATGGGCATTTGAAAAAAAGTTGGAGGACCAAGAGAAGGACCAAGGATCTCGATGAGGTGAGTTAGAAATAAACTCAGTGTATTGCTCGGCTCTCAAGCACGTGCGCGCGCTTCCACGTGGTCCATCTTCTCATCGTTTCGCCGATTATTTTTGAACTTTTTTCTCGTCTCTCCGGACAGATCGACGAAGATATCAAAGACGAGAATGCGAAAAAACTTTTGAACCAAGAGATCGACCTCGACAAACCCGGTGCGGCTCAGCATTACTGCGTTCATTGCGCGTAAGTTCAACTTCTCACGCCTTCATTTTCAGCTTTCTCAAACGTACACATAACCTCACTTTTTTGCTTTTTACCTCCAAGGCGCTACTTCATAAACGAACGATCGTTGGACGATCATTTCCGCACAAAAGTCCACAAGAGGAGGCTGAAAGCGCTTGAGCTCGAGCCTTACACAATTGAGGAATCGGAACGTGCTGCAGGACACGGAAACTGGACCGTTGCCAAAAAACGAAAAATCGAAACCCTGAAAGCTTGTGACATCGACGGAGATCGTAGCTCTGAATCCAAGGTCGCGCGCACCGAGTAGGCTCACAGTATTCGTGGTCTCGAGTTTGAAGGTCGAAACAACGACACGACATGCAACGATTCTTAGGAAGAGCTGCGAGACTTTGCGCTCGTCGCTCCACAAAGAATGAGGTAAGGGAATACACTTCCGCGCTCTTCATTCCTGGGAGCAAAGCTAGCAAAACTTTTGCTCTACTTTCGCCTTATCTGGACTTTGACGAGCGCTTCCAAGATCTGGAGAAATTGCGCAAGGAACTGAAGCTCCGAGGGAGCCCGATCAACGCGGACGAACTCGCAAAAACATGGCAGTTTTATAAGTATATCGATGCAAACAAATGGGCTCTGGAGCATAAACGAAACGAAATTACGCAGAGCATGAAACAGCTGAACAAAAAAAAGACTTTGAGCTGCGAGGACGAAAAGGAAAAGATACGTTTGATTACACAGGGCGCAGTTCTCAAGCAAGAAATGAGAGTCATTAAAGAAGCTCTTTGGGAAATGGAAGAGGACGTTGTGCCGAAAGGCCTTAAGATGCCGAATGAAATACACGAGAGAACTCCACCGACCGGTCCGTTAATACTGAGCCAAGTCGGTGAGATTCAACAGCCAGAGACAAAGGAGATTACGAATCACTTGGAGGTGGGATCCTCTCTGGGTCTCATCGAATACAAAAATCCATTAAATTGCTACTTGTGCGACGAAGCTGCGCTTTTTGAACTTGCAGCTTTGAGTTACGCCGGCAAACATTTGGCAGAGGCTCAAATGATCAGAGTAGCCGGTACCGACTTTGCTCGGAGCCTCGTCGTCGAAGCATCCGGCATTGATCACGAAGATCCTAAGAAGGTTTTTCTGCTTGAGACCAACGAAGACGTCGATCGTGCCAGCTGCAATCGCCTCCACCTTGTCGGTGGCGCCACGCTTGTCTCTTTTCTCGCTATGCACACCAAACAACTTATTAATCCGAACCACTTGCCTGCTCAATATTTCGCAACTGGACGTCAATACGTACCTCACGTCGAAGGCACTCCGGCCAATGGACTTTTCACTGTTAGTCAAGCTTCCGTTGTCCACGCATTCGCTTTGGTACGAGATCCTCTGACTCCTGAGTACATTTCCCAGTTTGAACAAATTCTGTCCACTGTTACTTCTCTATACGACAGTCTCGACGTACATTATCGCACAGTGATGAAACCTGCCAACCAACTCAACGCGTGGGAAAGCCTCAGAGTCTCCTACGAAATGTGGTCTCCGAGTCTTCAAGACTACGTCGAAATCGGTCACGTCTCTCTGTCCGGACAATACCTGAGCAAACGTCTTCTCATCGCCTATCAAACACCAACCGGGAGAGGATTTCCTGCTATTATTAGTGGCACTGTGCTCTCTGTTCCCAGACTTCTCGCCTGTTTGCTCGAACAGGATCCCAAACAATTTCGTATTCCTACGGAAATAGCTCAGCACATGCGATCCTTCGGGTAACAACAAAAAACTCGATGACAAACTTTTCAATCGCTACCAAGAAACGAAATATTTTTCGTTTCGTATATTTCTCAAACGTTACAATTTCCATTGGCGCAAGTCATCGAAATTAATAAATTACTGTGTTCGCACAATGGTTGAGAAAAATTTAACCAAGGAATAAGCATTTTCGCGTATATACAGATTTTTGAAACTCTGTACTTTTTTATTTTCTCGGAATGTGCACGTGCGCACGTTTCCAATGAAAATACATATTGTTGGATATTATTTGTTAATAAAAAAATTCACGTTGGCTACATCGTTTTCACAGGTTTTCTCGAACAGATCGGGTTACATTCAAGTTTGAAAAACGCAATGTGATATTTTCGAGCTTTCTCATAGAAATTCGCTGGCCCTTAATCTGCAAGGCCTCAATCTATGATATTCTGAGAGTTCCATTCCGAATCAACAGAAGTTCGAAATCCAATCATAAAAATGATTAGTCGAGGAGGGTGAACATTTCAGAAACGAATAATAAGAACAAAAACACCCGGACAGTGGATGATAACGATAATTTTCAGTCGAAATAATGTTCTCCCAAGATCGATACGTTGGTATAAAAATGTTCACATTTTTAGCCAAAATTCATTCGTTAAATCAATGTCAAATTTTGCCTCCACCTCGAATCAATATTTATCAACTTTTCCACTTATTTTTTTATTTAACTTTAGCTACACACATTTTCTATTGTTTTCCATCGAATTATTCGAAGCGAATGTGTACGATTCAAGGAGCCAGAGCAAAAAGTGTTTAAAAAGTGTGGGTGAAAATCACCGTGCGGCAAAAAGGTTGATATTGAAATAAATTCAGCGCCATGAGAGAGATTCCAACATTTCCATGGTCCAACGAAAACAAAAAACAAGTTTGTGTATTGAAAACAAATAGAGTTTGGACGTCAAATGTCAGCGGATATCGAGGCAGTATTGAATTTCTAGTTGGAATTGAATATGGGGGAATTTGGTTCATTGGGTGTACGTATTCGTCGTGTGGTTTATTACAGTCTGTCACCTTTCGAGCAAAACCCTTGGGTTTTTTCAGTCTCGCGTGGGTTGCCAAATTTGGGAATGCGTTTTTTATCGGTTCTGCCTACGGTGGCCCCAGGTAACCTATTTAGCTCGTAAGGTCTCCGGAGGCTTTGCCTCGCACAATTTATTTTTAGAAACAATTTAATATGGCAAATCCGAAAGTAATAGTTGAAATGGTAAAAAAAAAAACTGAGCAGGGTTTATCCTGGGAGCTTGGGTTTATCAGTGGACCGTCAACGAACACAAACGCTTGTTACGAAAAAATCCAAAAGACTTTGAAAACGACGAATAAGCCGAGGACTTCAAGGAATAGAAAAAAAAATCTCGCTAAAAAACGAGTGGAGGACGATTTTATCTGCGATATTCGTCGTAAGCAGCACCAAGTCTAGAACCAGTGCCACCGATTTCTCAATTTAATTAACATACTCTTGTACACGCAATGGAAGAACAAAGAATAATAAAACTTTTAGTAAAAAGAGCTTTCAAACAACCAACCGATACCATCGGCGAGTGAGTTATTTCGGCGGTAAAAGCTTTTCGTCTATACATATTGACATAATCGACCGAACATTGAATAAGTGATTGCAGCCAAGCAGCATTCGATGATAAAATTTCTGCCGCTTTTGCCGCATAACGGAGGCTCATTGTGAGAAATAAAAATTCTATATTTCATCATCTTCGCATCATTTTTCTCTCGAAATATAAATAACTAGATATCGACGCTTGTTACGAAAACTAGCACGTTTACATGCTAAATAGCATATAAACGTGCTACTCTTCGTAAGCAGGGTCGATATGGTCATGCAAATTGTCGAGCGTAATGAGAATTGTAAAAATATTTTGTCAATTAAAAATGTTGTTGAATAAAGAACCGTTGACATTTATTTTCGATTGTTGACGTTTTTGGAGAAGAGATTTACGTGTCAAAATATCAAGAGGGATAAAATAAAAAATTCAGCGAGTTTTATCGAATTTTCATATTTTTGATGAATACTCCGAGTATCTAAATCCTTGGTTCACAATGAGCTGATAATTAACTCCCGATATTGGAGAATATTTTCGTGACAAGTCCAACTTTTATTTATTCTCTTCAAGGTTCATCAGTGGCTTTGTTCGTGACAGCGCTGCTAATCTTTTCGAAGCAAAAAACGTCCAAGGTTCGAGATTTCACGAGATTATAGTTAAAGCTATTTTTTTAATTTTTTTAAACTTTCGGAAGGTTTTTTTTTTTCACGAAACTGATCGATGCCGCATGAAGAATGAAAGTGTCAGAATTAGTGGAGATAAATTCTTATCTGTACACAGCCTTTTTACGGCAATTTTGTCGTCGCTGGTTGTGTCTCACGTCGAATAACGCGTGTCAGTGTGTACGTGCTTCACAACGTATTCCACTTGTTGAAGATGGGGCCAATCGTTTAGCTCCTGGGGGTGCGGTCGATCTATTATAACGAATCATCGTTTTTATCGTTCGGTCAATCTACCCTCCAATTCCGAACGTACACCGACCCATTTGTAGAATATAAAAACGATCCATTTCGTTTTTTATTTTCTATGCTACAAAAATTTTTTTTTTCAATCTCATCACGATTACGGAGTTTCGAATTCGATTAAGAATTTCGAGCAACTTTTTTGTCACTGAATCTCTACCTCATCTCGCTTTTTTTTCTGTTACTTTTGCAGAATCAATGCTTTTGGATACTCGTTCCTCTGGAAAAACTACGATCTCTGCGAGTAAAACCAATGACCACGTACACACTGTCTTTAATTTTTAAAACGAAGAGAAGACATTTTCGGAAGTTGACACAAAACTGTTTGCATCCCATTTTTTCCATTGATTTATATTTTCATTTCTATTGATTTTATCGCGTTCAATAATTACTCGGTATGCATAAAAAATACTCGGTAAACATTTATCGCCAATTATACTTTCGATAAATCTCATGGCGATTGTGAAAAGTACGCAGTATTGACTTTTCCGAGTGAAAATTTTTAATACTCCTAATTATAAATTCGAAGAGGAGGAATGTTCGAGATTTGACACGAAACTGTTTGTATCCCATTCTTTCCATTCATTTATATTTTTATTTAAATTGATTCTATCGCGTTCAATAATTACTCAGTATGAATAAAAAATACGCCGTAAACATTTACCGCCAATTATGCTTTCGATAAATCTCATGGGAATTGTGAAAAGTGCACAATATTGATTGTTCCGATTGAAAATTTTTAATGATTGTCAGACACTGTTGATATTTGTGATTAACGACATTCCAATTTTTTCTAGAGCGTTCTTCGAATGTTCAAAGCGTTCTCTGCATTCGTAAGAAAAAATTTTTGCATAACATTCTATGCGGTGAACGTATGTGAGGGTGAAATTAATAATCAAGGGCACAGATCAATGCGGCGCCTCTTTTGATCCAGTGGGCTTGGGGTTTGGTGCTGGGAATGTCCATGTTCAGAACAAAATTAGTAGAATGTCCAGTTGTACTAAGAGTTCCGGCACGTTTGATTGTTTTGTAAACAGGACAGTCGTAAATTCCACTTTTGGCAGGTTTGTGTTTGAGTTCCGGTAGCAGAAGTACCGGTGGCATTTCTAACGAGCAGCAAAGTAAATACAGAAACAAGAAAGAGAATGAAAATTATAATCTCATGTATGTGTAATCGATAAATAACCGGGGTCACGTCATTATTCTATGAATGAGTGTATGGGGGCTAATTTAGTATTGGTAATCATACCGGTATATAGTTCTTTTGGATACGACTCAGCAAGGGCATTTCCACCCCATCGACATCCCTCGAGATAGAGTCCATAAACGGCGCAACCGTCTTTCGCTCTCGATTTTGGTTTCTCACGGAGAACCTTCATTTCATTATCAAATTATTCATTAAAAGTATTTTATTTTCTATCATGGGAAAAATAATTTTTACAGAGAGAAATGAAGAATAATTTTATTGCAATTCAGCAATAAAACAATCGTTTTAGACGTTTTAGAATAAAACGACTAAATAATAAAACTCACGTGGAAGCTGAAATCTATCGTATCTATAGACACAACGTGCTGTCTTGCAAAATTCTGCAATGTACCAGTGAGAAATGCTTGCGGAAAATAAAATCCTGATATCCAGAATGCAGACGGAATTCCTTCCTTCTGCCATTGGTTGATAAAACCAATCCTCTCGTTCAAATCCATTACCCATGCTCCTGCATTCATCGAATTTTAGTACCAGTTACTTTTAGGAAACAAAAAATATCTAAATAATATAGTAACAATATTTCGCTTTCCCCTTTTACTCGTTTAGTTCTTCTTCCTGTTTATTACTCCCATTCCCTATATCTCTGAAAAACCGACACAATTTTGTATCAATTTTTCTCTTGCACTCCAAAATCTTTTTTGCCCAGAAATCGATGTATTTTAAAAATTTCTTATCATATTAATTGTCTTCCTTTTTGGAAAAATTTCCCAATCAGGTGTTCCAATATTTATTTATCTCGCTTGTATATCCTACGTGTCCATTGTCCGTCCCCCATTCAATCAAGTTCTAATAAATCCTATTCACGTTTCTCTGTAGTATTAGCAGTCGTAGTGATGTTTTCCATGAAAACTTTTATCGCAGTTTAATTATTGAGACGCGACTTATTATTACAGCAATACTTAAGACGTGGCTTAATTATTTATTCACGAGATAGGAAATCAGTTGATTTTTGAGTTGCGTGAGAGAGTAACTAACCGAGAGGTTTCAAGGACGCATAAGCTTTGTCCTGCCAGACTTTTGGGACTCTGTTGTTGAAGAGACTGGTGGCCATAGTTTCCAAAGGATCGGACATCACGACCAAGCCCTTGAGAGCTTTCAGTAAATCGTTTAGGGTCCCAACTATTTCGCTCAATAAACTGTTGTACCGTTTTGCTTCTTGGTGCAAAACCGTGTTGAGTGATTCTTCGTAAAGGACCGGATATCTGTTAAATTATTCTTATTAAATTATTATTATTAAAGATCGGTGAATAATACTTCGTGTCACTCACTGCTTTTGAATGTTGGTTAGATCGAAAGGCTCTGGTATATTTTTGAGGATATCTCTAGCGAGCTGATTGGTCACTTGATCAACGCTCACCGAAGCACCACCGACCTCTCGCGGTTGTAAGGCGAGCAAGGTCTCCAAACAGGCATAAGTTTCAGCCTGGGCACAGCTGATATCAGCATTCTCGTGAAGTCCGAACAAATTCGGATGATCGTTCAATGGTAACGATTTCATGTAGGTTATGTATTCTTGAAACGTCGAAGTTTCTGATAACTGTGACGAGGAACGAAGATTGTAAAATACGTTTTTAAAAGATAAACAAAAATTATAATCGGTGGTGTGTTTTTTTTCTTTTTTTGAGAAATTTCTGACGGTTACCTGACGATAAAAACCTTCAGAATCGAATGCATATGACGCCTTGGTTACTTCGGGCTTGTAAAAATCTCGGAGAATCGTTAGAACAGTCCGACGATCCCAATCGTCGGTTATTCTCCCGCCGTAATTAATGTGGCCAGCCGTATAAATGAGTACCTTTATATTCATTGAAAATTATACAAAAGAGCAAATTATTAACGATCGCAAATTCAGCCCAATTGGTTTTCCCACTGGGCCAAAATTCCTGGGAGTTCGAAGAATTTTTAAGGGGAGCTGATGGAAGAGAGATAAGTGGCGCTGTGCGTGCAATATGAGTGAAACGGTTCGCTGGAGTAATCAGTCATGGAATATTTTCTCGTTCTAGAAAGGCTTATAGGGTTGAGGATGTACGAATTAGTCAAAGGACGATGCTGCAGCAAAAAGAAAGTTTGAGGCTTATGACATACGATGGGAGGGACACTTTAGTTTTATCTGTCAACGTGTTATCACGTAATTGGGATTCGAATGTATGAAAGAAGAGAAAGGGAATGAGAAGCCGAAAGAAATGCGTAAAAAAGGCCAGCAGCGGTGACGAGTGACTCGACGAAATGTTCGAGCGTCACAAAAGTTGGATAAATTGTGTTTATTTTATTGGGTCATAATAATCGCTCCGTTGGTCGTGTAGTTCCATTGAGTGATATTTGTTTTGTTGTCGTTTCACTATCGAGCCAAATGAATTGGATCGAATTGTACGATTTTTCGAAATACGTTCGTCTGTCGAAATTCTTATGGATAGGAAGGAAAATTGGATAAAAATACCTTGAACGGAATCGTCGCGTATTCCGAAAGAAACATTTGAAGCTGAGAAATGCATATTGTCAAATCGCCCTCGGTAAAATCGTATGGTATATTGAAACCCAACGGTCCAAATTTCCGTCTCTCGAGCAATGCAGCGTGGAACATGCACAGCGAAAATAATAAAAACTTGAATGTTGCTACTTTAGGATTTTCGGACTGCATAAACTCTTGCATCTCGACGACTTGTGTTAAATAAGCTCGCAGCATGTTGGCCTAAGTTGCATATCGATATAAATTTTTTTTATTCCATCGGTGAAATGATAATGATTTATTTTTCAAGGCTCTATGGAAAATAAATATTGTAAGAGGTCGTAACGATATTGAAGTTAGCGTCGTTGGAATTCCACAGGATATTTTAAAAGCAGAGCTACAAATTAAACTGCAGTCTTCGTCTCTGACAATTTTCGCAAATAAAAAACCGAATGTCAACGAAAAAATAAAGACAATTTCGAGATTCAGGAAAAAAAGCGAGGAGATTTCATTTTTTTTTCGTTCCGCTCCATCAACGAAGCAAACTTTAATATCGTGGGATATATTAAAACTCCGAAACACGAGTCTGCTTGGGAGATATACGATTTACGATACGAGTTAGTCTTACTTTAACGCCACGTGGTGGTTCGACAGTCATTTTGCATCCATTTTGAAGAATACTGGCCGGAAAATCAGGGGACGGTGTTGACGTAAGCCAAAGACGAAATTCCCGGTGTACGGAATCGGGTGGAAGCGTTTCGACAAGAAGTTCAAGTTTGGGCATCCAGCTCGGTGCTAAGTGACAATTCTTAAACAAAAATCAACAGAAACTTGATATATGTTTGTTATGGTGGAAAAATACCATTAATGGGAACATCCGTGTACGAGTGACAAAAATACGATGGTTATTGCGTCGTGTTGTTGTTATTCAATGTAATCCATCTAGCTGTCCAAATGGTATTGCATTATTCACCTCGAACAAACGTCCCCATCGATCGGACCCTAACAAGACGTCATTTCTGTTACCCTAATCTACCTCCAACTTTCTATCATATTGATATAACGTTAGAATCGGAATGTGTCGAGAAACCGGAGATCACTAGTAATCAGACCCTTGTCATTATATCTTGTGAATCAACCTTGTCGTTCTTAGATAAAGGACGCTGTGTACCGAAAGGGTCCTGGTTCGAGTATAATGGACCGAGAAAGTGACAGATGAGAATTTACGGTACGCGCTCTGCGATAAGCCATTCAGATCGAGCATCGTATTTTTAAAAATCGAAGCAATAAATGTAAAAAATTGGTTGTGAGCAAAAAAAAACGTAAAATAAAGGAACCAGCTATTTTAGATATTCGGGCGAGTCAATTTTTCAACTCCAACTCTTGAGAGAACAAAGTTTTGCGAAGGATGGGGCGTAAAAAGGGGAAAGAAATGAGTATCGAGTGAGAAGAAGTGTAAATGTTCCAACTGTCGGTGCGAGGGATGACGAAATTGATACATAAAAATTGGCTGAGTTGATGCAAGGCAGCGGGACAGATGGCAAGATAGCTTTCTACATGAATAAGAAAAATTGACACCATCGTTTTGAGCTCAAGGAGAAATCATCATTCTGGGCAGGCTATAAATTCTTTTCTATCAAAGTATTAAAAGACTAATGTGAAGTTCGAGCGACGATAAAAAATGAGAAAAGTAAAAGCACTGCGACTTGAAGGGAGAAAAAAGCACGTGACGATTTAGTCGTGAAGAAAATTCTTTGAGCGTTTGTTGAGAAAGTTTTCGCTTCGTGAAGACTCATTTGTCAAGCACCCACAAATAAGTTGGATAAAAATCTCACTTTCTCTTTTCCCTCTCCACCCACCACTCTTTTCTTTTTTTCTCGACAGCTTTGTGCTCTTCAGGCAGCAGGAGATCATGAAAATATTTCAATTTATATATACCTGGAAAAACACCCAATTACCAGCTTCCATGGAATTCTTCAACATTAGCTCTGCTCGTGGGCCTTGGCCCTGTCCAAGCGAGATCGTGTATAATTTTTTCACCATTTTCAGCTTCTCCGCGAACTTATAAAGTTCCGCAGCAGGATCTGTGCCGATTGATAATACAAAAACAAGGGGCGTCGTCGGCGATGATTCTTTGTAAATCGCTGCAAGATCCGTCGTTTGAGGTTCCACGAACTGTTGCCCGAGATGTCGCGCCAGATAGAGTTGCATAGCGTTTGTTACTTTGTCCGGACGGAAACACTTCAATGCAATTATCCGTTGAAAGTCGTTGAATCTCTTGTCGAAGGGCTCGGGATATTCTTCTCTATCCACCATATTCCCAAACAAATTCAATATAAAATCCTCCTTTTTACTATAGACATGAATATAAATGTGAATTGCATATTCATAGCAAACAAGATTTTTACGTTTCCGGTTGCGGAGAATCAAATATTCTTTTAAATTCACTAAGCTTGCTCGTAAATATTTCAACGAATCCACTGAATTTTCCGAGATTTTCCAGAGCTTGGATCTCGCGCCAGCACCTCGGGGAAATCCACGTGGAAGCCGGATTTGGTCGATCCTTTATTAAAAAAAGAGAATGTTAAAGAACGTTTATTTTTCGGAATGAGGAGCAAAGAAAAAATAGTGTGCTCCATATCATCTGTGCGTTGCAGATTTATGGGGCGATCCCCGTGCCAAACGTTCATTTATCAGCTGTGATGGGTGAATAAAGTATGACCCGTAGACACCACACTGGTGCAAATTTGCACCCACGAAAATTTCAAGTGTAACTGGTTTTCAAAATAGCTTTTTTCAATTTAGCAATTTTTCGACAAAATTATTTCATTTTCCAACATTCTAGATCATTGTAATCGATTACTCAGGAAATTTTAACCCTAAAAAGTCTGGTTTCAAGATAAATTTCATGCATTCATCTGAGAAATACGAAGTTTTGAAAAGTCGAAGTGCAAATTTGAACCAGTGAGGTTAACTCGTTGAGAATTCGTTGACTCGTTGAATATTGCATTGTTTTGGTTGAAGTTCTCAGCTCGAATCTCTTTTTCATTGGACCAAAGTATCAGACGAGCTTTTCGTTAGTCGTCTTTTTCATTGTCGCGATAAATAGAGACAGTGCGAGGAACGTCGAGGAAGTTTGTTCGGACAGATGGACGTTACACATGTTTCAACGAACCAAGTCCAATCCTCGAAGGGCAATCTCATAAATATGTAACGCCTTGAACCATGGAATGATGCTTTCATTGGTTTCACCTCGAAATAAGTAATTTACCTTGGTGGGAATGGAGCCGGAGAGTAGGAATCGCCATTCGGATAAATCTATGAGACCAGCATCGATCCGTATCCGGGCACAAACGAGAAAAGCAAAGTGTAACTTGTGTTTCTCAAAGAGACTCCGGCATACGTTCGAAAAGAGGGAAAAGGTGAAATGCTCGTTCATTCGTTGCACTCGTTTCGTTATGTCAGCTGTTCATCATATTGGAAAGAAAGAGAATAATTTTTATTCCCCATAGATTGTCAATATTTCTGAACGTGTAAAAACTCACGAGTCTTCTCGGATGCGAGAATGCTTGAAACGAAAATGTTGATGAACCATTCAAGAGAATACTGATACATCGTTTCGATTATTTGCAAGTCGGAGAGGCAGAAAAATAAAATATGAGCTCTGTTGGCGACGGGAATATACAGAGATCGTGTAGAATCGATGTCTGCTTGGGTTGTTTCCGCCGATGCAACTTTCACCTTTGAAAATAAGTTATTTGAAATATGCGGTTTTTCTAAAATGCAACTCGATCGTTTGAAATCGTGCTTCGCGCCCGAAAGATGGAAATACTGAATGGAGCAATAAAGCGTGATGAAAATTGAGGTGTAATTTTGTTGCTTTCATCGTTGAGTTTGAGCGCGCCGGTTTGAGCAACATTTTAATTAATTTTCACCTTTATTTCCTCGCTCTTAACTTTTGAAGCCTCGAGCGTAAGTATCAAATCGACATCATCAACCGCCGAGCCTTCGGACGATGATAGTTTCTGCAATATTCGATCCTCGATGTCTTTTAAATCTTTTTTCATTTCGGCGTTCGATATTATTAGGGCACTTCGACTCTCTTCGAGGTCTGACCGTTCTTGTAAAACGACCAGAGATAACATCTGATCGCGGAGTCCACTGGAAGGAATTAAATGAGTTTTTTATCAATTTTTTTTTTTGTTTAATGAACAAAAATGAATATCCGGGATTGATAAAGACGTAATTCCACAAAATGAGCTCACGAAGGCTTCAGAAGCTTCTTACCTTGCTGTAAGCGTGAAGTTGACGAGCAAAACTTTGACAGTAACTTCAGGGTTGTAGTGAGGATTCGAGAGTTTCGTCGTGATGTAAAGTCGAAAATCTTCATTGTAAGGAATCACGTTCTCACCAATTTTGACGCTCAATTGCCCGGCATGCTTGAAGAGAGATCGCAAAAGCACTCCGTCCAGGGACGGTTCGAGATCGAGACCGATGTTTTCGATCAAACATGGCTTTCCAAATCTCACGGAGTTCTCAACTACGCGCAATATATCCTTATCGCTTATTTTTGCAATCGATAATCCGCTAGTTTTTCCCTATAAAAGAAAGCGTTTTGAGAAATTTTTACCGTAGTGGAAATAAGTATTCATCTGGATCTCGATAACGCAAAATTCCGCAATTAGGACTGTTGGCCTTGAGACTGGGTATGGATCAGTTGTTTTTTTTATCAAGCCCGCATGATTCGTTTGATTAAGGAATTACAGTTTGCGTTCGCAAACGCGAAAAATCGCGTTTTTGGATAACTCAGCGATGAGTTTGATTGAAAACGAATTTCCGGTGTTTTAATCCAAAAATAATCCGCGGATTTCTATGATTTTACTTTTAAACGCGAGCCAGTCTACGTGAGCAAGAGGATTTGATATTTAAAACTTTGAGTTCCATGTGATATCCGCTTGACTGTATTGCGTGGAAAATTTCTTTATGGCTCTCCATAAAATGGGTAGAGACTTGTTAAGTGAAAACGCTTTATGAAAATAAAATGGGAATAATATCCAGGATGTGTTTGTCATGTGAATGAAATGTGCGTAAAATGTCACGAATATTCTGTGTCGACTTTTCTGGTGGCGCTTTGTCCGGATTTGTTTTTTATGTTAACGCCAAAATAAAATGCACGTACCATATTTTTAATCCACTTATTGGCCTGTCCCTGAGGATCGATAAATAAAGGCCACCTGGCAGAATTCGTGACAAGCACCGCATTTTCCACGGAGAGAGAGTCGCGAGGTAAGCCATCAATTTGCCACTTCCGGATCTCCACAGGATCCCCGAGTACAGAGACAGGATTACATCCGGGTGTATGTGGCACTCCGGTACCGAGAATCACGTGCCATGAGGCCAAAAGGCTCTGGCGATACGTGTCAGTGAAGGGAGTCAGATAGGCTATCGCCCCTTGAAAATAAAACAAATGTATTTCGTATGAATGTGGAATCGGTTGCGATGAAAAATTGTGCCGGCATTTCAACACCAACTTTTTAATAAATGACAACCATGTTTATTTTTTACAGAGAAATACGTCGTGTTGCTCTGCGATCCACGAACGAACTGTCGCTGCATTTGACTCGAGTTTTCAATATTTTTTCTGTAAATACTTTTTAATTACCCTGTGAATTTCGATGATATGCTTTATTTTTCTTGCATTTTCTGGTGTGAACAAGCTGCATGTGTGTAAAAAATTTCAGGCAAATTTAAATATTGAAAAATAGCTGCCTCCATTGATTCATACAAATTACCGATCCGGGCACTGCGATATTAAGAATAATAAGCGCCTCTGCGGAGCTAATGGCTTTTTATTGAAAATTTTTTTCATTCAAAAATTCATGTAGCAAATTCATTTAAAAATTATTATTTACGTAGTATTTTTAAATGAACAGATGAAAAAACCTTTTTTTGGCTAAGTTGAAAGAAATCTCCATATTTTTGGCCTGTGCGAAATCTTGAATAAAAAATGCGGAACATCAGGTTCAAAAATCAATAGTGCGGTGGCACCATTCGTTGTTCGCAAACGAAGTGAGTCCAAAGTCAGTAAAAAACGGTATTCAGAGGGGAACAGGCCATTAAAAGGGTTTATTGCTTCGAATGAAAAATTATTAGAGACCAAAGAAAGCCCGAAAGAGTTCGGGAAACGGTAAAATAAATGAGAAGGAAATCGAACTAATGGAACCAGGGAAATCGCTTCATTCGAAGATACTGAGCCAGTAGAAAATACTTTCTGCGGTATATGACGAAACGATTGGAAAGGCCTTGGCAAAAACCCGCCCTTATGATAAAATACTGTTAACGAAGTGATCCGAAAAATGCGAATGTAATTGTTTTGACATCTTGTTAAATCTTTGCAGCAGGATAAAAAAAAGTTGAAACTTTTTGTTTGATCTTACCGGAAGAAATGAGTATATCTCCAATGACATTTTTCAGAGAGACTTTCATATCATCGACCGCAATGGTCCATCTTTTTTGTTCCTCTGCGAGACCCGCTATAAGCCTTACAGCTCTTGCCATTCTTTCCTCGCAAACTTGTTTCTGTTTCTCGAGTTCGGCTCTATTGCTCTCTCCAGCCCGGAGGAGTGATTCCAATTTTTCTATACCTTCCTCGACTTCTCTCAAACGGTCCATAGCAATGGCCAACGTTCTCTCTGTTTCCTCGAGAGCTTTTTCTGCTTCTTTGAGTGCAATCATTTTTGGCTCGACTTTCAAATTGACGAAATAATAATTGTACATGGCGTGAACCCACAAACAGAGCGAGTGACAAGCTCTTGAGACTTGGATAACCTTTCAAAGAAAATGAAAGAAATTCCGCTGAGTTTTGAGACTCTTCGTTACTAATCAATATCACGATTATGAAAATAAGTTTTGCAACGAAGTTCCGTAGATTTTGTGTTGTACTTAGAATTCTCACTTTTGTTGGATGGAAAGCCGGATCCTCGACGTATACTTTCAGTTTATTAATCATTTCTTCAGTTATTGTTTTTTTGTCAAAGTTTGCGAGCTCGTTCAAGAAATGCGAGGGATCAGCGAGCATCTGAGTTCCTGGGGTCCAATAGTCAAGAGTTTTCTCACCGGGAGCTTTACCCGCGACCTATGAATGAGAATATTTAAAAATCATTGATTTTGGCTTCGTCGAATTTGGAGGGGAAAGCCCATTTTTGTTGGCCACGAATATGTTGTGGGAGAGAATTGGAACGAGAAGAATGCTGTTCCTCAAGTATACACAACGATCTTGGATAAAAACCAAATTTCAATCTCGATTTTCAACTTGATTCGAACTTTGACTGTTTGTAGCTTTGCAGTAAAATGTTTTATTCACTTTTAAGGGCTTGACATCTTTCACGATGCACATTGCTTCGATGACCAAAGCGACACCAACGGGCGGTCTCTTCATGGCTTTCACTTCCGTCAAGTCATTTTTGTTCAATGATTTCAAGCTCGCTTCTGCAGCATCCAGCATTGGTTTTGCTACACCTGTGTGCATCATTAAATCCTCAACCTCTATAAATATTTTCATGAATCTGCAGTGTCGCGGTTTTTCTAGCTCTGGCCTGATAATAACTTTCTTATCATGGCGTATTATAATTTCGTGATATTTTATCCAATATTCCCATTCGAGAAATACTGCATTTTCCATAATTAGAATTGGGTTGCATTTTCCTAGTTTTCCTTTTTTCAATATATTCGTACGAAAGCTCGATAAGGTCGAAAAACAAAAAATATATTCCGAGACCTAAAAAAATCAATTACGTACTTAAATCGGCTTCGGCCTCGTCCTTAATGGCTTGGTTTTCACGCTTGAGCTTGGCAGCTTCGTCTTCCTGAAGGACAGCTTGTGCCTTTGTTTTCTCAGCTTCGCCCTGCATGGAAGATACGAATAGATATTTTTATATTTTCTCGTTTTATCACGGATTCGAATAAATAATTGGGGCTTTGGTGTAGAGAGAAAATAGAAGATTACGAGCTAACTTACGGTGTCTTTTTTTATACGGTCTATCATTTGCGCAGTGGCAGCAGCTGCTTTTTCCAAATCCGGCTTCATATTTTTTAAAACGATCTGCATATCTTTTACGTCCAATTCTGTTTCAACGAGTTTATTCAATCCTGCGAAATTTATGTGGAGTATGTTAATCGTGTTTCGTTTCAACTGTGTTGTATACCATTCACCTTCGTATTAACTCGTCAAGAAAGATATATACAAACAGAGCAGTAATCGAATTCGTTCCTGCCATGTGAACGTACATATTGTCTGCATTTATTCGGAATGAATTCGAGGAAATGAGAGAAATATCTTTATGGTTGTGATGTTGTATTTCGATGTATGCGTACAAAGTCAAGAATATTCTGTAATTCGACTATTCTACTTGATAATTAAACGCCAATCAACCGAAAGTCGTGTGAAATGTATTTAAGGAGACTCGTTATACGCTCCGAAAGATGATGAAAATCTTTGTTAATTAGTTGGGTCAGTGAACGCAACGACCAAACGTTTTTCACGGGCTGGTTCTGACGACCGTGATCACGGAGCGTATGAAGTTAACGAAAAGAAAGGCCAGAGAAAGAAAATGAATCGATATTCGATGGACCAATTAGTAATTAGTGAAAAATAATCCCGGACTCGAATACGGCTAAACGCGTCTTTAAGAAAAATCAGTCTCCCGGACGATGTTGATAAAAAGTTCGCACAATGCGTAGCACCCGGGTCTTCATTTTCGACTGTGATATCTTGAAAAATTTTATGCTGATGGCATGGAAGCGTAAAAAATTCGTAGCCGGCGTTGGATAATGGAAAAATCTTGATTGTACGAGTAGAGGTTCTGCTTTAATGGAAAAATAGTCAATTCGTTGCTGAAATAATTCGTCGGTAGAGAATTAAAAATTCCGCTGCACAAAATTGTCAAATTTGTTGCAAAATTAAAAAGTTATTACACATAACAATGCATTTCTGCTTTTTTAATAAACAAAAAAAAATATAAAATGTGTGTCATGTAGCCTTGAGCAAAGACGTTTGACCGTGGATTGCAAACTCTATGCGTTCGGTATTCGGTCGTGTTTGGAATGTTTCCTCGGGCAAAGCCGATGGTAAGTAGTTGGAAGTTTGTAAGACCATTCCTGCGTTGCTCAAGAGGGTACATGAAAGCATTATTACGTCTACGATTCTCCAGAGTCTGCTTGTAATAAATGAAGATCCCCGTGAAGAGGCTGCGAGAAAAAGCGACCCCACTGCGACTGGTTAATGCCGAAGCAAGGACGTCATTGAGCTAGACGTTATTTAATTCGATTATGTGGTTGGGAAACGTCGCGACGAAACGAGTCTCCTCACGAGCCGTTTCTTAATACATAAGCTCGTAAAAAAAAAAAAACCCTTCAGTGTACATAAATACGCCTAATAACGATGGGAGTGTTGAATTGAATAAATATCTTCGGAACCATCAATTTTTCTGATAAATTTTGTTTCTTATGTAGCCACAGAATCGACTGAATCATTTGTTCACGTATTGGAATCGACAATCATCGCAATTATCGAAACCATACGATACTCCCGTTCGGATACTGATCCAGGATCGTTGAAACAATAGTAACTGAAGAAAACAGCGAGCTTGGAAACCTACAACATAGTCTGATTGAACCCATGCACGTGCGATCCACATTATATTATTTTTCATGCAAGGAGAAAGAGTTGCAGTTTTCCCTCTGATTCACATGCCATATTTGCCGGACGGAAATATCGTTCGATTCGGAAAAACTACGATTTCAGGAAGAATTTCCAAGCCAATCAGAGGATTGTTCATTGAAATAATTCTTTTTCAATTTTATACAGAGCTCTGTTTCGTTCTCCGCATTTTGATTACTTCCCTTTTTACCAAGGCATCCCCGCCTGGTAATGCCAATTCAGTTCTCTCCTATCAGTGTAACAATCTCCTGCGTAGTAGCGTTCGAATTACTCTTGCTCACGTGTTCGAAATTTCATTATGTGTCACTGCAGTCGCTGCGAACAGTGCACTAATTCCACCAGTGTTGGAATTTGTATCATACCATTGCAGGGCATGAAGAATTATTACTCTACATTCTAGCATAGATCGTGTTGCTTCGCAATACTATCAATTAGGCAAATAATAACACTATGATTTCTGTTTCCAAGTTGAACTCGAAATAATGATGTTTTTTTTTTTTTGGAAACCAGAAAAGTGGAGTACAGGCGATTGACACGATATAATAGAAAAACTAAATTTACTGTCGAGAAAAGTTTTCGTCGAATGAACAAAAGCATTATCGTTCGATTAATAAAATCGGGTAAATATCTACAATCATGGCTGTTGCGAAAAATGGCTCCAAATTTTTTTCCAACAATCGATATTGTTAAAAAACGATATCCCGTATAAAATTTCGGAGGAAAAACCCATAAAGTTCATAAAAGTTCCATAAATAACAGAAATAAAAATTATCTGTTCTCATAAAAAATCGTCACTATCCTCCAAATATTTACCTGAGTTCGTACTATTCACGTAATTTGGTGAAACTTTAGGCGAAATCTTTTCGGAAATCTTTGCTGTAGCCTTGAAAATGAAAATATCTATGGAACGTCACAATGTGCGGGAGAATTGTTATGTTGCTCTGTTTGGGAGGTTTTCAGGAACCTCTTTTAATTGCTTCGTTGACCATTCACCAACTTTGTTGGAACATTGGAAATGTATATTAAGAATGTAAAAAAGTGTTTCTTGCATACCCGTTGATAGACGAGTGATTGCCATCGATAATTCTTCCTTCCGCTTAGCCAGGAGGTTTCCATAACTCGATAACAATTCGAGGTAGGATGTAGGGGTGACGTAGTTGTGTCGATTCAAAGCCTAAAGAAGATCGTGCGTACTTTTGATTATTGAGTTCATTTGAAAGCAAAAAAATGTCTGTCTAATTGACTTGATTGTCACGATTTATTTGATTGGTAAGAAGTTATGATTATACCGATGGGAATTCAGGGAGTCCCCAAATACATTACGTAATGAGACATACCGGGCATTAAGGGATCCAGACAAAATGCCTCGGGAAACGTAACAAAAGAATAGAAGGGCAGAAATTTGTGATTGCGAGGATGTTTCTGCCTCACGCAACTCAAAATCCTCGGGATTTATTCAACACATCCTCGTGATAATATAATCCAGGCATAAATAACAACACCCAGCCACGATTGCTTTTCATAACGACCAAATGTAAAATATATATATTCTTTTTCCCATTAAATTCTTTCACGATGACGCATTTCGTACAAATCTTTTTCAAGCTAGTATCACGTTTCCCGATGCGAGGAATCCCATCTATTTTCATGGAAAACCATCGCGTGAAACTCTGCGATAACAACTCGCAATCACCTCCGTCCGCAGTGAGTAAAAAATCGCATAAAATTACGTACTCAGATCACAAAGTTTAATTTTCAAGAGACTCTCTCACTGCGATTTAATATTTGATGCCACTGCATTTTCCGTACCTCCCCCTTCAAAGTGGTCATCGAACCACGTCACGATGGAAATTTGACTATTCGTGTACCTTCGGTACCTTCGACGTAACTCGCGGAATAATGTAATAATAATTTTGATGCCCCGTTTCAGAGAAATTAGAAGGGTGCGTGAAATTTTCACTCTGAATAATAAACGCCTTTCCCATACACTTTGTGTACTTCGTATCGCTTTGTCCTTGAAACTAAAGCATCGAACTTCCCGATAGGTACATGGACAAACTTCATCGAATGTTTCTCCATAGTTGAAAATAAATATAAACATCCTTGTGGGGAAGTTTCAGAGTTATCCTTTCAAACGTTAATTTTTCAACAATTCTCAAAGGATTCTCCAGAGTACTGTGCAATCTTTCATCGTTAAAATCCTGATAATATTCGGAATGGTCAGTCTCTTCGACATTTTGCACGAATGACTCTCAAAAATGTTCAACAACTTCCGAAAAAATGAGTACGATTGCAGGATAACGTATTAATGTCGCGAAATTTTTTTTCGAAAATCTGTCCGAGAAAAAAAATGTTCCTTTTCACTGAATTTTCTCGCCACTCGTTTTTTCCATAGCATGACATCAATCACGCCATTCCATAATGTTGGACGGATATTTGGCGATGAAATTGTCAAACACAGGGATAAACTTGATAGGAAATCGTTCTGAACTTACTGCAAGAAATGTTTCGCTCATTTTAACGACGCTCGTGTGCATGTATTGACAAGTTATCACGATTGATTTGAAGACGTCTCCAACTATCGTTGTGTCTTCGATCTCTGACAGAAATTGCGTCGCTACGCTCTGAAATATTTTGTGAAAATTATTACATCATCGTTATCTCTCAAATCTCAACATGGTCCTCAAATCAGCTCATCTCATTTGTAATATAAAGAATGGAATTACTTGAAGCGCATTATCTGGCCACGGACTGAACCAATCGATGGAGCAACAATTCACCAGAGCAGGGAATTGTCTGATTCGAGCTCGAAACACTTCGCCTATGGGGCTGTCCAGCAAAAAGAAAATTATTATTACAACAAAGAGTTCAATCGTTGAAAAAGTGACGGGAAACTTTTACGAGTAAGCCTTTTTCAGGAGGTTGGCTAAATACGACAATATGAAAAGAATTGATTTAAATTTCGTGATATTATTCTTTAGCATCAAATACGATGCCACAATTTTTTTCTATTTTTCGTCTACAAAGTTGTCGAACATTCCAAGTTTACGATATGCTAAAGATTCACCTATATATCTCAATCCCATGCTCAGCATGTAAACTATAGTCTTCAATTAGTCGAAAACTATGTAGAAGATAAATCTAAAAAAATATATTAAAAAATATAAAAAATAAAAAATCATATTCATATTCAATACTAAAGAGTATGCTCGCGAAATTTCATGAAATTCTAATCATTTCGAATTTTGCTATGCTTTTTCCTTGGCAACATTGTTGGGTGTAGCCACGCTCCTTAATAAAAAGGTGGAAAAAAGAAAGTCTGACTGATTTTTTACAACTACAGAGGTTCGTGTAGGCACATGGAGTAAACGGAAAATAGAAACAAAATATAAAGACCTCATGGTTATGACGGTATGCAGATTATTGCGAACGAATCTTTGATAAGTAGCGAATAAGTTGCTGCGATTGATAGCCAATCCAGCTTCCTGAACCGGAGCTCTCATTAGATGGTATATTTTTTCGAGTTCGTCAATTTGGTATATATTTGGCACGTCACCGCTGTTGAGAATGTTGTTCAAATCCTCGAGAAACGAATCGTTTTTTATCTGCGATATGCAATGGAAATTATAAAAAAATCAATATCGTGTGCGAAGGAAAGGTGGAAGCAGGTAATATAATTCATGAGATTGAACCTCTCGAGCGTGGCAAAAAGAGGATCCAAATCAAAATGCTCTCGAGAAAATATTTTTTCAAGAATTCGTGATCGAACGAGGTAACCAAATGCACCACCGAACAGGCAATGTTCTTCGGTACACCACAGTTAATTATCTTTATAAACAACTAGTACAATAGAATTTTCTTTAAGGTGAGGGATCAGTCGCTATCTCGCCACTATGAGTGCGAGAGAGATTGCTGTCTTTTTTTTATTAGTCAAACGACGGTGGAGAATTTTTATTTCGAACATTCGAGTCGAGGTTCTGTGACTGATCCATTACCTTTAGGTCTTTCGTACTTCAGAGTAAGGAAAATCAGGTACCTGCGTGTCAGAAAACAGGAATACGATTTGCTGGGTTTGTAAACCTGCTCGAAGCATAATATTCTTGATATCCTCGCGCCAGTCGTGATTGGAATAAGCTTTGCTCAGCTCAATTTGAAAGCAAAAATATTCTCCCATGTGCGATGCTAGTTTCGTTAAGCTTCGACGTCCTGAAAATGTTTTCGACAGAAAATGTAGTTTGCAGCTTGAACTTTCTCCTCTGAAATATATTGTGCTGTACAAATTGAAATTTTTCTTCTCGTTCGGAGTTGTTGTAGGAAAATGTGTATTTCCATTATCTGGGAAATTCCCGAATCAACAATTTTCTATTGAATTATTAATTATTTACAAAAATCATTAAAAAATGTCAAGTGATAATGACGAATATATCGATTTTTCCAAACCGATCGCACATTCTGAATTACGTGTCAGGCTTTCATAGAGCTCCGTGTGAAATGGTTTCGATCAATTACCAGATCCTCCCATTCCAAGTAGAAGAGCATTCCCACGGGGTTGACATAAAATTCTCGCGATTCGACAAATATGGCTTATGGCATCCTCGAATAACACTAATTTCATAGGTGACGTTGTTGAGTTGTTATAATCTTCGAGATACTCGATTAAAGTTGATTCCATCTGCATTTCGTGAAAAACAATCGATCGGTCTTTTCTTCCAATTGATAAATTATCAAAATCGTATAAAATTATCGGTGAAATGAAAAATGGAATGCAGTTGACGAATACTCGTGAGATTGGTTGCTGTTTATCGGGATTTTTATGAGTCACATTGGGGGAGAAGGAAAAACTGTAACAACAGGTCAAATGAACGTTGGAAACAGACAAAATATTTGCCAGAAAAATTCACTATTTCCTGACAGATCTGCTTGATCCGTCTTCCCTTCTCCGTAAGTGTGAAATTAGATTGATTGATCACCACAAAAACTACCATAAAAGAGCCTTGACGTATCAAAGTTCGCATGGGAAAAAGAATTTTCGAATTTTTCCTTTAAAATCTTGAGTAAAATTAGTTGGAACCATTTGCGATCCTCGTCATTAACGAGACGATCGTTGAAGACTCTCAGATTTTCGTGGTACCACAGGTAAAGCAATTGATTCGTTGTCTGTCGAAGAGCGAATGAAAATTTGTGAAACTTTGCCATTGATGAATTTGTGAGTGAAAATTGCAAAAATGACACGTAATATTTTAAAATAGAACCAATTTGGATACGTACATCGATTTTTGTAGGATTTGCCATTAAGATACCCTGGAATACTTTGCTCAGATCACGGAGATTAAATGTGTAATGCGACTTGTCCGGCGTGGGAAGCAAATCACGAGAAATGGTCGAAAAGACATCGAGGGTTGCTTCTACCATTTTATTCGAGACGAGGTTGTCAAAGATTGGAGTTTGCATCATCCAAGAAACGAGAATAGTTCCGAAGATATTTTTCTAAAGATGCAAAAAAATAGAGTGTTCACTTGACAACCAGAAAAATCACTTCAATGATTGAAAAGATTGTCCGCACTGCGATTCGTGCATTTGTCTATACGAGTATAAAAAACCGGCGAGAAAAGTTCGAACGTGAGGAGCGAGCGTAATGAATTACATTCTGGATCCAGTGTCCAGGTATGTAATTTTTCTTAAATAATGTAAAAAATTGTACGATACCGAGTCGCATGAAATTGAAAACAAAGCGATGCAGCCCGGGCACTCGAAGTAAAAGTGAATCAAGTTACCAGGGCTAATGAATTCCGTGAATATCATAAGTTTTATGTGGCATATGGACGTTCCACGGGTACGATTTTACGTTTCAATATTTGGGCAAAGCCGAAAACGCAAAAGGAGTCGTCACGTGTTGTTTGATTCCCAAAATGAAAGAGATAAGAATTCCACGCTTGTCCAAAGAATGTCGAGCTTTGCCTGTCTCTCGCCTCCATTTAAAATGTAACTAAATGGATTTGGATGCAAGTGAAAAAATTTTCCTATCGTCACTTTTTACAGAGCAAATAAAAGACCTCCCGTAACTAGATCACATTTCTTCGTTATACAATAATCGAGCGGTATAAGAAATATGATAGGAAAAAAACGCGTTCGCCTTTTCCCATTCACTTCCACATATACATTATATTATTTATGTACATCGGAGAGATATGAATAAAACAAAAGTAGAAGACAAGTCGAAGCAGATAGACATCACCCTTTATGTTCTCTGGTCAAGGGGTCTCGAGCATAGAATTACGTCTTGTGTATTGAGACGTATCTATACGTCGTATACCACGCCAAGCTCAGGCTAGGATTGGTTGACGCGTCTTATATACGAATGAAGGGCATAAATCAACGTGTATGTAAAGTAAGAAGGTGTTTGTGCTCGTTTCTCGTTGGAAGGATGTTCGAGAGGCGTATAGAAAGAAAGATATATGCATCTTGTTCGTGTGTATAATCGGTGTGAGAGCGCGATGCGAAAAATCGAGGGGTGAGCACAAACGTCCGGCCGTTAAGGGCAAAAAAGTGGAAAGAATATTGTAGACACTCGTATCGCACGAAAGTTATGAGGCATAATTGACCACGGTTAGAATATTGATGCGTTATTAACAAGAGAGATCCCTGCATGTAAACTCTGCCTCCATCTACGAGCAGCTGTAACTACTTATATATCGAATGTCACCGGGGCGTGTGTGCCCAATGAATGGAGAATTTGGGATCGAAGCGTAGGCTCCGTAAACATGCAAGAAAAAACAACTAATTCAGTGGTCGGACTTATTCAACAATTTTTAAACATCTGCGGAATAAAACGTTTTTTTTATGATTCCTTTTCGTTCATTTTTTTCGAAGTAATAACGTTCATTTTTTAAAAACGCTCCTCTATCAAATATAATGTAAGTGGATGCTCATATTACGATGCGAAATTCACTCAAAAAGTTGGAAAGTGGAGACACATTTGTTACGTACGTATAGCAAAAAAATTTGGTGAATGGAGCCATTTTTTTTCCCTTGTGTCATCGTCTAGAGTACAAAATAGACAAGAGAAAAAATATATCGAGGTCGCGGTGTATCAACCGAGTAGTGATATCCCATTTATGTTGTCTTATAACTTGCTTAGAGGGTCGCTCTAATGAGCTTCGGGAGGTGCGGGATCCGATTCTATGGAAAGTACGAAATTGTAAAAAAGAAGAAAAAAAACTTAAAAATACTTCGTTAAGAATTTGTGGATATTTCGATAAAATTTTCAGTCTCGGACGAAACGTACGTCACGCGACGTTGTAACTCTTCAAGGCCGACCACAAGAAATATATTCTGGATAGTAGGAAAAAAAAGCAATTTCGTTGTACCACGAAAAGTACGACGTGCCAATTTGATTGATCATTCGACTCACTTTCGCGTCGTTCTCCATATCCGGAAATGAGATGAAATGAAAATGGCGCAATAGTCTAGCTGTAACAGGATTTCTCCCACCACCAGGTGGACCCATAGCACACACGAAATTCACATTCTCGATCTTCCTGAACGAGCCGATCTCTTTCCGGTCATACCATCCTGTCATGGGAAGGAGAATCATCGAGATTTTAATTTTGTGTCAGTATCTACCAAATGTGCTCGGCATGTACGAACTGGATTCTGCATTTAGTTCCTACGAGTTTCTACACAAAAAAAAATCGAATAAAATATAAAAAAAAAAAAAACACCAACAAATAGCAAAAAAAAAAACAAAACCGAAAAACTCGTTCCCATAGCAAAAATTATCGTATTCGACATTTATTATTTGCAAGCGTGAAAATGAGTCCCGAACGTTCAATCGATCGGGGAGAAGGGTGCAAAAATCTAGACGAGAAATTTTTAGCCGTATTTTTCGCGCAAGCTCGAAAATTTACGGTCGTTTCTTAATTATTTGAACTTCGAGGCAAAGTGCATTTAGTATATATTAACGCACCTCCAAAGTCCATAAATTGACGGATCAGTTCGATGGGTGGTTGAGCACCGTACACCTCGAGGGCTGGCATATTGAAATCATCGACGAAAAATATTTGCTTTTTAAGACCTGGTGGTCCGTAAACCCCTTTGCGTCTCTTATCCAGTTTCGAGTCAATCAAATCCTGCGAGTTCGAGAAAAAATGTAACGTTCCAATAAAATACTAATCGATGTTTGTCGAGCTGGGGATGAAGAATCCTCGAAACAAAATGTTAACCTGCGTTTGGTTCGCAGCAGTTCGAGCAGAGAACGTGATAAAATCGCAGATATACTTTTTCGTCATATTTCGAGAGAGCTTTGCAGAAACTGTGAGAGTTTTTCCGCTTCCGGTTGGACCGACACAAATAACGTTGCTCTCGTTCAGAAGCAAATTACCGATCAATTCAGAATTCCTTACATTATCCATGGTTGGTACTTCGATGTCTGGCGATTTGATATTTTTCGTTTATTTTTTTTTTCTTCCTTGTTACAAAAAGAAAGAAAAAATCGATTGGGACGCTCGATCAGCCGAACCTGCAAATTTTGTGTCTGATGTTATTTTAACGCTCGGAAGATCCACGTGCCACTTGCGCCAAGAGGGTTTCAATGGTTCTTTGTCTTCGATCGTATCAGTAAATCCGCCGTCGTGAAGTCTGAAAGAGCGGCGTCATTTGCATCGATCAGCGAGTGATTTAGAAAGGAGCAGCGAAAAGTGAGGTCTTGTGAAAGAAAAACCTGTAATCGTAAACCAGTCCTTCTTCAGGAAACGGCATAGGATCCTCAGTGAGTTTGCTCTTGTTCCGGAACCATTCGTCGAATACTCGACGTCCGGCGTAGTCACAGCTTCCGCCGAGACTCCAAACAACCGCGAATGATGTCCATGGTGCCAATAAATCGGCTGTTACGAGATCGAGAACATCCAAATGTAACATCATCAAAATTTATTTGTCAACGTTTGGGCCTCGTCAACTAACGATGGATCGTTCGCCCCTTTCGCTTAATTCACGATGTTCAAACTTTCAAAAAAATCTAAAAAAATCCTGGGCCTTTTTTTAACCGTTAATTTAATAATAATAATTTGAGGTGAATTGAAAGAGAAACTCTTGGATTAATCATACGGCGAAACATAATTTCATGTTCATACGGCTAAGCATCCTTACGAATGAGTCTTTGAAACGCATAACTCGGTGGAGATTTGCCGTCTCTCCCAGACATCGGTAGAATCCGAAAGTTCATCAAATTTATATACGCTTGGACCATCGATGCGTCAACCGTTGACACAATCTCACGCAAATTGTTCCGTAACAAATTCAGTCCATCAGGAATTAACTGATAAGTCAGGTGTCCAATTCTCTCCACATATTCATGCAGACTCTGTTTATGTTATTCTTATTATTATCATTTATGAATGATGAGAGAATTATCTTTGGACTATTTGGACTAGAATGATGTGGAACTTCAGTCTCGACAAGATGACAATGACAGTTTACCTCCGGTATGCTGTTTAGCCAACAATCAATCACAGGATGAAGGCCAAGTCCTCCAGGCTCCAGATAGACCATGCCGCATCTAAATAATGCGGAAAAAAGGCTCATGAATAAAAATACGTATCACGAAAAATCTGTTTTTTCTTTGCTCATCAATGATGATCATGTTTGGATATTCGACTCCTGAAATTTTGGTTCGATAACTATTCATTGCATCTTCTCCGTGTGGCAATATTTCAGAGAGCTCCGATGGTGAGTAATCGACGTAAATGTTATTATAAATTGAGAGAACGTTCCGAGCCACCTTAAGGGCAACAGGAGTTGATGAAAATTCACACAGATACGTTCGTGTTGATGATCCATTAGTTGTAGTGAATAAAGGCGATGCGGATTCACCTGGAAACTGTTGCAGGCGATGCAACTTTGAGGTCCGCCACTTCAAACATCATTGTTTGAGTTGGCAAAAGTTTCATTATTTCACCAGAAGTTAGACATAGCTTTTTGTTGTCGTCGAGAACCGTGTTCATGTTCTCGATCCACACAGCATCCACCGGGCCATCAAATATGTACCAACGTTTATCGTCATCAGTTGCAGCTGTACCAGCTCTTATGAGAGTCGACAGAATTCCATCCGTCCTGCGATCAAAGGCCACCAGTTCTTTTTGATTATCAAGTTCAAATGATCAAGTTACCAAAATACAATAATATCCCAACAAAGCGTTATCCAGACTCGGTCGAATCTCGGGACAAGTACATTCGAAAGAGTCGTCTGGTGGCCCTAGACTCTGTCGAGTACGGTATCTTTTTTTTTTTTTTAACGAGACAAGACCAAAATGTCCACTTCAGCCTGTAAAAACTTTATGGAAAATCGTATGCATGGGGAAATCAATTTGTTTTTATTTTTTCTGACACATTGATAGAATTCATCTGATGGATTTCCAAGTCAACGATGTTTTTTGTTATGCTACTAGACTTCGTAGAGTGTTGTCAAGAGTCACCCGCCTCGTATTATTCTATTTTTAGTTTTATTTTCAGGCTTATTTCTTTGTTAAATATTATTCCTAGTAGATTCGTCGACAGTATTAACGAATAAATAATATTGGAGTGACTGACCATTCGTGAGTATCCAAATCGTATTCCCCATAGAGTTGTCCCATCGTTATCGATTTTGGATTAAGCACAAACGTATGTACCTCGGTGAATGGCTTTCCGTTCGGTTGAGCCTGAGCCTTAAGTTTCGTGCATGCATTTTTCAATACCTCGTAGCACTGGAATGTAAAAGAACAAGAATATCCTCAAATCGATCAAGCAAAGTTGCAACGATGATAAGTTTCAGGCACTGAGAAACTTACAAATTCAATAAACTTCCTTCAGAATTTCTTACATAAATTATCGTTATACGTTGACAGATCGAGTTTGATGGATTCTCATGGATACCGAGAAGAACTTTGCCATCAAGATCGATCGTTGGCATAATGAAATGTACTTTTACAAAAAAACCATCGACTCATCTAATCTATTCTATATTCTTTCTAATATTAGATATTAAGATTTTCTAATATTTTCTATCACAAGAGAAATTGATTTCATTATAATGGACAACTTTTTCCCTTGGAGTTGACAAAACGCCGCGAGAAATATTTTTGACTTCAAAGTTTATACATTTCATCGATTATTCAATAATTAACGGAGTCCTTGTAAAAAGTGCAGAGAAATCCAGTTCTCAACTGGGTTGATACAAGAAAAATAAGCCTAGATATTTATTTTGTGCTGGAATGGGAACGTTTCTCAGATGGGCCCAGTAGATAAGATCACTGTTAGGTCAGACATACTCCTTCCAACCGAGTCCCTCGATTCAGGCTGTTTTTGGACTTTTTTTTTCTCCATTTTGAATTTAAGTTTAAAAATTCTCTTTCCTCCAGTTACTCATGTTCGAAAAATGAATTTTCAATCAGAAACAGCTCCACGCATCAGTTGAACGTTCGTTTCAAGTTGAACAACGTCGAAATTTCTTCATCAGACTTGCAGTTATGGAGTGACGTTTCGTGCAGAACAGATTCATGATTGACTTCAATAACCGATGAAAACCGGTGCAAAGGAATTTTCCAACACAGCAATACGACTCATAAATCCATAATAAAATAAAAGTAAATCCGATGAGGCAACGAAATTGAAATTTTATAATTTGATAATCAAATTGTCAATTTTATCGGATCAGTATCTAATCAATACATTTTTTAATGGCGTCGAGTTCTAGTTAAAACCAAAGGAGGAAGGGCCCAATCTCGACTACAGACACGTGGCACGACGAGTAGCGTTAAGCCGCTGCCGCGTCATTCGATAAGTATTATTGCATTTTTGTCGAATGAATTCATCCGAATAGCCGACTGCACATTGCACTTTAGTCTGTACTTGTGACTCCCCGCTTCACAAAAGCTTTTGAAAGTCTTCCGAGAATGTCGCTCAAAAAGACTCAAAAAAACTGGGAAAGGAATGAGGAATACGCGATTATTGCTCGGGGCTGCTAACAACCTCGCTGACGGCCAAAGGAATGCACCGGTCAGGTATGCGTCGCTTCCAGAAAATTTTAGATAAAATTCCAATGATTTATCGCTTGAAATTCAGTGGAAAATACCGTTCCCTGTTTTTCTTATTGCGTAAAAATGACCAATCCTCGATAGTCAATTTCATCTCTCGATTCTATGAATGAAAAAATCTTCTCGGCTTATTTTTTCTCGTGAACCGTGAACCCAGGATTTTTTGCAAACATGTGAGACTCAAATATACACAGAGAATCATGTACTTTTTCCTTGTAATAAAGGTTCCCCTAAAATAAATGGTATAGAAATAGCAGAAACTTAAAAAATCATAAACATCGTATTTCGTGGATGAAAGTTACTCTCGTCGATCGTACCAACGCGTGTTCTTCCTGCACATTCGAATGTGTGAATGAGATATCGTATATTTTATCTCGGGAGGCGGAATCTGGCGCGTCGAAGCAACATATCACATTCAACACTTTGATAAAATGAGATGTCCTAACGTTATCGTCAATATTGATTTCTTGCCATGTTTTAAAAATCGTATTCGTCATAATTATGAAGAAACCTGTGCATAAAATTAATCAATGCATTTAAAAACACGTGAGCAATAAATTATTCGTGATTGACTTTGTCGTCATGGCTTTCACAGTCTTTCGTGGAAATGGAAAACGTAATCTAGTTCGACCTTTCAGTGAGACCCTGTTTTTACCGGAAAAAGGAAAAGGGAAACGATTATTAGATGGCAATCTAGCTTGTTGAATCAAAGAGGGAGTTTCCTACTCGAACATGTAATTTACCGAGCCGTTGTCAATTTTTTCTCCGCAGTGGCGTCAGACTTGTTATTTACTGTACTGAGGGAGATAAGGTCATTAAGTGAGCCCTGGGGCGGAAGTAGTGAAAAAACATAAGAAATCGAACCCTTGATTACGAGAATCGATGGATCGATCATTTTCCATGTCGTAAATAATTCAATTCTGCTAAGATAATACTAATCATTATCCAGCATGTTAATTGTCATTACGAAGGTCGTAGACTGAAGAGGGTAATTCTTATAATTTTTCTACATGCAAAATAAAAAGCAAGATTTTCGTAAAAACGTATTTTATGTGGTCGCAACAATGCTGCGAGAGTTGGGCAAAGTGGGAATGTTAGACGTTTGCTATGAGGGTGCGTACAGGGCGCATGCGAATAAAACTTTTTGGCTGGCGGAGGTATTAGAAGCGAAGCATCACTTGGGCAGTCCAGCCCGCGCTTCTTCTCACCGCACATCGTAGAGTAGCGTTTCCTCTAAAGAGATCCGCTTACTTTTCGAACGTCAAACAAAACTTGGAAAAACACAAATAAAACGTAGTAAACAAAACACAGTCTGGTTTTTTTTTTTTTTTTCATTTAATTCGATCCCAATGAGGTGTTGATGATAAAACCGGAATGAAGAAATTATTTTTTTAAAAGGTGAATGCTTCGAACTATAGAGACGAAAAAAATCGCAAGCCGAAAAAATTGGAGTATAAAAAAATTTCTGTGTCGATATGAATCCGCAACGCTTTTTTCTGAGCATATATTCGTCGAGATATCGTGAAAATTGAATATAAAATGGAAAACCACAAAAGTCGTGTGAAGAAACGTTCGGAAAGATAAACATTGACCGAACTGTTTGAACAACGAAATGGATTTTTGTGAATTGATGATAAAAACCGATGGTGAGGAATGAAATTCCATATTAAATTCCATGCATCACGTTCCACTGAGACGTTTTGCGGAAAATAATTAGAAACCCATAAATAAAAACAGATTTTCACCGTCCAATATTTTTGGCTACGGCTGTTTGTGATTTCCAATTGAAAACGGTGCACCAAATCTCCATCAGTTGCCCTTATCGCGGAGAAAGTAACAGGTGTGCGTAAAGTTATTCTTATCGAACGTATAAAATTTCCAATTTCCTCGGAACCTTCCGGTCTATAAATATATATATATATATAAAAAAAACATTAAGCAATTGAAACAGAAAACTTTCTGGATTCACATGGCAACACACAAGTAATAATTGGAAACTCTTATTTTATTGTCAGAGCACGTGTCGGACAGAGTGGTGAGTGAATTGAATGTGAAGGAATACGAGACCGTTAACAACGTTTGTCGAGTCAAACGTTACGTGAAAAACATGTAATCATGGGGTTCGATAACAAGTTAATTTTGCTGTCGTTTGACTGATGTGCAAAAACAAAACTTGATGTCGCATAGACAGTGCTCAATGTGTTAATAGTTAATAAAAACAAAAAAGTATGTTTTGTGTTGCGGAAGTCTTATAATCGGCGATAAATTAAATAGAATAATTATGAAAAAGTAAATAATAAAATGAGTGATAAATTCCTTATGAATATTGAACATCCGTTGTTTGAGGGATAGCACGCTTTCCGCAGTTTTCTGCTTCATTGAAGCGTGGCGTCATCGTTCGTGTTTGCCCAGGGTCGGAAGAAGAACGAGAGTGTAGAGCGATCGAGATGATATTTACATCTCTGACTCGCCAAAGGGTATGAGTCTTTCGATCGGATAAATAACGGATCCTTCGATGAAATTGAGCGACCGGAGAGTATCCAATGAGCTTGATAAACTTTTTCGAAATTTGAATTTGCAAGTGAAGAAGAGGTTTATTTCGAAGACGAAGAGAAGGACGTCGATAAAAAGGAAATAAGGGGTGAATCGTTGTTGGAACGGTAAAAATGTTTAAAAAAATAGGGATCGGAATAATCGATCGTTCGATGACGTTCGAGTGGAATTGTTTCCATGATTTCGATCATCCAACGCCGTTCGGGAGTCTTTCAACAAGGACGAGGCGATCGACGATGAACTATGCGCTGTCAAATTCGACGGCGACGAATTATACTAATACGAGCTACGAATACATGGACACCGATGAGGAATCGGGCTGCAATGCTGTCTTTTTTTTGCTCGATTTTTTTCACGCTTATTACATTCCTTTTATAATATTATTGGGTTTCGTCGGTAATTTATTGTCCTGCGTAGTTTTTCTCAATACGCATTTGAAGATGCGAAGTTCGAGCTATTATCTGGCCGCCCTGGCGACTGCAGATTTTGGATTTTTGGTAGCTCTGCTTTGCGTATGGCTCAACAACGCGATCGGATGGCGAGTTTTCAACAAGGACGGATGGTGCGAGATACTTGTTTACATAAGCGCCGTTTGCAGCTCACTGAGCGTATGGCTCATCGTGGCATTTACGGTCGAAAGATTCATAGCCGTACAATATCCACTCCATCGGCCACACATGTGTACAATAGCCCGAGCAAAAACTATAGTACTCGGTCTCGTTGTCGTCGCCTTCACCCTTCACTCATACGCTTTCCTTACCGCCGGGGTTGTGCATAAGGACGGCCAAGATATTTGTGACCTCAAGCCCGAGTGGTGGGAAGTTATGAGAACAATCAGCATCATTGACAGCATCGGCAGCCTCATCGTTCCTCTCGTACTTATCGTCGCTATGAATACCATGATTACGAGGAATCTTCTCAACTTCAGCAGAAAATTTCGACACTCTTCCGAAGGCTCCAATCATTGTCAAAGTCACGATAGATCCGACACTAATCTCAATCAAATTCCCGTAAGTATCCCAACATTCAACCGCTTCTATTTACATATCCTAACCGCCGCTCCTATAAATAATCGGTAAGAGTTTCCCATCAGTTTTCATGAGTTCTTAAATGCATATTCATGAAGAAAATTCACACTTCCGTTAACAGGAACATAATGAGCCTGAAGTTCGCATCGACGCAATGCTACGTAATGAAAAAATAAATAAATAAATGGATCCTCACTTTCTTATCGATTTTTTTTTCTTAATTTGCCTCTTGCCTTTTTTGGATTTTATGAATGGATTTGTAAAATAAAAACGTGGCGAATCATTGTTTTTTTTTCCATTTCGTGGCATTGCGTCGATGCAAGCTTCCGGCTCATATGGAATAATTTAACAATTACTCTCTCAATCAATTATAGAATGAGTATTATTTATTTATTATTATTGTCAAAGGAACTATTTCATATTTTTCAATGTTTCATCGAATTATGCGGTTGCGCTCGTTTTTCAAGCTCGCTGAGAAACGCGGAGTCTATACATTTTCCGATCCTCGGTGTATCTCTCATGTATTCAAATACTCTGTAAAATTATCGCTCGCCGGCACCCCTGTCGATCGTACGACGTTGTTGTATTTGCACAAAATTCGAAAGAAACTATAGACAGGAAATCCGGCCAGGGCTGGTGGCTATATTTTCGCTGGCTCTGCTGGAACTTATCCAGGCAGCCGAGGAAAAATCTTGGAATTTTTAAAAGAGGTGACTGGAGTATTCGTCCCCCGATTTTTACTTAAGTTGGTAAGTCTCTGTCATCTGTGGTCTGCATTCTGTATCCAGCAGGGAATAAATTCTACGCGTGGGCAGGAAAGAAAATTGTGCAAAGTTATGCTGACGTAGCTATAGCAACGGCGAACGAGACTAAAAGAGAAACAGAGAGAAAGCATGAAGTCTTTGCTGGTGTTAGAAAAGTTTCAGCTTCCGAAAACAGAGACGCGAGAGTCTCACATCGTGAACTTATGACCATATTTGTTCTCTGCGTCAAGAAGAGACGAGATCGATCGCAGTGAAATTCTGCTCGTATCCAAATAATTTTATAAACGATAAAAAACAAATTCGAAAAGAAATCCATCGAAAAATAAAATTGTGGTTGAGGCTCAGAGAAACTTATCTCGAATAACCACACGAAGACCTCCCAACGCATAGTTCATTTTCCGTGCAGAAATATTTCGTCAGCAGTGTTCTAAATCGTTGATCCACTGCTCCCGAAAAAGTATTTTTGGAATGCTTGTAAACAGAGCATCTTATGCAAGCTCAATTCATTCATCTATGCACGAGTAACGGATTTTGCAAATAAAGTCGAATGATCTTCGCTTAATTCCGATCATATTAAACCTTTAATCATCCCGTTATCTGAAATTCTTCGTAGTTGTATCGCAATATTATCGTTGCCCCGATCAAGCAAATTGTACATTCAAGAAATGTTGGCAATACACTGCAGCTACGGCTGTAACAGCCGCAGACGCTCCAACGATTATTAGAATATTGATTATGCGAATAAATGGATAAAATTAAATTTCCTTTTTTTTTGTTGTGATTTTTTGCGGTTTCCGTAAGCATATAAAATACGAGACGAAGCAACATTGATACTTATGAATAATTTTTTATATATAAATAATGCTATGAGGCGAAATGAACGAGGAAAAGTTTATCAAAGAGGAAAACATTGCGGCGATTACTTAAGAACGAGAAAGCAACAATAACGTCGCACAAATGCGATTTCGTTCTTTTTTTCTTCGTTGCAATCATCGTAGGAATTATAATGCAGTTTATTTCGCAATTATCCTCGCCGTTTCATCTCAATTTATTCCTTTATTCCATGAAATAGTAAACTTCAACGCTGTCTTTGTATCCAACGAGTTTCTGTAGTTTCTCACTGTTCCTTCATAAGGGATCGAGATTATTTAAAGCTCAAAAGACGAACAGTACTCGTTTGTTTGAATCCACTTTATCAACTGCCGATTGCTACATCAACAAGAGGAATAATATTATTTTGCCATTGCAACTTGCATGATTATAAATGAAAGTAAAGCAATTTTATCGAAAAAGAGTGCTCTTTGGAATTCTCGAGTTGACTGGAAGACGTCAAGCTTCGAAACTCAAGCAAAGAATCATTGTTTTTTTGTTTTTTTTGTTTTTTTTTTTTCATTGACGGCAATAAGTTTCGATCGATAATGATTAAGGGAACTAATAATTAATAATAAACTAGGGATAGAAAGCTATGAAGCACAAGGAAGTATTTATCAGATGAAATTGATTGGAATGTCGGAGAACATGGATAGAGGAGGAAGAAGAATAAATTGAAAGAGACACAAAAAGATATGGCAACAGTGAGCGTAGGCTGGATCGCGGCTGCCGACGGCAATCCAACCATTATAGTCTGAATTAACTTCACCCTCTCCTATGTGGGCTCCATTATATCGATACTCTGTATGCACGGGTACTCGACCAATAATCTAATATCCGGAGGTCAACGACTCGGAAGGTAATTCGCTTTCTTTTTCGAATTCGCGATCGACAATTGGCATAAATGCGTAACTTTTTTATTGGATTACAAAATACCTCGGCTATGAGCTAACTTTGGGAAAATAATTGTTCATTTCTGTTTTCGTTAGTACGTACTTTGGGGATGTATTGATTCGGAAGAAATTCCCATGCTTTCGCACGAGCCAGAACGAAACAAAAAATTGAATAAAAAAAAGTTGTGATCGATAAAAAGGGACAATGGAATTGCACGAACGACTCCTACGATAGTTTTCTTTAATGAGGTAAACACTGAAGATACGAATGTCGTTCGAAAGTTGATATTATCTCAATGTGGTGGAATAAATTCTTATAGTCCGTAAAACGAAAAAATTTCGCATATTATTCGACGATACGAATCCGTTACTTTTGTGGCTTTCAGTTTCAATAGATTATTCACGAGCCTCCTCTGCATCGATCCTATTCATGGCACTAGCAAGATTTCAAGACAAAAATAGGAGAACTTTAAAGTCTATGGAAGAATGTCTTTGTTGACACTGATTTGACAGTGGCAATAACAAAAACAACTCTAGACAGCCCTGAATATTTCACTTGCACCAGTAAAATCGATTCGCACTGAAAAAAATGAGTTATTTTCGGGCACACGTGTCGAGGTAACAACTATCGACGTGCTTGTTGGAGAGTTAACGATGTGAAATGTCCGGCACGTGGGTGTGCAGCCGCCCGAATAGCCACATCACACGCGCCGAAACGACCCTCTTGTACGAAATCTCACTTCCAACAAAAATACCATATCTGGTTGAGAATTACTAAGAAAATTTACATACATAAAACCGACCCCGGTGATAATGTGTCAAAAAATGTTCATAACTTTTGTAATCTGTGCTCCTTAACGCAATCAGTTAATTCGATCAAAGCAGTCTAAGCAAATAAAATCATTTTTGCAAATTCAAGGCCCACGGCGAGACTTTAGTAACAATTCTAAGCTACACTGAAGATTCTTGGAACAATCGAAGCTCAATAACCCACAAGATTGGCCAATCAGGAAATTAGCTCTGTACCACGAATACCTGTAAAGCACTCAGCGGTGATAAGTGTTCTAAGAACGTTGTTCTCTCCTTTAGATTCCGACTCCGTCTAGAGGCTGAGTCCTTGAGAGCGTTCGGTTCCCTAAAATGAAGCAACGCGCGCGCTCAGTTTTGGTACGACGAATAAAAACGTTTTGCCCCGAAGGTATTATCACATCTCTGGAAAGATCTGACTCGTTGAATTTCGATTCGTAAGTTAAACCCGAAACGCAGCCACTTAATAAATTATCATGTTACATTATCAGTCTCGTTTGAATTTCTTTTCATTATCTTAACAAATATAACATAGTATGAAACTTTGTTTCGTTGAATAATACTTGGGAGAGACTTCGTGAAAAGCTGTTCCATCTCCACCAATTAATCTAATTTGGCCCAGCCCGTTGAAAGAAAAAATTCAAAAACTTGACAGTAACTGCTTTCTAATGTCACTTTGTCGCAATGAAACGATACAGTCTACACAATGATCGCGGCTTTCTTACAAATGACATATCCAATGCCCCAAGATTGATCGAAATCTTGGGCCGGCGTAATAAAATCGTCAAAAGTTATTCCAAGCTTGAGCTCTAAAGGCAGTCGAATTAATTACAATATCGTATATGTTTGTTCATCATTAGTAAACGTTCGAGTGAACAAAACGTGGTGAACAATTAGTGTGTCTGATCAAAGAATGTCGCGTGTTAATTAAACTCTTTTGGAAACTCGGATTATGCGAGAAAATAAATTACACCGTGATAATCGACGTTGGAACGTTTTTATTGAGCTTGCTAATGCAAAATATCACTGTGCGTGCCAAACGACGGTTTAATATTACTTTCCAAATTCAAGGGAGAAATAAGCGACCCTCTGACCTCTGAAACATCGAAAATAGGGTGCGTCATGGATCGTACGTTTTTTTAAGCACCATTTTTCATCCATGGATTATTACTACTGCGAGAGACCCAAAGGGCGCGGTATTGACATCCCTGATATGTACACATTGTATGCGAGAAACCGTCCACTTTAAGTTTCCACCGATCGCGATCGGCCAATTGACTATATCGACACAAAAGGTGAATTCGTCCCGGTGTACTAAAGCGCATAAAGATATGGGTTATTGAATTACTATCATCTTTGAATTATGTAGCCAATGATTACGCCGATTGTTACACGGAGGAAAAATTATATGGAAAATAATTATGGGCTCCCTGGTACTGCTCCCTCCAAGGGAATAAAAATTATAATTTTTAGTTCATATTCTATTGAAAATAATAGAAAGTTTCATATTTTTCCTCAAATTTTGAATTTTTCTGCCCAATTGGCCAATTTAGTTGAAAAATCACTAGGTATTGGCTAACTTGTCTCAGCGAGAAAATAAGGTATAAGGGAATTCCGATGCAATAGTTTTTTTTCGTGTATGGGGCAAAAAGGCAAAAAATTTCGAAAGATTTAATAGTTCCCATTTTTTGCTCCTTTTTTTGTTACTTTCGTTGCAATATGGCAGTGACATTTTTGATCGTTGCTTCGTTTACTATGACGCATGAGTTCCCTGTCGAACGGATGAGGTGGGCTACCGAATCAGCAGGTTGGTTCGAAATTAATCACCTAAATTTCTATTACCCCACAATCTCTTAGTCGAGCTTTCTCGTGTGTGTAATTAGTTAGTTTCCAGTGGGTTTCATAGAAGCCACAACTGTGTTTGTAATATGGAAAGATTGATTGATGATAGTTGATCCACGTGCTGTGGTGATACCGCGAAATACGTGTATACAGATATTTCAGGCTCCGAGATATCATCCTCGATTAATAATCCTGCTGCGTGTCAAAGTCGTTACCCCACGCCCCACATTAAAGTGCAATTACTTTTTTCGCTTTTTTTCGAACGCCAAATCCTTTTTATATGTCTCCGAGGTGAAAAAATGCTGCATTTTTAGTAGATTTATTTTTATGAGGCAAATTAGTCCGGAATCGTTCAAAATTGTGTTGACGAATATTCATTTCGTTGATCAGTACGAATTAAAACCGCGTTTGTTCCGAATCGTTTCTAGAACCTAGCGCTTAAGCGACACCGCACCGATGGGTCGACGTCTAACTGACCATGGGCCAAGGCCCAGTGAAATTTTTTCAACTTTTCAAGTGAAAATTTTTCAATTATTCACTGGCCCTTGACTGAAGGTTTTAGCCGGAGCACCCTGATCCGGGAGCCCGAGTTCTCAGCCACTTCACGAATAACGATGAGATATATTGACAGTTCTCTAAAAACATATTAATTCTATTTGATAGCGTTAACGTATATATTTGCGTGTGTCGATTCTGTGGCCATATCATGGGCGGATATATAGTTGAACTTGAATGACAAAACAGGGTCAGAATGAATATTGCCGATACTGTGATTTCAGAGCGGAAGTAGCAGTAACAACGGAGTAGTCAATATGCCAATGGGTATTATCGGAGGTCACCGTCAACTGTCGCAACAATCATTCCAATCGTCGAAGAATTCTCGGAATCAGCCATCATCCGCAACACCGATTCCTTCGACACCCAGAAATGCTCAACAAGTACCAGAAACATCAATGAAATGTATACGTGAGTTGTTCCAGAAAATGCATTTTTATTTTGTTCGGAAAATATTTCCAACCCTTTGCCAGTCTCGCACAATACTCGATCGACTGTGACTCTCCGTTCAATCATTTCCTAGAACCTCTATGTCCTGTGACAGGGGCGCAGAGAGGGAAATGCGAGGATCGCGCAACGTTCTATAAATTGGCAATGCAACGCTCAATCCATAAAAAATAAAAATAAATTTTAAAAAACCGTCAAGGATTTGGATCTATACGCTGAAAAGCGAGCCTGGTTCTTTTTTCAAGCTTCGAAAACTCGGGGAACCTGATAACCCGGAACATGAATCCGCTCCACCTTTTTCCATACACGAAGAGAAAATAAATTTTTAAAATTGATATATGGCTTCGCAGTTCCCTGGTACAATATCGTCTCTCTAAGAGATTTTAGTAATTACGCAGCAACTTTTCATCATAAGTTGGGGAAAAAAAAAAGAAAATTTGTCGAAAAATATCAACCTTTCCGCTATTTTCAATAGAATATCAATTCAAAATTGGTATCGAGAAAGAATGATGTCATATTCATTTTTAATATAATTTTCTCTCGGCGTACAATTTTTCAAAAATCTGTTATTCTGTATCGAAAAGTAGACGAAGCTATTTAATGAAAATAAGAGAAAAAATGATGATTAAAAAATTCGAAGATCGGAGATAATGAAAACGAGTCAAATTTCTGTTTTCTATTTTAAGATGTACGGTCTTCGTCGAGGAATCTCGTGTCGACAAGGAATCAGCAGAGCATAACAAAAATGCTACTCCTCATCAGCACGGTTTTTATACTGCTCAACTTACCAAGGTATATCGCGATCCTATATTGAGATAGCACAGAGTATAGAGTATAGAAGGAGCCATGGTTACCGAAAAAAATTCCAGTTCAATTTGTATCGTGAGGCGAGTTTGATGTCTCGACGCCCGGATATTGCGAAAATACACGCGGTGATGTTTATCCTCGAATAATCGTTTTCCATTGTCTGTCTAGCAGAGTGCAAAGAATCCATTCACTTATAAAAGACGTCCCGTTAACTATTGAATTGAAAAGTATTGATCTGGCAATTTCAACTCCAAGTATAAATCTTTTAAGTTCAAAAATAGACTCAGAGTTCGATGTAGTAAAAGAAAATTGGTTATTCATTTTGTTAAACTCATTTTTCTACATGCACCGAATAATAATATGACGCGAGTAAATAGTCACAAGAAGCATGATGATTATTAGTATTGACGATTTAATTGTTTATTTTATTTGATCATGATAATGATGACAAATTTTTCTGTAGTTACGTGATACGACTCTGCGTGTTTTTCTTCACGTTGGCGCGCAAGGAAACTCCGGCATTGCTCTGGTGTTTGCAGCAATTTTTTATGCTCCTGTACTACACAAACTTCAGCATTAATTTTCTACTTTACGCCATGTGCGGGATTACCTTTCGCCGATGTCTGAAACAACTGTTACGTAAAGCACTCAAGAGCATCACCAGGTATCATTGCAAACCTCAGAGATACACATAAATCGTGCACCGTGTGAGTTCCGGGCAAATCAATATTTCGGATAGTTTAAACTGTCAAGCCGATAATCCATTACATTTAATAAATTCCGTGACGTACCATAATCAAATGTCAATGTAGGCGCAAGAGAAATAGAAGGGGGAGGCAAGGTCCCGTCCTATTTTGCGTCGGTTGACCATATATTTTCGAAAAGCCTTTAAAATTGGAAAAAAAAAAACGAAATAAATTTTTATTTAAATTTTTAGTCAAATTCTTTGGATTGTATTGTGTTACGTTTGATTTGCCGATGCAAATTTGAAAATAAAATAAACTGGGACAAGCTGTTGGTGTTTTTGTTTTGTTTTTTGTTTTTTTTTTTTTCATCAAGGTTTATCCGCAAAGTAATGTCGAATCATATTTGGCTCCGACCCTTGTCCATTCGAGCCAATGGCGAATACACATTTCTCTGTATCGATCAGTAAAAATCTGGCAATTCCGTTATGAAGAACACAATACAATTGAGTCTCAATTCCGACACATGTATAATATATTGGAAGAATGTAAAAACGTAAGTGTAATATATTGAGGTAATATTACAGCCCCAGAAAATATTTTTGGCGATAGATATTACTAAGCATAACAGTTGCGAGCGTAATGCTGAGCCAGAACGTTTGTTCGATATGACTTGATATTATGGAGAAAAAAAATCTGCTACCGCGATCTTCATTTTATTTCGGTAAAGCATTAAACGAAGCGTTGAACTAACCTTAAGTAATTCGGCACTCGTGAAAATAGATTCGGGCGTTGACAAATTAACGTATAAAGTGAGAACTAAATTAAATTAATGTTTCCGTTGTGTCGGGCTCTGAAGTTGACGACACGTTTTGTAATAAAATGAAGCCTACATTCTGAGCGTACGAAAATCTATGTTATATTTTCTTAATTTTTTATCATAAATAAAATAAGTATTTTTTATGTTTTGTAAAAAAAAAAAAAAATCATCGGTAAATTTATAGATTATTTTCATTCTATCGTGTGTAATTAACCTTCCGTGGATCATATGGGTCTCTTGAGACCCGAGCAGTATATCTTTTTTCGAAAATCTCGATCTCAAAACGTCTAACTTTAAAATAAAACTCATAGAATGAGCATAAAAAATGAGAAACCTTGAAGTAGAATCAACGGAGAATATTGGAGAATTTGTTCAGATTTCACGTGAGATATATAATCGGCAGGACAACAAGGACCCATATATGATCCGGGCTGGTGTAAAAAATCATATGATCCGCGAAGGATTAAGGAGCAGTTAATCATTAAATAAAATGAAATTCGTCACGATATCTGAAACGTGATAATCTCTGCTATCCGTTGCAGATACCTTGGAAGGAATATTAGAAGAGTATCGGAAAGTTCATAAATTGGCAGAAGACTGCTGGAGAAGGATTATCGGATCGAGTTGAAACTCGTAAGATGTATCAGCAAGAGGTATTTTTCTCCGATAAGTTCACGTATGAGTTGGGTCTATGTTGAGGCCCTCGGAACAATATTGTGTAAATATTATCTAGGATAATAGGGGCAATATTCGTTATCTTTCGTTCAATACTGGATAATTATAATTGCTTTGAAAAAAAAACCGTAGATTGGAGTAAAAAACCTGGGTTTTTTTCGTCTCGCATTTCCTGGGTAAGAAAAAATTTTCCCTCGACCCAATTACCTCAGAAAACGATCCAAAGTTTCCGTGACGTCAAAAGACCCCTATTTTATTGTATATAAGAGCACGGCAGCTCTCGCGCTACGTTTTTTTTTTAAATACTTGAAGTTGAGTCGCTGCCGCGTCTCTTGATCGCTATTTCCGTTTATACCTATGCGGCACATAAATTTGTAAATGAATTGAAGAAAAACACACACACATGTATATATATATATCGATACACACTGAGTCTCCGAAGAGACTTGTGAAGAAAAACAAAAACAAACCAGAGAAATCAACCATGTCCTCCCTTGGACGATAACATGCAAATTCCGATGACATAACGGCGTAAGAAATTAAATAAAAATAAAGTATTGTTGCACTTGCTGCAATAATTCACCGCAGATTATTAACCTAATCGATAATCTGGAGAGTAAGCTGAGAGGAACACGAAAGCCGGAGAAATTCTAGTCCAATAACCGCGTGCATTAGTATTTGCCACGGTTTTATTGTTCTAGGCGACAAGGCTCATATTTTTTTTTCATTAAAAATGCAGTCTCAATCAAAATCTAGGAAGATTCCGAATTATTAATCCAAATGGTGGACCATTGGACACATTTTGATAGTGAACAATTGTGGAAGGTTTGTTCTGATGATAGCGTCGATAACTATGATCTCAATTTCAAGTGAATTCCATTGTTTTTTTTTTCTATCAATGAACGGTTATATTTCGGAATTTTTGATAATTCAAAGTGTCGAAATTTACCAGATATTGATAATTTATGAGCCTGAAGTTTGTTTCGACGCAATGCCACGAAATGACAGAAAAAATGAAAATAATAAATGATTCGTTACTTCTTTATTTTACGAATCCATTCCTAGGGTCCAAAAAAGGCTGGAGGCAAATTAAGAAAAAGGAAAATTCGAAAAAAAGTAACCAATCATTTTTTTTTAAATTCATTTCGAGGCATTGCGTCGATGCAAAATTCAGACTCGTGATAAATTTTGTATTTAATTTCAGGTTTGAAAAAAAATAAACCACCAAAATATATCACTAATCTGTTAAGACCAGCAACAAATAATGTAAAAATTTAAAAGGTCACATTTCAGCATGTTTGCCCAAAATCGTAAAAAATGATCGTACTTGCGAAACATATGTTTGCGTAACGTCCTGGGGCGGTCTACGTGAGTCGACACGCGTTATATTGCTTATTTTAGACTATCAAGTGGCTAAGGCATGCCTCGACGTTCACGAGTTACTTTTCGAGGGTCCCAAGTCCTCGTGGGTTAAGATTTGTCCAGTACACGTGGGTCAGGTGACCGTTTTGCATTTGAATAAAGCTGAGGATGCGAAAAAGTTTTGTCAAACAAGTCAGTCCTTAAGGGAGCGTTACTTTAGACTTTTCGACCCTTCGCCACATCCCGAGATATCTAGCACTTATTCAAGGACGACTTATGCCCGGATGACATAAGAAAGTATCCACGAGGGAGCGAAAAAGTGAGCCGAGGGACTACGCGCCACGCGGATACGTTTTGTCTTCCTTGGCTTCGGTGTTCGAGAAAAGAGTCTCAATTCCCTTTGGGGCTGTTCGTAAATACCAATTCCCTCGGTTGCACGAGAGCTCCATAGCCCGGATTTCTTCGTCCAATTTTACAACGCTCCCGTAGAAAAAAAAATAACGAAGGATGAATCTCCGAGTGCGAACTGGGCTTGCGAAAAGTAAGGAGCGCACAGGCAGATCGTCGTAACTAATCATTAAGCACTGACAACTGATGACCACGAGGTAAGCGCTTGACAGAGATTCGCAGAAACTGATAAACTCTACATAGTTTTTCCATCAATCTACATCGTTGATTGAAAAACATATTTGCATATTTATTATTTATAAAAAAAACAAACAATTTTGATTCAACGAGAATCGCGATACTCATGTTCGATGGCATGAGCCTGAAGTTTGCATCGACGCAATGCCAGGAAATGAAAAAAAAATAAATAAAAAAATACAAATCATTCTTCCCGTTTTTTTATTTTATGAATCCATTCGTGAGGTCCAACAAAGGCAAGAGGCAAATTAGGAGAAAAAAAAATGAAAAAAAAAGGACGAATTATTATTTTTTCTTTCGTGGCATTGCGTCGATGCAAACTTCCAGCTCATTCGATGGTACGGTGTGGGAGCTCGACAGTAGGAACATTTTTTCTCGGCCGATTGCAGCGATTTCATTTCATGGCGGTTGCAAACATTCGTTTGCACTTGATGAAGTTAATTAGTATACAGACACCTAGTTCAATCGTCTTAGAGATCTACTTCGCCAAACAAACTTCATTCGAGTGTTTATCAAGCGTAATTACTCTAAATGAGCAAAATTTCTGGGCTATAATTAGTCTCGCAACAAATCTCTGCGTTTCAATCGCATAAACAACCGAGAAGGACACAAAACTCCGGACCTTGGCTGTTTCAGTTCTGACGTCCCTTTTGATAAACTGGGCCGAACCAAATCGACAGATCAACTTTAAGACGTAACATTTTTTGAATTAAACGTCGTGCTCTCGTATTATTCGCTGTGAGCGGAAGGCGATTTTTCTAAGATTTTTGAGGCTCCTGGTGAACTGAAATTCGATAGACATAGAGTCGTCTGCAACAGCCAGGTTTTTTTAAATTCCCTCTAGCTGTGGTGGAAATACGACGGAGTAGTATATCAGCAAACAGTGTGGCTGGCGGCGACAAGTCCGATGGTATATTCGAGCAAGCGCAGCAGATATATACAGATAACAGAAAGACGTTCGCCTGGGGGTACAAATTCATGATGCGACTTTTCGTCGATCTGTACACTTTTATCTCAACACTTGACGTCATGATACCACCGCAACCAGAAGTCTAGGACCACTGAGAAAAGTTGTAATAGACTCACTGGTAATTAGTCGTTTGATCGAAAAAGTTGACGCCAAAACGGATTTCCGTTCAGGATTATTCCGCCTTCGGATTATTAAAAAGACATACAGGAATATTATTTTTCATTTCCTTGACGGAAAGTCCTTCATTTTTATGACTAAATTCACTTTTTTAACGAACCAAAATTTTTTTTTACTTCACGTAATAACCGAAAGATAAAGGATCAGCCGTTATCTCGGCTTCGTCGCTTCACAATCAATTAAAAAAGCCCCTGTCCACAGATTTTTGCCATGACTCCGCGTCCGCTGAGCCATTTTCTGATTAATCAAACAACAGCGGAGAATTTTAATTTTGAAAATTCGAGCTGAGGTACACGGGAGTCCGGACACGAGTAATTCGTGTCCGGGCGAATACGACGGGTTATTCGATTAAACTGATGAAAAAATTTATTTTTCTACAATTTTATAATTTCAATAACGAATTGGAGATTTCGAACAGTAGACTTCATCTTTTCAGAATTTCTGTGATGTATTCAGGGGGTGAAAGGAACGCTGGACCCAGGTTTACAAAAGGAAGGTGCGGAAAAAAAGTTGAGGCACTTTTATCAATATCTCCTGACTAGCGTACAAAAAGTTTGGTGAGAATTGTTGTCGTACAATCGACGTAGAGCAACAGATACGAAACTTTAGAATGACCAGTGAAAGATGAAAATTGTATTATAACTGAGACGAATTAAAATTGTAAGTTTAGAGAGACTAACCGAAACGAAAAAGTGTATTTTTTAAATGTAAATACGCACGATTTGAAAATGTGCAGATTGAAAAAGTGGGAAAATCAATGTATCATTAAATGCTATCCACTTAAGAAGCCACAGTGAATTATGTCAATGATAACTCTTTGGTGGATGTCATTGGAAATTACAAACTAACTGAATCACAATAAAAATGAGTACATGTGTCAATGTTATATGAATAAGAATATTCACTGTACCTTAAAAATGTAATGAAAAAAAGAAAAAAATAACTTCAAGCCGTCAGCGGTCATGGCGTACACCCTAAACTTTCGTTACATCATGCAAAGTTTTCTCCCATAGTCTCCGATGATTGGATTTATAAGGAAGAACTTGGAAATCATTTTGCCACATGAATTGTGACTCAAAAATTTTTACTTTTTAGAACCTACAAGTAAAATTATTAAAATAAAAGAAGGTAGAGTACGTTTGAACAATTAACAAAAAAAAATGCTGACACCGATAAAAATTGTTAAAAAGGTCAGCGAAAGTCCCATGACGGAACCGCCGACGGGCTGATGAGAACTCAATCTATAAAAACTTGGATGTACGTGAGCTGATAATATATTTGTTTGAAATAACAATAAGTAATTATTGTTTATTCTCCATAGAAGAAGTTGACGAAAATGATATAGATTCCGGTTAAATTATGTCGTTAAGCTTTGTATTATTTTGAATATAACGCGACAGTGGACATTTTTCGATAGATGAAATATCGTTAAAAATAATGAAATGAAGAAGAAAACTAATTCGCATAGCAGAGTGGAAAAAGGTTCGACTGACTCATCGGTAAGCCCACTATTTTTTATATGTTCCATTTTTTAAGGATTGTTTATAAAATGAAATGAATAAAGTAACGTTTTTATTTACGTATAAAAAAAAGAGAAAGCTCGATCGCTGTGTCATTTTATTTAAAGTCACCAACTTCGCAATTTTCTGGGAAGTGAAAAGAGATTTTGTGTTTTTGTAGTATGACTTTACGCAGTGAAGTGCAAATGCAAAGGTTATTTAAAATGTCCATTGCGGTGGATGTAAAGCCTCGACTCTCTAAAAGCCTGACGGATTTTCCGGCGTTGAATTTCCCTGAAGCTTAATCCCCTTCCACGAACAATGAACTAATTTCATCAAATCCTTTTCGTTCACGTAATGGGCGCGTTGTATTTTCCAAAAATTGCGGTCGAATTATGACATTGGAATTCTTTTTTTAATGATTTATGACCCCGTGGCAAAATCAGAGTTGCATTCGTTGCGGAAATTTATCTCCGTTTCATTTTTCCCGAATGTGAGAAAAAATGTTATGACCGTCGAACCGTTTAATACGATTTGAGTGTCAATGGCAAATCAAGCTTTATGATAAAATTCTGTGAGAGAGCCATTTAGATCGACCGGGAATACCTCCCATGAAATTAGCCAGACCAACCGCGTTTATAGTATTCGGGCACATCTTTTCTTCGATCCTAATGGGATTTATTCATCATTTCACCACGTCTAAAGAACTTTTATCGGCACATGGCGTATTCCCTTTTTTCCCCAAGAGAGTCCGAGCTATCTGTTCGCTCCTTGACTTGAAAAAACTTGGCAAAAGAGCAGAAGAAAGAAGGGTGAAAAAGGAGATAACAGCCGTTGACGTAATTTGGCTGAAAAAACTCAAGCGATAAGAGCGAGCATTCGGAATTTTCTGTGGAATTCGAAAAATTCAAAACCCATACTTTCCGATGATTTATCACCAAGTCGACCTTTCATTCTGATGTCATTTTCACTGAGTTCTCAGGAAAGATACGTGTAAACTTTTAACGGAAAAGCTTGAAATATTACTCGTATGAAACGCACTAGAAGAATAGCCATTTTTATTTATCCGATGGGTTCTCTCGTGCAACCAATTAGTTTTCTTGGTAGCCTGAATGTTTTCAGTACGTGATCGGGGAAGGATTTCACTCATGATGTCCCCGGGGCTTTCCAACATATTTTTTGGAGATCTCTCAGCGATTACTCCGTCTCGAAAAGATAATGTTACTCAGAATTTCAAGCAGAGAGAGAGAGAGAGAGAGAGAGAGATTCTTTGAAAATGGCTTTGAGGGCATTGGTTCCGCACAGAAATAAATGTCGAGAGAGTGAAAAATACATGGAGAGACCCGAAAACTCGGAACGAAAAGAATCTGAATTAATTCATCGGGCAGATGGATCGTTCAATACGCGACGATTTATTTAAAAATCTGTAGTTATTGAAAAAATTGAAACAGGGGCTGGAATATGAAAACCCACGGATGATTTGCGATTTTTTAAGTCATAGATATCGTCAGGGTGATAAACCTTTTGCTACTGGACTGACGACTTTAAACGATCTCTAACTCTGTAACAAATAACCGTTCCTAACCTGACCCTTCATGATGGAATAATATTATTAATTAAATTAATTAATTTCATTGACAATAATAATAAATAATAATAAATCAATTAATCGACTAATTTAATTAAGGAATAATTGAAATTGATTGTTCCTCATCAACAATCGTCGAGAAAACTTTCATCGAAAACTTTCCTCGCAAGTGGAATGAAAAAATATATTTTGGACGAGCGACCGAGTGTGTAACATGAACAATCTGTATTGCGAGACTTACTTTGGTTTTCCCGGAACCTGTTGGTCCGACGAGCATGAGTCCGTGTCTAACTAGAGTCGTCTCGTAAAGCTGGATTACTTTTTCCACGAATGCTGATCAAAAAATAAATACTTATATATTTTTCAAAAACTTTCAGGAAATGAATAACAAAAATAAAAAAATACAAATAAAAAAAAGGATAAATGTTTTTTTTCATTTGTTATATCAGTAAATTATCCCTACTATCTCAAATAGATAGAAATAGAGTATTTACCGTCGACGTCTTTCAGGCCCATTTGTAAAATTGATTCTCGGATGCCTGCACTGAGTATTCCATAATCCACTGGCACTTTGATAAGTTTTGGAAACAAATCCGATACGATGCCTGGGAGATAACGCGTGAGTTGTGAAAGGCCTTGCTGGCGATTGGGAGAAGACGAATGGCGCAAAACGGCAAAAGGATAAACGATGGAAACGGAGAATAATCGAGAAAAATGAGAAATTTTGAAAAACTGTCTCAGGTGATCTCTTTTCACAGTTTTGCGCAATTCTTAAAACATTACATTTCAATAGTATTCTCACCATTGAAAAGCTTCAGATCGTCTTTGAGAAACTTCGGTATGTTCACGTCACACAACGCCCTGAGACATATTTGATCTTCATCGAGCTCCTTTTGCTCGCGCTTCAAATTACCAGCAACAGCGATAACAGTTTTCACCGCTCTCATGCCAAAATCATAGTGTTCCTGCATGAAATAAGCATTCAGGAAAATGTTCTATTGTTCTGACGGAAACGTTGAACACGTGTTTCTGATCGCTTTCTATTGAGTTCTGATCAGCGTTAAATTGAGGTTGAATCCAATTTGAGCTGCTGTTATGCTTCGAGGGAATAAAACACGAACAATGAAAATAATAGCGCGAGGAGAGCGTTGAAATGTTGAAAATTGTGAAGATAATTTAACGCGAAATTGGAAAGTTGATTCACTCGTTGTATCGATAAGAGGAGAGCGTTTTCAACAAACTTTAATAACCCCACGCTAATCTGGTGGGAATATAATGTTGCTTGTGCGAACTAACCTGACTGCTAAGTTGTTCGGAGCTCAATTTGAAGGTCGTTGTTATTTTACCAGCAAGATCTTTAGCCTCGGTAAATCCGTAAGAAAACAACGAGATTTCAGCAATGAGTGAGTAATTCGGGACCATCATAGCAACCGGACGAAAGAGAGCTTTGAGATTGTCTGGTAATTCGGTTCTGCCAGCGTAGCCTGGATTCATCGTGATGAAAACGGCGCATGATGCTTTCAGGGCAATATCAACACCCTCGAAAAAAAATCTAAACACGAAAATAGAGCTCAAGTTTTTATTTGCACGGATTTTTCTCTGCGACGAACCAACAGCCAGTTTGTATTATTTCTCACGATTATGGCATTGTACGTCTAGTCGCAGTGACTAATTCATTAATCGTTTTGATTTTAGCTCTATTCATTCCAAACGTAATTACGATAAAGAGGTTTGCATTTGGTTTTTATAACAATCGTCAGGTGTGATGGAATACGAATAACATTGTATCTATAGCCTCCACTTTGCATACGTGGATTTAGCTCACCTCCCAGCTCGTATTTGTTGAGCATTCTGTATCGTCATGATCTGTTGAGCTATTACCGAGAGCACTTCTATGTCTATACGATTAAATTCATCGAAGCATGCCCACGCACCAGCACTGAACAAGATAAATTCATTATATGGTATATACCATGCCAAATTGGTATTTTTTCTATTTTTTCAAATATTTACATATTTTATTTATTATTTAAATAATAATGTTTATATATTTCATTTATATTTTATATGTATATTGATTTCAAAATTTTTTACATTTTGTTTGAGTGGCTAAAAAGACAAATATAAATCTGTTTTTATATTCTGGTTTCGATAGGTGGGAAAAAAACGATATAATTTTTTTACATATACAAAAAGGTCGAGGTGAAAGGAGTAACGCGTGAAAATGTCGAGCACTTACCTCGCCAGTCCTTTGAAAAATTTGCCCATCGACAAAAAGTCCAATTGATCGGAGCAATTAAACACGACGCATTGAATAGCGAATGCCTTAGCGAGATCCTTCGTTGTCTCGGTTTTGCCAGTTCCGGCTGGACCAGATGGAGCACCACCGAATTTCAGATGCAAAGCTCCCGTCAGGGTTAAGTAACATCGATCGGTTAATGGAGTTATAACCAGCCTTCCATTGTTCCCTAGATATTCGTACCTAATTGGAGATTTTGCGAGCATCGCGAATGGAGTGAATAACGATAATCCATCTACTTATCAAAAATTATTATCTACTGTGGATTTTCATACCCGTACGGAAATTCTGCGTTAACGGCTCGAACTTTCAGATCTTTCTCTTCTTCGATCCAGTAATAACGGAGCTGCGATATCCAATCGAAATCGTTTATATTTGTTACACCCTCATCGATCAATTTGGCGAGAACATCCCGCGCGTGAACTTCAATTGTGATTGCTGCCTCGAGCATCATTCGTTGGATGTCGGTCTGATCACCTCGTATCAATTCTCGAAGATCATCCAACTGTCGTTTCATCATATTATCTCGATAATTACCATGTCAAATGGATAAACAATCATTCCCTATGGTTTCATGTGCCGGAACGATTGTCAACACTTTCGAGTGTTGACTAAAAATAAAACAACCCGCGGCTTCTAGAATATTTGAGCTCGTGAAACGAAAAATGTCGTAAAATGTTGGAAAATCCAACTTCCAGCTGCGTTCATCCCTCCAAACTACTTCATCACTCATTTATCTCTACCCCAAACTCCCCGGAGTGTGCGGAACGACATTCAAATAAAACTCAACCTTTTTACTTCTAGAATATTTCACGCGGTCCAAAAATGTTGATCAATTGTGTGGAATGATGAAAGTTTGCACGTACGTGGCTGAGCATAAGGCGATAATAATCCTTGAGTGAATTATTCATGATTCCATATTCAACGTGTGCCGTCCAGTAAGTCTGGCCAGCACAGATGACGACTTGTCCAGGCCACATATATACCCAACTTTTTCGTGGTGTCGTTTCGACGATTTCCAAAGATTGACGAATTATTTCTCTGAGTGTATTTCGCATTGCATCTTCCACTTGGCCCAACCAGTTCTCGACGTTGCCGTCCGGATAAATGGACGGGCTCAATGGAACTTGTTCGTATTCCGCCGAATACATCATCGTTATTTCCAAGTCGTCTTCGAATTCTAATTCCTTCATATTCTCGAAACATTTTCTGAGGTGGGGCTGTACCGCTCGGACATTTTTTGTTTGAGCAAGAATTTCCAGCAACTCGTCATCGCTCAGAAAGAAAAATCGCGGAAAAATCATTCTCTTCGTTTCCAAATAATCTGCCAGACCTTTCTGCACCAAATCCAGAAGCGATATGCATTCCTTTAGACTCTCGAGTAGACTCTTGTCCGGACAAACTTCGAGTATCTGCTCGACAAATCAACAAATTACTTGTTGCTCGAATGAAGTGTGTCCATCACTCGGGAAAGGATTCAATTCTTATTGAGATCGAAACGACATGACGTTCGGAAGAGATAAGTGAAACGAAAAAAATTAAAAAATTGTGCGTCTCGATCGATGGATGCCAAAAAAAAATCATGGCGTCCGGATCTTTACAGCCCTGACTCAAATTTTGTATCTGGACCATCCTGAGACGAGATGAGGACGCAAACAAACTCTCTAGAAACCCCTGAATCGAAGCTAAAGTCTCAGGACTTGAATAGGACGTTTCTGATCTAGATTTCCTCGTCAAGTTGCGAACAGTATTGTTTCTATCGGTTTTGGTACGAATTGCAAAAATCGATGAAAAAATTGTACAAATTATTCTTACGATTGGATATTCATGGGCATTCTTCATTATTCGTCGCCAGTTCCGTTCCATCGTGCTGTATTTTCTTGCTTCGACCGGTAACTGACGACTTATGTCTTCCGACGTGAAAATTGGCTCGAGGTACATCCAATTTCTGGATATGTCAGTTAAATAAGAACGTGGATACGAAGTAGTTAATGCATTAGTTTCCTCACCTTTGGACTTCGATCCAATAGCCGATCACTTCCTGGGTGAGCTTGAGTTTGTTCTCCCACTCAGTTATCGTGTCATCGAAAGCACCTTTGAAAGGACTGAAGCTGATTTGCTGAGTACTGAGTAAGTGATCGTCCAGGAGAATGAGAATTTCGTCAGGAACTTTCATTATGTACGTTCCTGCATTTTCAAAATGCAACCATTACCAGCTTGACTCTAATTTTTCGATAACCCTCGTCGTATTTTCGATGTCTTGAGAATAGTGAATTTTAATCAAATATTGCGATGAAATATCACGATAAAAAAAAAAAAGAAGAAAGCCATTGGGCAACAATTGTAACAAAAATCCAAGATTCTCGCTCCTTTTTGTTGCTCCAGGATCATTTTTCAATATTAATTTCCTCCAAAAGAAACATAGAAGGTTTCTCACTTCGAAAGATTAATCAAAAAACATGAAAAGATCCTGCGCTCCAAAATGATTTGAGGTTTCACTCCCGTGGCGCGTATTGTATTTTTCATCATACCGGCATGGTAATTTCAAATTCCCGTGCAGGTATGATGGAATCTTTGTTGCGTTGTTGCGACCGTTTTGTCGAGTGCGAGTAATGCAAGTGAGGAGTTACCAGACTCTTTGTAGGGTATAACTTCCATTGCAATAGTTTCCCATTCTTTGGACATTTTATCCAACATTCCCTCGATCGTATATTCCTTAGCAGCACTTTGAGAAACTTCATCAACGACATCTCGGAAGTTCTCAATGCCTAGAACCAGCAGAGCTTTGAGGGTAAGCGCAGGTGTTAAAGCCATGTGAATGCCCGTACGAACACTAAGTTCTTCAAAATGGCGGGCCTTCATGCCGGGATCTCTCAAAGACTGAATGAGCCCGATGTAGGGTCTCAAAGATTCAATCCGATCTCGTATTTCCAACGCAATCGCTGCTATTTCTGTTTCCGAACCGCCGTTAATTAGTTAAACCTTTTTTAAACCGTTCATTCGACTGGCAAACAAGAAACAAACAAACTTGGATGCTCTTCGAAGACTTTTCCGCACCGAGACATTGCCTTGTGCATCTCATTAACGGTCCCCTCGATCTGCTGGCCATCAATACTCATTAAAGGATTTTCCATCCAGATTTCGTACCAGTGCAACCAATCTAAGCAAATCGTTACGAATGCAATTATTCTGGAGACACGTTTGTCTTTATTCAAAATTCAGGATTGAACTGAACTTTCAACTATATTTGCCCAGGATTTCTCTCATACGTTCGATAAAAAGTCTCAACACGTCAGGAAAACATGGTTTTTTTTTTTTTTTTTTTTTTTTTCAACTTCGCTATGAGATTTTAGTAAAAAGACAATTTTTTATAATCATCGTCAATCGTGTCACAAAGTTTCTATCGCTTCAACAGCATATTTGGTTTCTCCTCAGTTTTTTACCAGAACATACGATTGGAATGACGAAAAATTGATTTATTCCGGAGAGTGTAAGAAAAATACGTAAAAATGAAACGATAAGAATTTGGTTTTGAGCTGAAATAGTTTGTTTGACCATTTTCAAAAAATGTTGGTTATTGTCAAGGGAATGGGGTTGTCAGTGTTCCATTTCACAAGATTCATGATCCTTGACGATTGATTCGATAAGCCTTGGCGATGTATCAAGAGAAAAATTATTAACCACTTGAAATTTTTTCAACGCCCGGATCGTTCCCTCTGTTCGTAGGAAACCGAGAATTGTCGGGTACATGGAAAGGATTTGCCGCTCTAAAAAACTGCCAACAATTCAGAAAGGATTTTTTGGAAAAAAAAAAACGGCACACTAAAGTGGCATGAATTCGGAAAGGAGGATCGAACGTAAAACCGAAAGGTTTTTCATGTATACCATCATGGACATTTAGATTCGATAGATAGGATTAAGAGAAGAAAAAAAAATGGAATACCTGAGGCGGTAAGCCAAAGAGTTTTGTAAGGCTCGAAATCTTTCATGAGCTTGGCGAGATGGTCATAAGGCGTTACCGGGACACCAAAAAGTTTTTGTCGTTCGTTGAGTACAATACCGTGTTCTTGAGTGTCTTTCATCGATTTCCAAACCCTCTTAGCATCTATCGCTGTTTCATGCACCTTACCAATGTCGCTTTGTTGAGCAATGTTCGTAACATTGCCAACGAGAGTATCGATTTTGTCAACAAGATTCGTCTCGTCTATGACTTGTTGCTTGAAAAATTTGTCGACGTCGTTGGCAAACCGAGCTATGGTATCTTGGGTCTATTATGGAGCAGGAGGAATACGAAGAAGAGCGAGGCATGCAAACCAAAATTCTTCTTTCTTGGGCTGAGCCCATAATTATTATTCGATATTTGATCTAGACGACAAAACGATCCTCTTTGGCGACCAAAAAACCCAATCGACACGAAAAATTGCCATGATTTTCAAAATTCCATGGATAATAAATAGAAAAAGTATTTTTCGTTGAATCTCGACGTTGCCAACCTCAGAACCATTGCAACGTAGTGAGTAAATTTTGGTTGATTATCTAAAAGTTCGGCTGGACTTACGATAAGTGTGAATATTTTTTGATCCAGTAATTAATGAAAAATATTAATTTCTATCGACCATTTGTTTCATTTCACAAGTGATCCAAATTTTTCGAGGCGATTTTTTTTTTCGGAGCAAAAACCGATCGTTTTATCATGACAATGAAATTCTGCATGAAAATAATAAGCTTTGGTAACGAGTCAAACAAATTTCGTTGCAATACAACGATGCAAACTTCAACGTCTTACTAATTAGGATAAAAAAAGCAATCATCATGTGCAATGTGTCGTGTTATCGAAATGAAAAATTGATGCGCGTAGGTGTGCATTGTGATGGATTACGACAGCTGGAAAATGGAGGAGGTGTGAGACACGTTGAACGGACCTGCAGCTCGATTTCAAGAGGATACCCGATCGCTCGCCACTTCGCTTGGAAGTCATCGTCCGATAGATTCCACTTGAACGAGTCGAGTATGTCGAATTCAATTTTGAGTCTTTGCATGACACCATCCAAGCCTTTCACAGTTAACGGAATTGTGTCCATCCACTCGCGAATATCAAATATTTCCTCGATACTCAATGGATCCTCCTTCAACTTTTGTCGTATCTCCGTATAATTCGTTAGCAATTCGTTGACTTGATCGCGCAGAACTTCGGTAAACATCGAGAGCAAACTGTTGCCAAGATCTTTACGTTTTTCGACGAGGAATTTTTTTAATGGCTCAACATTGACGTTGAACGCTCCGATCGATATGGCCTTCGGTACAGTCAGTTCGATATTCCGTTTTACATTGAACTGAAAAGCTATTTCCTCTTTGACTTCTGACGCCGAGTGTTGAGCCATTTTGAAGTTCCTGATGAATAATTAATCGATCGTAAGCAATATACGGAAATCATGTTATATTCAGAGCCAATGGAACGATCATCAATTATTAGAGGTCTAACTTTTCTCGTGTACCGGGAAAAATTCAATGAATATTGATTGATCGCTCGTACCAAAATACACCAACGACACGTGGGGAGAATTTTATTTATTCAATTTTGAAATTTTATTTATTTAATTCAAATTTTTTATTCATTCTATATTGAAATTTTATTTATTCAATTTGGAAATTCTATGTATTTAATTTTTTCATTTAATTCATTTAATTTCAGTTTTATTTAATTATGGTAGTTTTTTTTATTATCAGAAATGTATTCAATTTTTTTAAATAAATCGACTTTTTCGATACCGAGGTTGTTCACGTGTTATCAACTGGGCTATTCGAGGTAAAAGTACTCAAATAGCGTAAGAGCATTTGGATGCAGCGTTGTTAAGGTTGAAGGATCAGTCACGATGGCGAGATAGCGACTGATCACTCGCCTTAAGGTGAGCTGGTGGCAACGTTTTTGTTAAGTGCAATAAGAATCTCACAGGAACGAAAAAGAAATAACTGAATGGACAGTAATGGAATGGATTCGTAGAAGCTCAGTGCGATGTACGGCGAAGCCAACAATAGTAAAAAAAAAAAAAAAAGAGAAAAAGCGTTTTCGTTCCGTTGGAGTTGCTACTGGAGAAAGAGCTACTGGATGTTTTTTCTTTTTCTTTTTGATTTATGTATGTAGCAAGGGCACAAGGAGGAGGAGAAGGGAGAAGAAGAGAATAAAGTGGAAACACACGTGAAGATGTGAAATATTTGGCACTTTGACTAACCGAATATAATCGACGACGTCGAGCTCGTGGAGGTCTAAATATTTATTATATTCTTGGGCGTAGGCGAGCAGGGGAATGACCGACTGTTTGTAAGCTCTGATTAATCGATCTCGAATGTTGGAAACTGAATCTTCTAAGAGACCTACGGAGCTGAGATAGAGGTCACTGGGAAACTTGAGACCAGTCAGGTAGAAAGGATGTGCTTGTCGTATCTTGTGGCACTGGGTCAAGGCGTTGTCGAAAAGGGTGACAACAGTATTCTATTACAAAAAAATACATCATGTAGAATCTCATCCTTCACACATATTCACAAAAATGAAAAAAAAAAGCGGACAAAACGGAGTTTCCACAATATTTACCCCAAAGATTTCAAGATTTTTCGAATAGTGAGCTCCATCTTTGTTCATTTTCAAATCTATGGAAAATATCGGATTCGCGGAAGGTACAAATTGGGTATTTACTAAATCGTCACCCCAGGCATAATCTTTCTCCACGTCGAGAGTACACAAGGCTGGTGTTTCCAGCATCTTGACGTACAGTCCGATCGAATTCTCCACCAAATTCCTCAATGCATTCTACGAAAATTATAGCGCAAAGTCAACCTATTTTTTCTTGCGTTTTTACCAAGTGAATCGTTATGAGTTTGAATCAACATTTGCACCTTCTTTTTTTTGTGGTTAAAGTCTTTGCGATGCTTTGGAAAATGCAACAAATCGTGAGACGTTGAAGTTTGCATCGTTGGAATGCAACGAAATTATATTTTGTTTGACTGGCGATGCTTATTATCCGCAGAATGTACTCATGATGGTAAAACGATCGATTTTTGAGACCCAAAAAGTGCATGAGATCGAAAAACTAGGCTGATTTTGAAAATTGAATAAATCCTCAATAAAAATTAATATTTTCCGTGAAATTCCAACGTTGCAAACTTCGGCTTAATGTGGAAAGTTAAATAGACAAGAGACTGCGAAGTATTATTGTGTTGAAGTTTGCATCGTTCGGATGCAACGAAATTGATTTTATTTCCTTCAGCTGAGCCGCATAATTATAATTCAATATTTGATCTAGACAACAAAACGATTCTCTCCAGCGACCCAAAAACTCAATCACCACGAAAAGTTGTACCATTTTCAAAATTCAATAAATAATTAATAGAAATAAATATTTTTCGTTGAATCTCAACGTTGCAAACTTCAGAATCATCAAGAAAAATTGTCATTTTTTATCGACAACGTTCGATCAACTAAAATCTCAAATCGCTTACTTGCATGAGCAGAACTTTTAAATCGTTGAATCGTTTGAGCTTGACAATGTCGTAAATTTCGGGGACTTTAAGGTCAATACTGAAGCATCCTTTGCCGATATCTCTGAGCCACATTCTCACTGAGCGAACGATGTTTTCTAGCCACTGCTCTCTGAGATATTTTGTCATGGTCGTGATCGCTTGAATCTGCACGGACTCAAATTCGTCCAGGGGCTGAGATTTTCCATAACTCGTCGAAAACAAATTCATGCCAGAAACTTCGATGCAAGCTTTGACTATGCACATATTCGCTTCGTACACTTCCGGCCGAACGTACAGTGTGTTCCAATGAAAAAAATCTCTCGTTTTCTGGGTCCAGGGTACGTAACGTTAGTTTTCTCTTTACGACTATCAGCACAAACAGAAAATACTACGGTTTACTTTAAAGTTCTCCATTCCAGTTTGAAAGCTTTTTGTCTTGATTGCCCAACGCGTTTCATGCTCGGATGCCAGGCCAACGATTTTGAACATATTTGCACACGTTCGTATAAGTTTTTGCCACTGAAGATTGCACATGGATCGCTTGTAATCCAGCTCGATCTCTGCACAAAGCTTCATCGTGGGATTTCAATTAAAATAAACAGGAAAAAGACTGTTGGACAGCAGATTTTTTATGCTGTTGGGAACTTCAAGGATCAAGGATCCACCGAGATGAAATAAATTCAATGAAAAGCAAAGGGAAATGGGGCAGGTCGAGGACGTTTGTCGAGACCCGATTGCAAACAATTCGGAAATAAATGTTACACGTTTTTGCAAAGAATAAGCCAAGCGCTAAATCTTGAAAGCGTTGAACAACAATTAACGTTTTGTATATTGTTGACGACATGAAGGATCGAGGATCTACCAAGATGAAATGCAATTCAATGAAAACCCGAAGGAAACAGAAGCAGCTCGAGAGCGTTTGTCACGATCCGATCAAAAACAATTGATTCCCAAACTCTGCGAACCTCCGAAGTGCCAAATTTCTCTTTCATAGTGAATAATACTCACGCCGGCAATTTTTCTCGAAGAGAATTTCAGTTCGCCCCGCCTCAAAGCAGATGCAATTATGAGATTCTTCTGTTTTTCATCGATGGACGGTAAATCATCCGTGCGCATGCAGTCAAGATACAAATTGTATCTATGACGAGAAAATGGAATAAAAATGCGTGAGTTACAAAAGAAGAACGTGGCGTATTCAAGATGATGGATCAGTCACCGAACCTCACCTCGATCTTTCGAAATAAAGATTCTCCGCTGTTGTTTGACTAATTAGAAAAAACATGCTCAAGTTTGCAACGATGGAATGCAACAAAAAATCCGTTTTTCTATCAATTATTTGTTTAATGTGAAAAATCATTTCAATTTTCACATCGTTTTTCTCTTTGGATCTGGAGAAAAATTTTTTGATTATTTTGGTTGAATATTTAATGGGAATCGTAAGAACTGGTCAAGAAGAAATGGAATTTGGAATGGAAGAAATGGACAGCGACTGATCTCTCATCTTAACATGAAAAATTGCTGGGACGAAAAATCGGCAACATTTTCTATCAAAACGTGTGTGTACAAGAAAATCACGATGTTAAAGTTCGCATCGATGAAATGCAACGAAAACCGATCACTTTTTTAAGAGAAGTGCGAAATTCTCGGAAAGTATTTGTCAAAAATAGTAGGGCAGACTTTTTTTTATTCGAGAGCTGAATTTTCTCTAAAAAATGGAAAAAGTAGATTAAGTAAAAAAATGATGATTGAAAAATAAATTTTTCGTTTTTTTTTTCTTCCCAGTGATGGAAACTTCAGTATCGTAGAAAATCGCGTGTTTGCATTATTTTTCGACTGACCTGATGCACGCTTCAGATTCCTTCCGAGCGTTTATCGCAGCCAGGACTCTTTCGGCAAACGAATTTGGATCTTCGGCGAAAAATCGAATATAAATTCGGGGCAGATAAAATTCTCTTGCCCGAGTTTCGAGCGTTCGAACGGTCCACAGATTAGTTTCGGTATCGTAATTGGTCACAGCGGCATTTTGCCAGTCATATTGATTCACGAGTTCTTCCAGATTTCGGGCCGTTGTATAGATCGATTTTTCTATCGCTTTTTCTACGAATACGCTCGCTGGTAATGGATATTTTGTACCGTCGATAAACCCTAGTTGCATCCAGTCGTTGACTGTCCTATGAATTTTAATTTTCACACTTCAGAGTGGATAATTCATTGAATTTTATTCGTCTATGAAGTTTTTTGTTTCGCACAGTAAGGAACGATATTTTTGTCGTCAGTGGCATGCGAAGCGACTTTCGAATTAAATTTATGAGTCTGAAGTTTGCATCGACGCAATGCCACAAAATGAAAAAAAAAAAAAAAATTTAATGATTTTTCACTTTTTTATTTCACCAATCCCCATTCATGAGGTCTGAAGAGGGCGAGAGGCAAATTAAGAAAAAAAATTCGAAAAAAAGTGACATTGCGTCGATGCAAACTTCAGGCGCATTGAAATTTTTAACTGGAAAGGTGAAGAATCTTGAAAACGAATGAATCGAGTAACGATTTCGAAAACGTAACCTGCAGTCTAAATCTTCGTCATCGAAAATCTCGAGGGGTAAAAAATTGACGGTAGGGTAGAGACCGTATTTTTGCTCGTAACTGGCAAGGGGTAGTACAACATCCGGTGGCAAGATGTCGATCGAAGAAACTCCTGCTTTATTCAGAGCGTCCTTGACTCGTAGATTTCTGTAAAGTCTGCGTCGGCGTTCCATTTCCACATTACGTGGCAAGTGTTTCGGTTCAACGTGTATTTCTTTCTGCACTTTTGGGGCGAACGTCTCAGCTGGAAAATACTGAAGCGATCTCCGTTCATAAGATTCTCTAGCAGAAGAATTTGAGAACATAAATTCTTCGAAACAAACATTCAATGTCCCTCATTCGTTGCATTTGGATCTGAATATTTTCTCTCTCGCAGAACATTCAAAACTGATCCTGCTCTCATGGGAATATTTGAAAGTTGAACTCGCGCATTCCGGACTTTGATAACGCGATTCATTGCAATTTGATCGTTGGATCAAACGGAAAGGGTCACGTACGTTCACGTTTCACAAATGCTCGGCCTGGACAGGCTGGTGTTATACGAGAACGGAGGCCCAGGAGTCTTTTCAATCCCCCGTTACTATGGTGTATGGCTCGGAAGTTTACAGCCTTGAGATTCAACGAAAAATATTATTTCTATGTATCGTTCAGTGAATTCTAAAAATCATGGCAATTTTTCGTGTCGACTGAGTTTTCGAGTCGCAGGAGAGAATTGTTTGGTGGTCCGGACGAAATTTTGAATAATAATTATGAGCTCTGCTGAAGAGAGAAAAACAGAATTCCGTTGCATTAGAATCATTATGGGTGCGGGGAATTCGACAAATTCCGAAATCTTTCAGCTGATCTTGGATTAATGGCGCACCGATTGTCACGGGAGAAAGGAAAATTCAAAGATTTCGAAATCGGGGATGAGTTCGATTTTTGGGCAATTTTAACGGCACAGAGTTGACAGAATTCACGGAATGCTCCGTGCAGCAGAGAACGAACGAGATTTCGCATGGAGTGAGATAAATTACGTAAATCTAGGTCCGTACGTATTGGGACCTCCCAATCAGCCGAACAAAAGCTGAGAATACTTTTTTTTTTTGCAATTATATTACGAAAATATTTTGTTCAATTGTTTATTCAAGAATTATGTAAAATAAAACTTACGATCGATGGGTCTTCGGCGAAGGTCACCCAGCGTTCAGCAGCGCCGAGTAAACCAACAATCTCATTGCTTGTAAAGTCATCCCTCACGGACGCTGTGTGCTGTTCGGTAAATATTTGCCAGACGAGCTTCGTCCGCCTAGGAGCGACGAGTCTCGGTCGAACAGGATATTCCGCACTTCCTTTTCATTGTGAGCACAAAGTTTTAACCCATCTGCGATAACGTTAGTGACTGTCCGCAGTTTGTTTACTTTAATGGGTAATTATTTCACCTGTTACAATCTCCGAATAGTAACCTCGTTTCGGGGTCGTCGGTTTATGAATTTCGCGAAAATTCATCATTCGATCTTTGTCAGTTTTATTTTCGAGCTTCTCCAACCTCTATTCAGGCTAAACGTTTCATTGAAGAACAAACAATTGAGACAAAACAAATAACACGAGATTATATTCAATGAATCGATATTTTGTTCGTGTTTGTTCTTTGGTGTGACACACGATGTCATCGTCGATAAAAGGAATAAAAAAGTACCCGTGTCCACTATCTTCCGCTTTACACTTTGGTTGATACGATGCACAGAGATCGAAATAGTATCACTAACTTTGGCGTGTTCTTTGACGATAACAGATCGAAAACGAGCGGTTATAAAGTTATCAAGGAAATAGACGCTCAGTCGAATGATTAATATGGAAGCTCGCAATGTTTTACGTCCAATTCGGACAGTTTCATGAAATTTGCCATATGATTTACGAATTTTTGCGATCGATTTTATGAAATTTGATCCCGAAAATTTGTATTCCAGCAGATTTATTTATTATTGAATGTTTTTATTCCAACAAACTGCATGTTCAATTGTAAAGTCTAATAGTTAATCATTCACGAGGTTCAATTGTCAAACGTTAACGTTAAATATTTTCGTTTTACTGAAAAAATAATGAAGGCAGAGTCACTAAGTCGGGCCAAGTGCCGCGATCTCGCGTCATTTTTTGAAAGGATGTTCACCATCTCTCGGATGGGTCACGACCTTCAGTACCAGCCGAGCAGAGAAAAGGGTAAAGGCACGGCCTCGACGTTCGAATTTTGCGGCGTGCTAAGATTATCCCGTAATGTCAACTTTTGCTCTTTATTCCCATTACCGACTCTTAGCTGCGGCGACCCACCACTAGGATGACATTGTGGAGAGAGCGAGAGAGGATGGAAAGTAAGAAGGAGAGAGTGCGTGTATAAGCGCGGAGTGGGGGTTCGAAAGATTTCCAAAAAAGGAACAGCTCACGCCGCTGGAGTTGTAATTATGGAACTTGAGAAAATAGAGCGTCGATGTTAGTGTGTTGCCCCACGCGATGTCTTCTACCTGGCAGCAACCGTCACGTGTCAGTGGTTGACTATAGAGTATTATAGATTGTGCGTAGACTTTGTTTCGTGAGTGAGAAGGAAGGTTGAGCGGAGTGGGGAGAATGTGGTGTAGAGGTGGTCGACAGGTGCCACCCTCTACAGTCGCATTCGGTTAATGAAGGTACGCGGGTTTTCTCATCAGGGAGAAACCGTTGAATCAGCTGTGTGTGGTTGTTAAAAGGTATTTCGCTTGGTAGCGAGGCGACTAGTGTGAACGCTGTGTATGTGCGCGCGTAGAAGAACGAGAAACGTCGGACGTTGACGACGATAGCACGAGAGGCTCAAATTGTTTCATTTAAAAAAGCCTCTTGTTCTGTCCTGCGTGTTTGTGTGCGTGTCGAGTGTTGTGTGTATATATCGACATATATATGTTAGTTGTGTGTGCGTGCGTGTGTGTATGAGTGTGTATTCTTCGAAAAAATCATAAACTTTTTTATTATCATGTTTCGCGAGTGAAATTCGCCTGGTAGTACTCGTCGGTGCTTCGATACAGAAAAAAAGTCCCTTACTCTCGCTGTGTCTCTTCTTTCGCTCGAACTCATTCCATCTCAGTGTCGAACATATACTCACGGCCGGGAGCTGTGCATCAAAACGTCTTCACTGACAGGCGAAAAAGAAATCGCGAGAAAAGCGAGAAAAATATAACAACAAAACAAACTAAAAGTCTGCGGGGAGAAACAAATCAAGAGAAAGAGAGAGAGAGAGCGAGAGGGGGGAAGAGAGAGGGAAAGACAGAGAGAAAGAACGAACGGGAGAGAGTGAGCGAAAAGAGACGCGAGTCCGAGAAAGAAAGATAATAAAATAAAATAAAATAAAATTGAAAAAAGACGGGAAAACCCTTTATATCCCCGAAACGCGCAAGCGAGGCATGACGGGAACAGGTGACAATAGAACCTCGCCATGTTAGATTTCACGAGATCGCCGTACGTGCGTTAGCCGCGGAGTTTTTTTTCTCCATTATTATTATTGTTATTATTATTGTTGTTGTTATTATTATTTCTTACTTTCCTTTCGTTTTCTTTTCTTTTTCCCCGTTGTTTAATTGCTTTTTGTAATCGGGTAAAGAGAGAAGAAGAGGGCGCGAGACTTTCACGGGGCAGTGATCTACACGAAAATCATCCAAGCTGGATAGGTTACCCGAGTATCTCCGCGATACCGTGGACTGGTTTATGGGGTAAGTCTCCTTGTTTATTCTTGTGGAACCGATCAACAAACAATCATATCGAATGGAAAAAAACTCAGCCACTCTTATCAATTAAGGGACGAAAAATCCTATTTTCTTTCTTATTTTTTTTTTTCGTCTTTCGTGAAAGCGTGTTTTTGCTTTAAAATGTCGTTGTGTGCGCGCGTGTATGCATTTTCGTATTGCCTCAATACCGCTCATTCCGTTTATTCCCGAAATAGTACACGTTTTCTCCCACTGTACTTTTATCCGATTTCTTTCCTTTTACACGTCTGTTTTTTTTCTTCTTTTTATGCATTTACTCGTAAACAGATAGAGTTATATATCCCGTTGGAAAAATCTTGGAGTTCACATCGTTGAAATCCCGTGGAATTCCAGGCTCTCTGAAGCCCAGACTTTCTTTGCTAGCCCAATTACGTATCCATAAAGATTTTCTTTAAGACATCGAAACGAAAGGTCGAATGGAAAATTATGATAGTTCGAAAAATCGATCAAACAGTAGACGAAATACGTAGCTTTCGTTGTCCTCAACCATGCGAACTGCAATACCGTATTCTTCCGATTTACGGCCAACCAATTCTTACGAAAATTGGATTTTTTGTTTGCACCAATGGAATTCCTACTGGGAGATCGTTTCTGTCTCGATCTTTTGTAGAGCATTCGAAATGATGATTCGATACTTATTTTCCATCCCAAATTAGCTGGCTCTCTCGACCCTGTTATTCTTTCGATTTTTTATTCCTATTGGAAACATTCGGGCGTGTTTTTTTGTTGTTGAGTTCAACCGCTCGTCTACGCAGTTTTCGGAATGACCTTAGAGGTTTGAATGTCATGCCAGACTCGGCGATGTATCGATATTTTCGTGACAACACATCCGTCTTCACTCTAGCAACGTTCATCAAATTTTAACGCTATCGATACACTCTTGGGTCGCAGGGACCCAAAAGACAGTGTTTTATCCATGATCGAATGTCTTGACAAAAAAAGTCGTTACGTTACACGAGGGATCTGCAAAATCACATTTCTACACGTGACATTTATTTTAGACCGAAGTTCAGGACATAAAGATCGCTCGCGGAATATATGATTTAAAAAAAACAGCTCGAAGTTTTCTTCGTTGGAATGCAACAGGGTCTCGTTTTTTTATTCCTATAAAAAGAAACAATTTATGGGCAACCTTTGGTGTCAAAATATTGAGTATATTTTAGTGGAATTCATAATGTTGAATGATTGAAAAGTTTGTGGAAGATCTCAAGAAAGAATATATTGATCGTTAATAAAAAGTTGGTTGCGTTCCAAGGCCGCAAAGTCCACAAAACAGCAGTCGCAATACGTTCCATTTGTTTTCTTTCGTTTAGCGAATGCTCGTGAAATAACAAGTCGTGTCGAAAAAGTACGAGAGAAATGTGTTGCTAAATTTTCGAGTTTCGAGTGAGTTTTTGTCATGCCAATTGAAGGGGCAACGCCGCTGTCGATTCCCAAGAAATCGGCTAGTTTCCCCGAACTTTTCTGACTGCTCCATCGTTTCGGGCGATCCAACGGTTGCGTAAGTGCGACGGAGACACCCGAAAAACAGATACACGTTTTTCTCGGATGTCCTTGATATTTCGAAGAAAAGCAAGCCAATCCTACTTCACTGCCGCAACAAGAACAACGCGTAACGTATTTTTTTCTTGGAATATCAAACCTTTCCGAATAAAACGTATAGCGAGATTTTTATCGACCGCGTACAACATATAGATCACCTGGATAGAACAGCAGATATTTCACTGATGACTCAACGATTTCCATACCAATTTCGATTGCAGTCTATCAAAAATTACAGAGCTATAACCTTCACGAGAAAAATGTAAAAAAAAATGTCTCTTCGATGTTTTTGTAGAACTTTTAGAGAAAGTTCGTATGAAAATAAAGGAATATCAATTTTTCAAAATATTTTACACATTTCAACTTCGCATAAATTCACAATAAATTTTTTTTTATGGTTCATCGATCTAACGGGGTTTCCCGATTGTGTCCAAAGTGCGTTTACTGTACAGAGAGGTGCAATTAAAACGTAATATCTCGTTCGAATGCCCTCGCCCCTGAGGAGTTGAAAAAAAAACCGAGATAATATTTATTTCGTAAAATTGAACAAAAGACCGAGAGGAATGAGTAGGCTGCGATGCTTCTCGACGTTGTATTTGGTATCAACGTTCGTCGAAGCTCGCCCGCCTCAGTGGGCCACTGGCTGGCCAGAGAAAAAAAAGGCAGGGAAGAACCGACTCCAACGACGTTTTTCTGAGAGAAAGTCCCGCAGAGCGGTCGAGATTGATTCGCTTCGTCTTTTGCACAATGTTTCTCGTATATCGGTCTCTGTCGCTGGATAATCGTCATGGCTCGAAACTTTACCATCATTTCTCGGTTCCTCTATTTACCTGGAGGATTCCGTCAAACGGTTTTTCCTCTTTTTTTCGTAGAAATCGAAACTGCGGCTGGAGAGGTAGGGGGAAACCATTAGAGGTCGAATATTCGCCACGTCATTCAGAGCGAATCGTTGATGACCACGTGATCCACAACTATTATCGTGAATAATTTTTTCATTCTCATTTTTTTTTTCTTCTCTATCTTCGTAATTGCGAGAATCCTCGAGTGTCCGTTGACGTGGACAGAGATTACGGCTATTTCGTTATCGAAGCAATGTCAACCAATTTTTATCTCGAGTTATTCTATAGCTCTTGGCTTTTTACTTTTGTTCTTAATCTCACAAAAAAACTTGTCCAATCATTCGCGCATGTCGAAGTTTTGTTCCTCGTGGTTATCGATAATTATTCCATCTTGACAACATTCGTACGTGTTCACAAATGCCTCACGTTTTGCGATGCTCTCATCAGCGATTTAATCGGCGCTGCTGCGTGTTTACACATAGATTTCCTTACGTAAACAGTCTCGACTGTTGCTCGAGTCATAGTTCGTGATCGTTCGGATAATATTATTACCATATGCGTATAAGTGTATTGTGTACGTCAGATTGGAACCTTAAGACGATCGTGACTATTAAGGGGATACGTGGACTATTATTTACTAACAAAAAATCCCCTAGCCATTTTCTAAGATATTAAAGTTTGCATCGTTGGAATGCAACGAAAGCTGATCATTTTTTACACCAGGGGATAGAATTTTCATACTGCATGTGTCTGAAATAATGGGACAGTCATTTTTGCCATTAGAAAACAGAATTCACTAGAAATATTGGGACGAGTGCATTAATTATCAAAATAATAAATAAAAAATGTATTTTTCGTTATGTTGCAACGACAAATCTTCAGGATCATCCTTTTCTTTTAAAATACCGTTAAAAAAGTATTGAAGGTCCTTCGTGTTTATTTAATGAGAAAAGAATTAGACGATCGATAAATGCTGGAGTAATGTTTCTGGACGACGAAGTTTATCGCGTGCCCTTACTACAGAATGGCAAAGCTCGGAATCGTGGCAGTGTAGAAGCATTAATGATTTTCCAGAAGAAAGAATTGTCCTGATTCCTGCGCTCGTATTTCTTCGTTCCTCATTGTTCAACTCGGTTATCGATCCCCGAAGAATAAATATTACGAGACCTTAAGCTCATAGACGGGAGCAGAGAGTGCTTTCAAGAAATATATGCACCCCATAAAATTCAAAATCCATATAAAGTACATTTCCCATTATGAGATTCATTTTTATGGGGAGAAAATAATTTAAAAAAAAATGATTCCTTTGACATTTTCAAATAATATATATATATATTTTTTCATACCAGTACGAAAAAAATCCGCCCAAATTTTTAAGGAAACGATGAAATTGAAGGAGTGCCGTTAGTTGGATACAATTGGTGACAAAGATTTTTAACAAAACTTTATTCTATGTGAAACAATTTTCAAAAACTTGCTCTGGAAAAATAATCTGAATATTTTTCTCCTGAAAAATTCACATTTTTTACTCACGAAATACGAGCCCGCGCATTAAAAGTGTTGAAATATTAGGAAGAGATGATCGGGTCGTTGGTGGCTCATTTAACGAAGTTTGTCGTTAACTCGCGGCGGCTTATTTTCAGACATAATCACGAATAAACTGCTCGGAATGCTGTTATGCATATATATGTATATATATATAAAGGGATATCGAATGTGGACGTAAACGAACACGGTGTTAGCGAGTCGAAAATCGTTGCTGTCTATTTTTGGGCTGAGAAGAGTCGGGCACATTATATAGTGCACAGGGAAGAGACTTACATGTGTCCAAAAACGTCCGCACCGATCGCTGCGGTCGTCTCCGTCGTCGACAACGACGTTTTAACGAAGATTGCGGAAGTGACTATACTGATGATGATGATGATGATGATGATGATGAGGGTGTGAGTAGGTCTGAGCAATACATTTTCATACACGTGGGCAAAAGACAACTTTGTGCGCTCGCTTTCTAAAAAAGAAAAAGCCACTGATACGACTCAGCGAGACTATTGGCCTAGTGGTGGTGGACACCCTTAAGAATACGGAACTCGCGCGTTATTCACCATCGAACGGGGCAGATTTTTCATGTTCTGTATCCCATCGGTCTATATTAACAATTCCTTTTCAACGGAGTATCACGATTTTCGATTTTGTGCCCAGAAAGACGCTCCATTTTTTCGTTCGGACTTTATGCTTATTCTTTTTTTTTTTGCTAGGGATACTGAAGTCCCGAGAGTCCCAATGATCATGGATAATCGATTGAAATATGAAGAATCGTGAAATGCCTTATTTAAAAGTTTCGAAATGTTTGTTTTATTTAAATCGGAGTATTTTTTAAAATATCGACCACGTTTTCGACGTGGTCGATTATTACAGAGTAAATTCGAGATATCGTCAATGCTAAGTGTTCTTCAATATTTATTTAGCGGTAAATAATCGAAGGTAAAAAAAAAGACGCTTGGAATTTGATTTTCTTTGACGAACGCTCGTTGTAAGGTTTTTTTCCTTTGTTCGTGTCATTACGAATATTCTCTCATAGGTAACTTGATTTTCCATCGTTTCTCGCGTGCGATATGCGGGAGAAAAAAGATGGCATAGATTTCGGAGATTTTCGCGAACTTTTGATCATCCCTGCAGAGCTATAGCGCGGTCCCTTGTGGCTCGATGGGCGGGATGACGGAGCACTGGAGTGGCGGCTCTTTGTCTCGTCGGCTCGAGAGGGACACAAAAAAGGGAGTACGGGCATACAAGGGTACAAGGTCTTTGCAGGGCCAATGAAGGAGGCTAGTGAGAAGATTGCATGAAAGAATTCTCAGCTGTCTACCTACACAACGTCGTCGTAACCCTGTAAGCGTGTATAGTCCATGGAAAAAGATAAAATAAAGCGGAGGGTGAAAAAAATTACACAAAAACGAGAATAAGAAACATCGAAAGGGTGAAATCGTGACCCTCTGCCCTGAAGTGCGGGCAACAGTGCATGCAGGGAACCTTTTTGATCGATGGCATATATCTGCGTCCATATATTCACGTAGCCCATGAAACGCACTCGAATAGAAATCGCAGTTGATGTATTTACTGTGAGTTATCACTCATGAAGCGCTTTATTTCTGCCCTGCCCGAATTAATTATTTCGACAGTTACGAACGAATCAAATGGTGCTGAAGTTTTCATCGCAACGAAATTCTCTTCCTTCTGAAGCTGAGCCTATTATTATTATTCAATATTCGATCTAGACAATAAAACAATTCACTCTGGCGAGCCAAAAATTCAATCGACACGTAAAATTGCCATAATTTTCGAAATTCAATAAATCATTGAAAAAAAAAACATATTTTTCGTTAAATAATATACGAATCAAACGCATGCAGTAAAAATAAATTTGTCTCGGGATGAATCTCGTTGGCATGGAAAAATGTTAATAACGGCAGATTACGGTAGCAGCGACCGATAATCTCAGGTTTTCTAGTGGTCAAATATTGCTAGAACCCTCTGAGGCTATCCCACGTTTTCGATCTCTTGGAAAATATAAAAAGAGTAAAAAAAATTTCGGAAATAACGGAACTGCAATTTACCCCAGACGGGATGAAAACTATAACGATAATTCATTGGTCCTTGAAGTATTCAGCGAGATACGCATTTCCAACAAGAATTCGATGATTTTTATTCGAAATTCGACAAGTGACGAAAATTTCGATTGAATTTCATAAATTTTTGAAAGTTTATAAAAAACATTGGTAGGTCGAATGCTTAGGAAGCGGGACAACGTGACTTTCCGTATTTGTCCGAGAGCAAGTGGGTACTGCGTGGAACAGCACTCTATAGACGAGACGAGAGAGAACTCATCCTTTTTCTTTGCTATTGAGATGAGTCACAGGCTCCGGGCTTTTGCCAGTGATTCTCGTTGCACTTCGCCTCGGTGAATCACGTTCTATCTAATCTTTCGTTCTTTTATCTCCCTCTCTCACCTTTCTCTCTCCGGTTGTTCAGTCTCTCTTTTGTTCTTACGGTCATGACACGATCCGACTCTACTCCCCCAGCGTTGAAAACTACTTAGTGCTCTGTTGTTTTTGTTTTCTCTTCACCTCGAAGCTTCGTCAATAGTAACGATTCCATAGAATTTATAATTAGACACTGGACCGAACGAGTTTTTCATTTTGTTGACACACGACGCTGTAGACACTGCACAAACTCCTTAATTGGCTTCGTAATCGATCTCGATTTCACTCCCACAAATTGACATCCGGAGGATCTGTTTCGATGTGAAAATTACCGGAAACGCCAATGCTGAGCAAGTCTGAGATAAACACAGGTGTTACCCAGTCGTGTCGCCTACGTGTGGTTCATCTATTTTTAACGTCCTTTTTCTTACGAGCGTTAAGGTGCGGTTCGTATGCAAAGGAAATACGCCTTTTTTATTATTATTATGCATCGGAGCCTTGATTGTTCGGCGTTGTTTTCACGTTAAAAAGTGTTAAACCGACATTGAGGACTTACGTACACTGGAAAAAGTTGAGAAAATCAATTTCCCTAAAATATTTTTATTCCACAATGATCCTTTATAAATAAATTGTAAAAAAAAAATTCCGAGCATCGAAATCGTGGAAGGCGACTGTGAGAAAAAAATTTCATTTTGAAATCTCTTTTTTTCAATGACTCTCAAACATTTTTGAAGAGTCGCAAACGCATTTGCTCGGATATGCGAATAAAATTCGGGACAGATGGAAAAATTTGCTTTTTTTTTACATTTTGGCACTATTTCGAAAAATCGGATTCGGTAGTTTGATCTTCAATTTGTAACAGTACTCGTGAGAAAAAGAGTGAATCAAATCGATGGAAAGTTTTAGGCTATTTGACCGGATTTTTTATAGCGTTGATGTTTTCTCGGGCGGCGGAGTTATTTTTGATTTTCCAGGCGTCCCGACTTCAGGGGCCGGGAAAATTGAGGTGCCTCGTTAAACGGATAGCGGGAGCCGATATTATCGTATTCCCTCGCATCCCACATTGATTACTGTTCTGTTCAAATTCTACGGACATGAGGTAAAGCCTCATAGCATATGACAGACACGACGAAATACATTGGCTACGTTGTCGGACATTTTATTTCTCTACCTTTTTTATTGCCAGGTGCTCAACCGTGTTTTTTATCGTCTGCTTTATTCCCGATCCGTCTCGTCTGTTCGTTAACTCGTCCCGAATTTATTTCACCTTTTATGAGCAGTTGACAATGGATCTGTCAACGGTGCAGGATCATCGTCATTCGTGAAAAAATTTCCTCGACAATACCGTTTTCTTTTTTTTACGAGCGATACATTTTTTTACGAAAATGAAATTTTTCAAATAACTTTTTTTCCTCAATATTTTCTCGATGATTCCTCATCGCAAAAATTACTCCGTACAATCGAATTGCAGTTTTTCCAATATGAAGAACAAGTTGGAAAATTCCATGAACTGTCGGGTTTCAATTAAATGCCCGGTTTGCGCTGCCACGCACCGTTGACATTGTCGTAATCTCCCCGTGTTTGCTGTTCGTTGGTCGCATAATATGCATCCGGCCATGTTCCCCTAAGTCCGTAGAACAACGAATACAACACGTTGAATACATACAATCAAAGCACCTTAACCAACGTGGTGCAGGAGAATGCCTCATCGAAACGTTAACGCGTCAACCGCGCATATATACACATTTGCGTGGTTGGTTGACGTTGTATATCATCCGAGTTCGTTACATAACCTTATTCCATGAGCGCAGACAACATTCAGCGAACCCGTTCGAGTCAGTATTATTTATATTTTTTATTTTTCATTTTTTCAAATAAATAATTTATTTTTCGAAATAAATAATTAATAATTAATTTTTTTAATTAATTATCAGATTAACAATTTTTTTCTAATTACTTACTTAATATTTTTTATACTATTTTCTTATTCACTTTTTAGAGAAACCAGCGAACTCGTTCGAGTCAGTATTATTTTATATTTTTTATGATTTATTTTAAAAAATGAGTAATTTTTTTGTTTTTAATCAATTATAAATAATCTTTTCTTTTTATATTAATTATCAAATATCAATTTTCCAGATTAATCAATCATCAGATTATCCTTATTTTTTTTGTTTTTTCTTATATTTTTTATGCTTTTCTCTTTCTCACTTTTTAGAGAAATTCGAGAAAAAAAAACCGTTTAAAAAATGAACATTTTTTTATTTCGCAATGGGTGGCACGCAAGGATGGGAATGAGAAAAATATGTCGCGTGGTGATTCTTCACTTTCTCACGTGTTTCGAATCAGAATAAATGAGATTAGAGCTCGACTGAGGAGAATTAACCTTTACGACGTGAGCCAGAAATTAGTGAGCCTCGGTTTCCCTTATTAAGCAAATGATATTCGTCCAGCCGGAATTCTAATCCAAAATTCGAAAGGCGAGTTCCACTCTCAATTAATATCCGAGGGGATTTACGCTGCTCAACTTTCAGAATAACCCAAAAATCGAAAAGTCAATGTTGCAGTTGACCTCGTTTCGGGAACAAACATATTTTCCGAAAGAAATGTAAACAGGGCGCTTTCGTCGAGCCCGCAACGACAACGATGCTACATCGGCCTATTTATTATTTGACGGGAAAGAAAAACGAAAAAAAAAACAAAACACAGATAACAAAACGCAAAAAAGGGCAGCACCTGATTTACACATTGTTACGCGAGACTCCTTAATGCTTCGCGACACGCGAGTCGCTGTTTAGGGCAGCACACAGACGGCGATTTATTTTATAATACTACGTGAGGGACATTAAAGTTCTCAAGAATCGTGTCGTGGATTTGATGCAGGTCGGAATGAAAAAAGAAATATCATTCGCTAAAGTACAAGGCTGCCAGTATTTCTTACACACAGAAAACATTCCCTTCGTGTGTCCTTTCGAGTCACAAATTCCTCCGCGTGGAGCAGGCAAATTTCGTGGCTAGATATATTTTTCGATGTTAACGATGACATTCGAGAACAGCACGTTTCGTCGACTTTACGATAAAGGGTGAGAAAGACAACGAGAAAGGCTGAATAAACAAAAGACAACCAGTAATTTTGTGCCTTCTCAACTTCTATGAACTCTAAGGACTCATCCTGTCGCCTGATAATAGTTATTGGCAGATTACTCTCCTTTTCTTTCACATCCGTGAATATGCCAATGGCTGGGGAGGGCCATACGCGTTTGGGGTGAACTCGACAAACGTCTATTCAACCCCTCATGTATCGTTTTTTTTCTTCTAAAGCTTTGATGAGCACAATCCAGTCGTATTCGCGACTGACATGTATCCAGCCTCGCAGGCTGATATTCCGGTTCCCACGTTGCAATATTTTTCGTTAAAATGTGCGCACGATATTTCTTTTTTCTATCTCCGAAACTTCTCAGGATGTTTCGTTCATTGTTTTTCATTAACCCTCGAAATTTCTTTCCTAAAAAGGTTCTACTTTTTGTGCTCGAAAAAAATATAATAAGCAGCATATATTCCGGCCGTTTCGGTGAACGAGAAATCTCGCAACGCTTCGGCACGGCAGGTGCAAAATTCTTGAATGAATCGTGAGATCGTGTACCTCGGAAATATGTTTCGTCTTTTGTAACTCAGGTATAGCCCTGCCACGGTGAGTCATGCGGTTTTCGCGCATCCCTGAAGATTACTGAAATAGAATCGGCCTTCGCGTTCGCTCGCTAAGATCAATTCCCTCACAGGAACGAAAGAACGTCTTATTATCCTATTTGTTAACTCTAAATAGCCACTTTTCGTTCGATGGTCTATAGAGTTCGTACAACTTTCCTTGAAACTGCTCGATCAATCGGCTATGGTAATTTTTCTTCATTTCAATCTAATTTCACATTCGACGAGTCTCAAAATATCGATAAATCCCCATTCGTACGTTTTACGATCAATTTTCAACAATTTTCAACATTTTCCACGTATTCTTGAGAAAAGAAATTCCCTTCATGTGTCCCATCAGATGGTCGCTACAAGCCTGAAGTTTGCATCGATGCATTGCCACGAAATGTAAAAAAAAATGATTCCTCACTCTTTTTTCGATTTTTTTTCTTTTAATTTGCCTCTTGTCTTTTTTGGATCTCACGAATGAATTCGTAAAACGAAAAAGTGACGAATCATATTTTTTTTCGTTTTTTTTATTATTCCGTAACATTGCTTCGATGCAAACTTCAGGCTCACTCGTCGCTTCCGAAATCCTGGAGGAATTCGTGGATAATAATAGGCAGAATTGTCAGGTGAACGAATTTTCTCCGAGGCTGTGTGGCACTTGCTTCGATATTTTTGTGCGGAATAAATATATTCTCTTTGGTATTCTCAGTCTCCCTTAATTTATCAGCAATTGCGATTGATCGTACAGGCAATTCATAAGTGAAACTGCACGGGCTCGTGGCAGGAATTGGCGCATTGCAAAGTACGGGGGAATTTGAGAGGTTCGTGTGGTATACGCGCGTCGATCTCGTGCGAGTTGCTCATACGATGTATACGTGATGGTTTTCTGGTATGGGTCCGGTAATTGGTACTGGCAATTGCCAGTGCACCGGTTGTCCGGGACTATAACCAATAATCCCAATCCACAGAGGGCTCACATGCGGGATATTTGCGTTATCGTGGCCGCTCGATATTTCAGAGTGCGACTTTGCTCTTGCGGTATTTTCAGTCGACGCTAGGTCTGTGTGTTTCATCACCGATCTCGTTACTCTGTCAATCCCTACAATTCCTTGCCTATATGTCAACCTTATTTCCCTCATCTTACCAATCGATTAATCCAAGCGTTTGTAATCAGCGCCACTAATTGTATTTCCAAGATTGAACAATTTCCCTTGCAACAATGGAGGCTTGTTTGAAAATATCGGAAATCGTATGGAAATCCATTTAGACTAGATTTTATGAAATCATTCCGCGTACCTTGCGGACAAAGTTCAATGAGATTTGACAATATAACAGGATCAGATTTTATTTCACCTTCGCTCTCGAACTAAAAACACAAGTAATCCAATATTCACTCGAGTAACAACTGTTCATGCCAAATAAGGATACGCCAACGTCCACGCCCAACGATACGTGCCCCCATACGTGTGCATGCGTGCACTCAATAAGAAAATCATTTATCAGCATTGTGCGAAAAATAACAGTCGATGTCGAATCGAATTATCGCCAAGTTGAACTCGAAAAATTCAACCTGCAGCCCTGCAGGTGCGTAATCGGTGTTTTTGGTGACGACCAAAGTTTGGCAGCGTCGAACAACGCCACGAGATTGTTGGGTGATCGCCTAGCCCCGACTCCCGCATTAATCGCTGATCCAGAGCCACTTTTCTCAGTTTTCGATGTTGTAACGTCCATCTCGCCAACGTTATGGCCATTCACTGTGTCGATCGGGGGGCTTCCCAGAGCTCCTAGGGAGTTGACTGGGACAGCTGCGAGGAATGGGCTACGAAAAACCTCCAGGGATAAACTCAATATATTTTCCCCGTTGTAGATTACTCCGCAAAAACTTTTCCTCGAATGTGCCGATTATTCCGTTCGATATACGAACAAGTAAATAGTTTAACTACATTTTGGTACATTAAACAGTGAGTCTGAAGGTCTCACTGAAGGACCGTCAGTGGTGATTAAGTCCGCCCTTCAGTAACAGCCGTCAAGATTTTGTCAAAATAAAGAAAATAACAAAAAAATTTCATGACATTTTGAAGTTTGGATCGTTGGCAAACAACGAAATTCGGTTTTTCCTTCAGCCGAGCTCCTGCGACCCGGAAACTCAATCGATAAGAAAAATTGCCATAAGTGACGAACAGAAAAAAATATTTTTCGATGAATCTCAACGACGCAAACTCCAGAATCACATTTTTCCAATATTTTTAGATTCTGGCCGACAGTCCAGCAGAAATCTTTCTTGGGGGTTGGCAATCTCAGTCGCGGACTTTCGCCTTGAATTCGACTTCTCAGGAAATAGTGGGAGATGAACGTCGCATCCACTGCTTTTAAATCTCAGCCATACATCCTCGTAACTTATAGTCGACTCGAGCGTTGTCTTACAAAAGGTTCAAATAGATAGGTGATCGCCTTTGGTACTTAATTTAAACTGGACGAAAATAGCTGCTCCATTTTTAACGCTGAAAATAAGAGGAGAAAAGTCACATACGTGTGGACAATTGGCAACTCTTATATATATTTTATGCTGTGCTACATGGAGTGAGGTCGTCTTCTCTTCTATAATCTACTTGTCTCCCTCCCTGCCCCTGAGCCTTGGACAGGCATTGTTTAAATTCGCATCCCAGGCTTACACAGCGATGTACACACTAGTTTATGTACCTTCGGTGTAGAACACTCGAGTACTATACGCGGGTATGTCTATACGACAGCGAATATATAACAAAAGCAACGTAACAGTGAAGTATACATTTAGATGTTGGTTTCCTCGTATGCGTGTGAGTTTATATGCTCGGGAGATAATTTCCGTGACGACGACGCGCGGAGATCCATCGTGTAGCCATAATGTCACGTTGACAATTAACCCTCATGTTTGTTGTTGTCCTAAATACAAATGTACCGTAACTGAAACGCCGCATCCTACCCTGAACGAGTTTCCTATAAAAAATTAGACACAACCCTTCGAGCCACAGTGTGCATCGACAATGAGGATCGAATGAAAATTTAAAAGTGGATTTTCAAATTCTAGATCCGTGCCTGAGACTTTGCACATATTCAGAATCTTCGACAATTTTTTTGAGCCTGAAGTTTGCATCGACGCGATGCCACGAAATGAAAAAAAAAAAAAAACAACAACAAAATGATTCGTCACTTTTTTTCGAATTTATTTTTTAATAATTTGCTCCTTGCCCTTTTGGACCTCATGAATGAATTCGTAAAATAAAAAAGTGACGAATCATTTTTTGTTCATTTCGTGGCATTGCCTCGACGCAAACTTCAGGCTCATCAATTTTTTTCATCCCCTAAATTCTCCGAGTACTAAATTCCAAGACGTACGTCGTAAGGACAAATTCCTCGCGGAGAATCGATGAGCAGATTTTTGTTCAAGGAGACCATATGGCTGCTGTTTCTTTTTGATGAAGATGTGACGTTTTTTTTTTTTTGCTTGCTTCTTGGTGGCATTTTCACATCACACAGCTGAGGTGTATGAAACTTGTTCGGTTTCTTGGGAAGATTTGACGTACACAGCGGCGTTCGGTATAATTGCATTAACGATGTACAAATACTTAAGACATATGGGTGGATATAATATACTGACTTAGGCGTATTGGTATGTGTGTTTCGAACACCGTTGAACAGGGAAGCCCCTATGGGTCGAGTGTGAATTCAGTAGTAACGATAGCGTTCTAGTCCCGGGATATCCGTTTTTTTCCGAATGATGACGCGACGGTTTCCTATCGTGTTTTTTGTCTTTTGCTCGCATTATCAACGATTGGCAATCGCGAGAGAAATGAAAAATTACAATCTTTGTTATCGTCAGTGACGCTCTCCTCGAAATATATTTGTTCGTTCGTTTTCTAATCCGTTGGGTAAATATGCCGGCAGGCTGACTGACGTTGCTCTCTTTTCATCGCCGCACACCGATCATACGCCTCGTACACAAATATCGTAAACTCGTAATACGTCTTGAGATCCCAGTACTTAGTCGTCTAATTATCCAGCAACGAGCACTCGCTGTACATATATCGTTTCCGTGATAGACATGAGAAAAACAAAACGAGCTACAAGGAGGAAAAACGAGAATCAGTAGGTTATCCGCGCTCGACGAGGTTGCCCGTTTCTTTCGACTCCGTCTCTTTTTTACTTGACCCTCAGCATCGACTTCTCTATCGAACCATTTTCGATTTCGTACTCAAAAAATAAACAACATTTCTCATACATCGTCTTATCCGGTTGTGACTCATTCGTGGCCGTCGTGTTTTTCACTGCGCGATGTTTGGACTCGGTAGAAAAGTTCCTAAATATTCCGTGATCGATACTTCGTTGGCTCTCGCTACCGAGGACACTGTTACATGTTTTTGCAGGTCAGTTTCATCATCGACCTCCTTATATCTTATTTATATTTACGCTTTTTGTACCCAAGTCGCTACAAACTCCTTCCGCCTCGACGAGTGTACAATTAGTTTAGAAAAATTATCGGCACTCGTGAGTTCGCTGCGCTTAACGATTACACGCATTCATGAACGCTCAATGATGCTTTTTTCATGGTGTCCCACTCTCGCCCTCCCCCGCTGTAATCGTTTTCGTTGGCCCATTGATGACGTCTCGCCTAGCATCAATTAAACGTGTCCCGCAATTATAGATTCTCTTTTTTTTTGTCACTTCGATTTTGTGTCATTCCCATTCCGCTCTTTTTTGTTATTTTATTGGCTTTTCATTGCGTATTATCATGCTCGAACTACAACACGTCAATGGTATACATCGCGACGTATAAAAACGCCGTCGTCACGTGCTACCGACGAGCGCTCTCGCACTGGTGCTCGCGTCAGCCTGTTACGTGATTTCGTCAACGTATACGCCATCACCGTATTGTGGAGCACACACGTTCGTTCATAACAACAGAGCCTCGTACCTTTCCTCTTTATTTTTTTCGTTTTTTTATAGACTTCAAACGTCTTTCGAGTCTCAAAGATAGAATACGTCATGTGACTTCGTGAGTATGCCTAAGAAAAGCGAAAAAATGACAATACCTGACTCGAGACTCGCTCGTTATCCCAGGATCACGTGCGCCTCATTACTTTTTCGTAATTTTATGTTTTTCTTACGAAAACACAAAAGTTACGGTTTTTTTTTTAACTTTTATTTACACGAGCGTATAAAAAATGTTTCTGTCAAATGGGAGAAAGATTTTAAGAACGATTTTTCGGAAAAGTCCCATGCGTCCATGTCCACGTAATTATTTTCTTTGATAATAAGAAAGGATATGCGGGAAATCGTAGAAATGAATAGCATCGGCGGGAGCTGAGCCTGGCGCGAACACTATTAAAGGCTAAATACACGAACCACGGGGCCATCTCGCACTTCCGGTATTCATCGAAGACGCGATTAAGGTCAAACCAATATTTGTCTCAGCGTTCAATCGCCTCTACGCGACGACGACATATTAGACGGGCTGGGCACGTTGCTCTCGCCGACTACTTGTCCACACGTATACGTCAATGAGCGAGTGCGTGTTATTATTAATTAATAATATTATCCACGCATGAGTGTTTTATCTAAAAAAAGGAACCTCTGGACGCGATATCCCGCAACCTTTTTCGATTAGTCACCGAGTTTTCCTCATTTTAGATCTGGATCGAACGTCAAAGCCCAGCACTTTGCGCTCGCGCTGGCTACTGAATAATTGAGTTTGCCCCACGGCTTCGAATTCTGTGTTTGTACGCTGCTCCAACTACGAGTTCGATTAAGTAGGCCGAATACATCATTTATATTCCTTTTCGTAGGCAGATAAGTGATCGTGTCATTAGCCAAAAAATCTTAACCTTTCAAATACTTCGAGCGAGCTCCCAACTTTTTATCAGCTTGTTTTTCATCGCAGAGAAGTAATTGTCCATAATTAACGTTCCTGCCACAGCTTTTTACTGGACACGATCGAGAAAAATAGTTCAACCCACTCGATTGTCGACGAATCGATTCGATTTTAACGTTTCACTGCGTTCATAAAATCTGTCTTTTTCCGAGTCATCGGAAAAATTAAATTTAATCATATTTTTTGTGCAACTTTCGACTGTTTTATCCTTCAAAGCAAGTCGAGAATAAGTTCGATCGATACTTTATATTAGACCCTCAACTTGTATGTTTAATTCATGTAACAGGTAATGGATGTAGCGTCTGCTAGCAGTAAAGCTTGTCGTTTCGTCTTTCTCTCCGACGAGACGAAACACCAGGGGATCCTACAGGGTGACGAGTAGGTGGGAAATGAGGCTTCCCTATCCAACATAATTTCTTGAGCGAGGGATACTTAACGTAATTGAACGAACGGTTCAGGCGTCATATCGAGTTGAATTTTGAGGAAACTCTTTCTAGCCCAATTTCTTCGTCGTCTCTGAGCTCCGTGTAGACTTTTTACGCGAGATCCTTCACGGCGATTCTCGTAATTTGTAAAAAAAATTGAAAAAAATAAATAAAAATAAAAATCGGTATTGACGTAAGAGCTCCTTGAATGTTCAATTATTTTAGGCAGACGACGAGTGGCTGTGCGTGTAGAATGGAACGTTTTCGAGCATAAAGCGGGACCGCCGGTTTTAGAGTTTGTTTTTTATACAGACGGGTGGAGAAAAAAAGATTTCCATTTGTTTTTCAAATTTCTATCTCAATCCATCGTCATATCGTGATCGTCGCTCGAACTTAGGAAGACGTCACCGATCCTTCGGTTTTTCGCAGCATGAGCAATTAGAAACATGAGGATTAAGGTAAAAGTTATTCGGCTCCCTTAATGGGACGGAATAAGCGTACGAATATCTTTTTCGTCAGAGAGCACGTATAGCTCTTTTCCCTCCCGAGTTTTTCGAGCTGTGGATCCTCTTTAATCCAAACAAGGGCATCTCGTGACCTGCAATGTCATCCCCAGAGGCGTCTCCGACAAGCTACCCACGCAAACACGTCCATACATTCTATATACAGATGAATATAGAGAACGGGTTAGACATGTACGAAATATATCTATGCACAGGCTGACTTCCATGAGAACGTTAATGAGATGAGATTAACGCTTGACTGCTCTGCCAACATAATTTTATCTCGCTGTCGCAATATTCGCTTGGCCCTGGATCCTCGAGTTCCATTATTCTCTGATCGATAATCTCTTGACTAATCAAGCTGATTATTTTTAACGATTTTTCAAATATTCGCCTGAGCGATAACAAACCCTCTGCGATCTTTTATCTCGTATCGTTATGATTCTATTGAGATTCTCTTCCTGGTTTGTGCCTAATTTATAAATTATGATATTATCATGTCGTTTTGCTTAATTTCCTGGAAAAAGGATCTCTCCCCCTGCATTAGCTCGTATAGTATAGTCGACCGACAAAGGAAACCCTATTACTGACGAAACTAAAATAGTTGCGAGGAAAATTGAACAACGACCCTCATTCTCTCCCCTTTTCTTGTTCACCCTCCACGCAAGCCGGATAAATAGCCAGATAGTTGAGGGTGCACGCGGGTAAACAAACCATTGAGCAACTTCATTGCATGGTCCAGAGGGATGGAGGAAAAGTACGAGAAGAAAGAATCAACGAAAGACTCGTCTGGACGACGCCTCAGACGCCGAGAACCCGCGTCCCACAGGCGCCATCAGGCATCGATCCAAACCCCGTTGCAATCTCACATGGACTCTCTTTCCAACGTTATCGTGTTTTCGTTCGAGTGTTATTTACCACCCTAGTGGCGCCAACCGCGCGCATTCTCTTCCTTGATCCTCGCAGTCAAAATTTTGCATGTTTTTGGCAACAAAAATCGAATTCCAATGTATTATGCCCAATATTTTGATTCTCACCGTGCATACGTTTATGCATAATCTCAGCCAATTGTCTCTGCATCGATGTTGCTGCTATTTTTTTGGCTGATCTCGATATTTCATCGAAAATAAAAATCCCTATAGGAAACGGAAAACAAACACGACGACGATATTAATCGTGAGGAAAAGACGTCCGATGACGAATCAATCCGTAAATTGTTTTCTCATCATCCTCTTCACGCAGAATTCACTAATGCAAGGTTTCGCATTTCCTTCCTAATTGGCCAAGGACTTGGTCGTCTTTGTACAGTCGAGAATATAATTCCACGAAAAAATGCTCATCTGTTTCGCTTTTATCTTCCTGGTGATATTTTTATTCGTCATCCTTGAATTTTGCATTATTCTCGAGTCCACTCTTGAAGCATATTTTACGAGATTCCTTCCTCTGAAATCCTTACCTTCAGAAACCTCAGCAGAAGTTGACCTTTGCTCAGGGATTGATACGCATATCGATGACCATTCAAGCCATTCACGAGTGCGTGGCCATCGCTGTCAGTTTCTTTAAATATCCAAATGTTTGGCTATGCCTGGAGATATCGACGAATAGGTCGGCGACCAAGGATCCAACCACCGTCGATGCATCTCCCATTTATTTTCATTCAGGATCCATCTGTATCGGATATAAACGTACAAACAGCATTTATGTAATAGGAATCGGATATAGAACCGGAGGGAATTTCTCGTAGTTACGTCACGTTGAAAACTCGCATTGGGAGGATCGATTTAGATGGAGATTCGTGGAAATCATCCCCGGAATATCTGAAGGGCAAAAGAACGCAATAGTGTTATTGAATATACTGAACAAGTGGCAGCAGTCATACAGGAAACTATGCATAATGCGCGAATAGCAAGCCGGAAAAATATTGGACAAAAATATTGAAATAGGAAAAGAAAACACAATGGATACGTCTTTTGTTCGGTATCTAAAAGGAAAAATATTCGTTGTGAAACGTCGCGACGTTTCTGTCTCGAAATATCGTTACTTTCCGGAGGAGAGAAACTGCAGTTTATTTCTTCCTTGAATTCGCCTTACACGTCTCGCGGGAAGTGTTCTCCTTAATGAAGTATATTTTTCCATTGTGAGCTCGAGAAACGAATTATAGTCATTGAAATGAATTACGTACGTAACTATACTGACTTTACCGAGTTCATTAAGCTATGTACACAGACGTAGTAAATATATGTAGTCAGTTCCTGCAGCAGTAAGAATATGATACGGAAGATTCTGTACACAAACGTCGAATGAGCGCAGTCTCGACTGTACGAGATGGCGCATAATATGCAAAATAAGGGAAAAAAAATACTCTGAAAATGCGAGGATTCGCACTGCTAATTTCGGGCACAACGTTTGCAGTTTTTTTTTTGCATCCCATAGAGATAAACTAGAAGTGTCGAAAGTTGTGAAAAGTTTCGTAAATTTTTGTTTTTTTATTATTTCACCCCGTTCGATCGTAAAACTTGGAAATTAACTTCAGGGATGAAACATTCCGCCAAATATTGGAGTCGACGTATAAACATGTATACATTTTGCAAGCACCTGGGGCTGCAAGTTGCGGAATGAAATCAATAAAATCAAAGAGTAAAATACTCCTCCCAGTTTCTCTCGAGCTGCATATTCTGCGATAACGATGTTACCGACTTAATCGTTCTGCATCGTGTATTTTTTTGCTATTTGAAAAAAAAATGAAACTAAAAATTAAACAGGTCAGCGTTACAAGAGCCAGGGACAAGGCGAACTATGCAGAAACGTAACCGCGTCACGCGCATTGTTTCGCTGACTCGTATTCGACGGAAAAATAATAATCTAAATTTAAAAAACGTGTTTCATGAGGAAAAATAATCGCAAAAATATTCTGTGCATCAAATTTTAAATTCCATTTGCCAGAGTATTTTGTGATCTGAATCTCTCAAGGTGAATATTCATAGTCCGAGCAAGCTGCGATCTTAATTAGGCATTCGAAATATTACCTTGACGAAATGACTCTCGTTCACCTTCGCGTGGTATGTGAGGCGCCAAGAGGGCAGGGACTGCCCCAATGGCTCGTGAAATTGGGTGAAAAAAACGTAATTGAAAGGTGAAAATCATACGACACGTAAAATTCTTGCGGACATATACAAATTCAGGTATGAATGTGTACGGAGTGAATGAAAGACAGTGAAAAGCCTGAGACTGGCAAAGTTGCCGGGGCTCTCGAGGTGTTCGTGTCACTAGTTTAGTTTCGTTCGATTATGGTATGGGATAGAAAATATATGAATGTCCGAGAAGGAGGAAGGAAGAAGAGCGCGGAGTGTTATCGATTGTCGCAGCGATGCCAGAGGGGCTGGCAGCCAAGTCAGCTGACTGGTGAGTCCACCGTCACAGCTGATTCCTTGAGAAGTGGGGATGAGCGCAACCACCACCGCATTACAGTTGTCGATCTCTCTCTCTCTCTCTCTCTTTCTCGCTCCCTATGTTATTCTCCCTTTCTCTCTCACTCTTCCACCACTCCTTGCGTTCTCTCGGCAGCTCCCCACTCCGTATAACTCTCTCGCGTGGCGCCCTACGTCAAAGGCAAACGGCAGTTCACTGCGGGGGTGGCATCAGTTCGTTGCGGTGTTAGCAAGCCCGTCTAGTTTGCGCCAACTCCGTCAATCGCGCTGCTTACGAACGAGAAAATAATTATACGAAGAGAAAAAACCGAGAGAGACGGAATAACGCGCAGGGAAAAAGACGAACGGATTTAAAAAAAGAGAGAAAATTAAAGAAAAGAGATAGGGCACTTCGCACACACGGCGCATACGGGCCGGCTTGCTATACCGACACGGCAAGAGCATCTCCTCGACTACACGCAATAGAAAGAGAGGTCAGTCGCGTTTAGAACGCCTCGCCGGGCGAGCCGATGACTTTGCTGCCGATTACAAAATATATTCATATATATACTTTTCCAAATCTATATATGTCAATATATATTTATATCTAGACCGCCATCGAAATCCGTCTTTCTCTCTAACGACATAATCACGAATTTCGATGAAATATTTTGCTCTTTCTTTTTCTCAATTGACGAGAAACGATCTTGCCAAAAGTGTCGATCGAATCGAATTCCAAAAGTGATTAATACACCGGATGCACTCTCTCAGTTCTCGTTGGATTCTTACCAACTCGTGCTGCGGTCCATTCTCATTGTTATTACTTACACTTTCCATTGTACAATCTCGTCTTCGAACGCTGGAAAATCACTTTGTGACTGTCCCATAACCTCAGTCCATGGAAATTCGCTCAAATTCGTTCACAGCAGTTTAGATTATTCGATAAATCGTCCGATGCGGCGTGGCTCCCTTAGTTTTCGGTGGTACTCGTTTCGTACATCGTTACATCGAATCCGAATGATGACAAGTGCCAAGAACGTATGTGGGATCATAGTAGCGTTTGACATTCTTCATTTCTTATTCGTTAACGCGATAGTAATCGTGCGGTGCGGACTGCAATTATATCGACAAAGTTCTATGCAGTATTTGGCACCGGTTCTCGTGACCAATTTTCTTCCCCCTTCGCCACGACCCAGTCGAGTTTTCATTCGAATAAGTTGGGAATTTTGAAACTTGGATCGTGCGTTTGCAAATAAATATTCCATTCGACGCTGGAACGAAGAGCCATCGGGAAAGTAGCGAACGAACTGTTCAGCTGGATCCTTACCGGGTGAACTCTGAGCCCATTATATTTTATACGATACCAACAACGCGCCCCATGGTTATTACCAATCTTGAGTAATCTCAACTTTAAATCATTTTGTTCATTCCATTCTATGAATTTGTGGAACGAACCACATTTTAAAAAAACTTCGCTAACAACTTCGTGCATAAAACTTTTCAACATGCAAAATAGTCAAAAACTGAGCAAAGTTCCTGCCAACCTCCCCAAGGCAGCACCTCGTCTGGTCTTGTTCGTCCAAACGTACATCTTCATGATGAATGTTCGTCCGTGTATATACTTTGCCCAGTGTTCTTCATAATTAGCCTCTACGGTCATGACCAAAAACGAGGAACAAAAATTCTATTGACCCTATAAAACTCGAACGATCTGTATGCCAAATTTCGTTAAATTTGATTTCTACATCGATTCCAAGAGAAACATCGCGTTTTCTCATTAATATCAATGGACGAAGAATCTCCGTTGTCTAATTCCACGGATTCAGGCTCTTGGCATTGGTCGGTTAATCATTTTTTCATCGATCAATATATAAAACAAATGCAAAGTATGTGGCAATTTTTTTGTACCTTATAGAAAGGCCGAGCCCCTTAGTGGAATACAAAAACGTTCTTGTCCGTTTTCTTTTTGTTTCCTGCTTCTTTCGAGCTACAGAAAAAGAGAATGGAATTTCATTTGAAATCGGAGTTTCCCTCTGCGAATCTAACCTGGCAGAAAACCGATAAACCTATGAGAATCTCATCGTGTGTATACATGACTATATAAATGGAAAAATATATACACCAGACTGGAATATAGTTTATTAACCCACTGGTACATGGTCTGACATACTTTTTGCTTATAAAATCGAGAAATGGTATTCAGAATGGAGCGAGTGCACTCGACGTGAATATTTCCTCAAATTTTACGAATTCGATCGTATTTCACATGGGAATAAAGGGAGAAAGATAAAAACCATGGAAGGTTCTGATCCACATGGGAATGTGCATCGTTTTCTCGCTGCTGCACATTCTGATTCTTTGTCTTGTGTCTTTTGATCTTTTCCCTGATCATATTTTTATTTCTTTATGAAGAAGCAAACGTCATAGGTACTTCGATTTTTTTTCAATCGAGTTAGTCGATCGATCATTGACAGGGTCTCGAGATGAAAGCTTCAAATAAAATTCCGTTGAATAATTCGCAGAGTATTAAGCAGAATATAAATCCCCATAACATTGCAATCAAATTATCAACATGGCGAGCTCTCGTGATGATTCCTGCTCTGATTAATCACCGCAATGCGTGTGCATTGTGATATCGAAATGCAAATGATGGATGCGATTGAAAAAAAAAAAAAAATGACGTTGATAAGATGGGCCATTCATCAAGACATATTTCATTTTGTCGTCCACACCAACCATTCTATATGGGTCTCTGTTGACCAAACAACTGCTTTTTCGTCACCCTTCTTTCCGGTCGTCGGGCTATTAAGTCACGGTGATAGAAGTTTGATGGATTTATGATTTTTTTTTTTCGAAATTTCGTTCGCGAAACGTTCTTCCCGGTGAATTATCTTCGAATATCGATCGATTTCTTGATGATGTACCTTCAGCAGAATGTCAAGACTGAAACAACGCATTCGTTAGTTTTAGCGAACTCTTTCAAGTTGTAAACGCATCCAGTTGTATTTTTGGAAATTTCGAACTCTACGATGGCCTGTCAATATATTTTTTTTCCTCCGATCGATTCAGATAATCAATCTTCTCAATGGAATGATTGCATTGATTGCAAAAGTTCCCTGACGATGCTCCTTAAAGAGATTTCAATTCCCCACTTTATACTAGGGTCTGAATTTATTTGGAATGTGTGCAGCAGCTATGTGCAATCCCGACAAAATTCGTACGATGGGACAAGACCTTCGTACTCTAAATTGCTTAGTTTAGTCGCTTTAGGGATTACCAAGCTGAGCTAATTAGGGTAAATCGAGGGCGAGTGCAATCAGACTATACGAAGCAGATAGAAAGTGGGTTGTGCGGATATCGATAAATGCCTAATTGAACGCTTTGAGCCATAAAGTTGGACTCTCGTTGTCCAGCTTATTTTTTAATACTTTTCAAGGGATTAAACAATGTTGATTGTATATCAACATTGCTCGGGACCTTTACGAATGTAATAGAAAACTGAGGTCATTTTCCAACTGCACAAGAGCCTCATTCGAGTTAGTAACGAAATTTCGTTACTTTTTTCCATCCTTTTCCAAAAAATCGTTTTCTACTGCCGGAGAACATTGAGATTCGAACGAGTTAACAAAATCGTCACGATCCAAACAATTCGATAGGATTCCGTTAGAAAGAATGAAGGAACAGTTAATTTAAAATTGTCTCGACGTTCAGTCAACTGAATCTCAGGAATAATTCGTTCCCCAAGAAATGAGAGTTGCATAAAAAGTTATTTTTGTTAGCCCCGTCGATCGACGTGCTCGGGGAACATTGAAAAATGAGTTATCATTCGAAAAATATATTTTTCATGCTTCGGGATCTTCCGCCAAAGTGCCTGAAGCAGATTAAACAACTCTGAAGAATAAAGTTGGCTCGCTTAATGCAAATAGCACATTATCTAATCGCATTTATACCGGGCCTCTCGGAAGCTTATCGCGCTTCTTATCAGCGATCCATTCGACTTGATTAATTGATTAATTTCTGTGTAATCTCAACTCTTAGATTAAACGGCAGAGTTTCAACGAAGTAATTGAGCAACTTTTTCAAATCGTCTTCCACAAAATACGAACTATATGACTGTATGGAAAATTCGTATAAACACACGATCCATATACAAAATCCAGTGATAATAATATATCTATACAGTGCGGGTGAATGCGTCAGCAGCTTATAAAATCTGATACGTAACATAAGCATTCCGCCGGGTTGAATCTTCGAGCTAATATTGCACGCAGCATTGAGATCGAGAGTATAATCGGTAAGAAAAAATTTGTCAAGTGTGCAGTGCTGAAAATATTCGCAGTGTCGGTTAGCGAGTGTCTTTGAGAGCTACAAAGAAAAAATAAATAGTCTCGGTCGTTCCGGAAGATCGACCAACGTGAGAAAAGCCGTGACAGTGCCTAAATTAACGTCGGAGATAAAGAGCAGCAAGAAGGAGAGATTAATACGGATGATCGAGCAGTAAATTCGAGCCATCGATCACATAGACTCGAAAAATCTTTGCCTTTGAAAATTTGGATGATCGATTTCCTAACGCCAAAGAACAATCGCATAATTTCCGCGTGTAAATGTCGACGAGTGTATGTGTGCGTAAACACGTGCGTCTCTCGGTGAAATGATAACAGGCCGTGTCGTATCGAGGATGATGATAACCGACTATCTCCTCGGTCTTGGTGTAACATCGATCAATTGTTCACGCGAATAAAATCATAGCGATACATATATATATATGTGTGTGTATGTGTTGGTGTATAAATTTATATAGCAAAAGAATCGGCTCGCGCGTCAGTGAGTTTTCTGCAAGCATTCGCGGACATCGTGACTTATATACGGAGCTATAATGTAACGGAGAAGATGAAGTATAAATTAAATGGCGAGATAAAAGGCAAAGAATGTAGAGCAAAATGTTAGGAGGGTCAAAGTAATTATTGAGTGCTTTTGGCTCCGTTATTATTTATTTGTTTAATATCGTTCGATGACAAGCCTGCAAGATTTGGTGCATACCGAGTGCCCGTGAAAAAATCGTCGTCGGCCGCGCGGGCGAAGAATCCTCGGACGCTCCGACGACGACAGCAACTACAAACGCATCGACTATTACCCACCCTAGCTCCGCCTCAGGGTCTTGCCAAAATTCGGCCAATTCAATCAGCAATGTAACGACCTCTTGCACTAATAATATACCGAATAAAAATATTGCCTCGTCGAGCGCAATCAGCACAGCGACGAGCTTAAGCGCAATGTTGCGTTCACCAGCGAGGGGTGCGGTCGCTTTGTTGCACGATTCATCCTCCTCGACAACAACATCGGCACCCACGACGCCTGTACATCATTCATCGTCCGGTAATTCAAGCGGCAGCGGTTCCGCTTCATCGCGACTTTCTCTCCTCGATACCTGTCACAGGAAGATTCGCTTCTTTGGAGAATTGGTCGCGTGAGTTTTCAATCATAAATAAACAAAACAAACAGCGCCCAAACAGTTCAATAAAATACCAACAAACGACTATCCCATCGTGCATTTTCAACGCACTTGCTGTCAGGCTATGCATATACAAACTCAGCCTATTTATTATTCTCTCTAATAAAGATATTAACAATAATCATAACGTGGGTAATTATATGTAGAAATAACATCCGACTTAAAACCAGCGCAATAATAATTTTACCATCCCCTTAATCTTACCACAATTCATTTCTGATCAATTACACTGGGACCTCGATTTAACGGTCACCCATTGAACTTACTTTTCCCACCGGGAACCGCATCAATTGATCTCACGTGAGCTGATCATGCCGGAGCTCTTGATCGAATTCCGCGGAGTTGATAGAGACCTTCAAATACCGATATTGACCTTTGCATCGTTCGAACACGTATCGCCTCTTTGCTGCTTCATTTTTCTATCTAAATTGCAGCAAAAAAACTTCACTTTTCATTATTTTCGTGTAAAAAATGACGTATCGAAATTGAGGTCATTCGAATTATGTAAACTCGATCTTGATCGAACTGTGCGTTTGCCAGTGAGTTCGATCCAAGCTCACAAGACACACCAACTTTATCTATGATTCTTAAATCGAGATCTTACTGGTACACGAGCTTATGACTGTACAAAAATAAACTACATACACACACGCGCGCTACATGCTTTGTAGAATGGAAATGGTTTAAAGGGAGAGAATGAAACGCGACGCTAAGAAAAACTGTACAAAGCTTCGCATTGTATAGCGCATTGTGTCATTTTAATGTGAATATCTTTATGTATATTTGTGTGTATGCTTATGTACAGATCTCAATAGTTGTGTGCACGAAGGTATGAATGTGTGGGCTCGTCAAAACGGAATTTTTCTGGGAGATTGTGGCGGAATATGATGATAAAATATTGCTTCGAATTTGAACGAGAAATCATGAGCCTGGAGTTTGCATCGACGCAATGCCACGAAATGAAAAAAAAAAACAAAACAAAACAAAAAATCATTCCTCACTTTTTTATTTTACGAATCCATTCGTCAGGCCCAAAGAAGGCAAAAGGCAAATTAAGAAGAAAAAAAATTCGAAAAAAAGTGACGAATCATTTTTTTTTTTTTATTTCGTGGCATTGCGTCGATGCAAACTTCAGGCTCATGAGAAATCAGGCTATGGAACCGAGTTTTGACGCAATTCCTATGAACCTTAAGGAGTAAGGGTCGATTGCAAGGGCAAAAAAAACACAGAATTGTAATTATTGAATTTCTCGTCCACTTTTTCCAAATACCTTCCAGTATTGCGCTAAAACGATATCGAGGCAACGGGAACGCATCGTCGCGTTCGCCCGAAAAAGTTCATGGGAAAATTCTCAACCTCTCGCAACTCGGCGGACTTAATTTCCAGAGAGAAAACTTCCCGCTATCGTGTGTGTGTGTGTTTTTTTTCAATTTCGCTCGGTCTCGCATTGTTTGTTTTTTCTTCATGGCGAATGCGACTAATTTATGCAAAAATTCATTTTCCGTTGTGCGTACAGGAACGAGCTAGAATTCGTTAATGATAATAGTCCGTGAAGAATGGCCAACAGTTCGTAATGTGTCGATTACTCGCTACATGTTATTACGATCGCTGATACGACCGCAGTATTGTGTTAAAGTTTACAAAGTCTTGACATCGTATTTTCATGGACGCTGCACAAATTGGGACAGAAATGGAATGATGGATGTGGTTTTTATTCCTGCTACGTCTTGTGCGTACGTTTACCGCTAGATTCTAGTGAAAACCAGTCCCAAACAGCTGTCCCCACTGGTGCGTTCCTATAGCGAACCGGAAATGCTTAGTGACGTCTCGTGAGACGCTCTACCAAGTTCTACCGTTTCGTTCTTTCGGATTACGCACACGATTTTGGTTGCTCCTTCAAGTTTTCTCACTTTCCATTGAAACGCGTTCGCGCCGTGAAAAAATGTTTACATCACTTTTGTTTTTCTTTCTTGTACTTGATTTCTGTCTCTTTCTCTCGGGATTATCGTCGTTCACCGATCAGGACGTTTTATCTTAACCGTGTCTCCGTTTCTTCAACATATTTCGTACAAGTCCCTTGGGCCACCGTTAAATGTTAATCTCGAAAGCATTTGACACTACTATTATGTGAAATGAATGACATTACTTCAAGCTGCTTATATTTCGAAGGTAAAACTTGGGGCCAATTAAGTAACGCCCGAAAAGTCAAGGAGACGACAATCGTGGGGGCTGGCCGAGTGGCAAACTGAAGTTATCGCACGTGATGTCCTCGGCCCGAGAGATACCACTTGGTTTTTAAAAAATTCTTCTCCTGGCTTTTTCTTGCTCAAATATTTTCCTTGAGTCGTTCTTTCCTTCGTTTCATTCCGGTTAGCCTGGCCTCGTCAACATTTTACCGCTCTTGTGTAATCGCACAATCCTAAGGTCACAATTTTCTATGAATTATTCAGTCCAGCTCGCATATATTTTGGGTTTCTCGTTTTTTTTTCTTCTATTTCTCAACCGTTTGTTTTGGGACTAGGAGAACACGCACGAAACTCGTTCAACCACCTTTCTTTCCGTTCCCATTTTATTTTTTCAGTTTGCTCTCGTTGTTGCGCTTATTGACTCGATTGCAAAGACGATTGCGGTCCTGCAAATCACCGCAACCGGAAGGTGAACGATAACGCGAGCACGATACACAAACCTCTATAAAGCCCACCACTAAATTTTCTGGGAATATTTTCGATATGTATGTAAATTCGTATTTGTAGTCGTAAAACCTTCCTGATACATGTGTACGTATCAGGAACCAAGGACTATCGTAGCATTGATAAAGTAAAAAAAATCGCGATAAACGGACGATACAAAAAGGTTCTTTGTCGATATTCCATTTCAGTTTCAGAAAAACTTACGGTTCATCGTCTATTTTGTTCTGTTAATTTAAATAATTTTAATCGCCGATTTTCACAATTTGAGCTTCCGGCCATTTTAATTTGTCAAAACGAAATATTTCTTCGCCCCCAAGGACACGAAGTCAGTCAATTCGAATAAAGCAACAAGCCATTTGACATCTAAGTGGCTCAAATTTTTTCCTTGTGAGTACAAACATTTAATTTACGTTCAAAAAGTCATTTTTAATTTTATTCTTCGCATCATTCTCCGTTGATTTCTAAACAATCAGGTTTATTCTATCTCCAGTTCTCGTCCGTCGAATATCTCACAAAGATTCAACAAATACCTCGATCGATTCCGACGAATCTCAATGTTGCATTGACGTCAATTTTTTCCGCAATACCAAAGAAAGGAATTTCGATGGCAAGCTCCGGCACCCTGTCGCGTAACTTACGGCACTTTCGATCAATTGTATCGTGTAAACCAAGTTTTCCAGGGATCTAGGAGTCACAGGCTTTAGCCTCGTTAGTATGCAAGAGTTGCTCGAGGAGCTGCAGCGAACAGCCCTTGGGTTGTCTACGTTCGAGGGTTAAATATGTTTGCACATTCTCTTTTTTATCGCAAAATTGTATTCCACGATTATTCCGGTGGCATATGCGTCAACCTCAAGTTGAACTAAACGAACTGAAGGGGAGCCGAAAATATTTCAGCCCACTGCAGGAATTTCTTATGAATTCGTAAAAATCTTTAGTACTCCGAATTACCGACTCTTTGCCATCGTCATCCCAGACAATCCTCCCTGTGGGGAGTACTGGCTGGTGGGAAAAAAAAAGAAAAAAAAATAAAAATAAAAAGACTTCCCGTTGTTGATCGTCGCTGTATCAGCTCGAATCGCAAGTATTTGTGCGTTTTTTTCTTCTTAATAGTTCGTCATCTCCAGGGCCATTTTGTTGCAGTTCGATGAGGTAGGAGGGGCTCTCGAAGCCAAGCTTCACTCATTACGCTTCGTTGCGGACAGTTGGTCGACTGGAAATTTTTAATCGCGAACGCGGCACAATGTCTCTCGCAATCGACACCGTGTGTCTTCCAAGCCGTACAGTTATACTTGAAAAGGAATAGACGCGGAAAAAAATGGAGATAAAAAATAGTCAGCGAGATCGTAATAGCTGACGGGGAAAAAAATAAGCGAAAGAAAAAGAGAACGAGGGAGGAAGGGAGAATAATCATGCAGCAGACACGAGCCAGCCGCACGTCGATTATTCTACGTGTGGCGTGCTCTTAACACGCACTCTTTCACGCAGAAAAGTATTTGCGGTTGTGTGTGACGACGATGTTCATTCAAGGCTCTTTGGTCGAGCTTTTACTACTCTACATATGCGAGGATGCTGTACACAATTCAGCATTTTATCTGTCAAGTGTGAATGCCATGGATCGTTGTCCGCGAGAAATTCTGCGTGAAAACATTTCGCGTGTTTTCGGCTCTCTCGTATCGAAATTTGCCTCTATTATCTCCGTTAAAATTGATCGCTGTCGTTATTTTTTTTGTGTTGAATTATCGACCCATTTTCGAATATTTATTTTTCTATGAGAGTGGAAAAAAACGTTTTAGTCGATTCTCTGTTTAATTGTTCGATCAAGATTGCCGTTAATTGGCGCTCGATTTCTGCACAGTTTCATCGCTTATTAGCTGTCGGCTTATTATGCTCTGGTAGAATTATATGCTCATGGAGTTTGTATCATTGGAGCGCGACGAGCAACGCATTGTCCATTAAATCTCTGTTCGTTTTTTTAAATCGTCTCGATTTATCCTGACAATCTATTATTTATAATCCACCAACGGACCATCGACAAATTAATGGAGCTAACTTCGAACTTTATAAAAAAAAAAGGAATCTCGTTACCCTCCAACGATGCAAACTTAAACTTAATTAGAATCACCGTCTAATGCGATATTATTTCGAAAGTTAATTTACCTGGTGCTTGTCCGCAAGGGAAACGTCTCTGTGTGGTGGTGGATTAGTTGCTAGATTTTAATTAGCGTTACTCGTTTCGGGCGAATGTCTAATGATCGAATAAACACCCTAGAAAATGTTTGCCTCTGCAGAATAACTGACAATGAATCACACATTCGAGTACATTTTGTTATTGTCGGAAAACCTTGATCTTGACGAAGCAACTATTATTTTCTTGATCTACAACCCTCCGGATTGTTGGCCAGTTAAAACGATCCATGAATATTGTGAATAAAAGTTAATTAAATCGTTTATGAATGGGAAAAATTAAATTTACGTCCGTGAACACAAAATTGTGATTAAATTTGGATTTTCGGACCGTGTGAACTTATTTTTTTATTTAGTTGTGTTACTTCGATGGGAGATGTAGTTAAGAGAAATACATGGCGATCTTCTGACACTCGCCCGTCAGCCAAACAAAGCTTTTTACTAAAATTGCTCGTCCGTGTTGCCAGCATCCTTCGCACACAAAAATAGTTGCACGCAACAAAGGACAAAGGTTGTACGAGGTAGTCGTTGCGCTATAAGGAGGACTTAACGCTTTTGTGACAAGACAAAATCCCTCAGCTGCAAACCTCGCATTGAAAACGATTGCCGATAGTTCGAAGTTGGTTCATAACGTTTTTTTTCTTCTTTGCAACTTGCAGAAAAGCCCGACGAAAGGAAAAGGATGCCGGTACAACGGAAGACCCAAAATTGTATCTGGAGGAAGCGGCTCTCGAACGACAGCTGCCGGAGCTGGATCTGAGAATGCTCGTCGACCTTCCACCCGGACTCGACTACAACGAGTGGCTAGCCTCACATACTCTCGCACTTTTCGACCACATAAATCTATTTTATGGCACTATTTCCGAGTTTTGTACCTCGACGGGATGTCCGGATATGACGGGTCCTGGCTTAAGGTATATTATTTTATGATAAAACTCGAGGGCCTCAACATGTCCCCAAATATTTCCTTCTTATTGCCTCATGGGAATACGTTCGACGTATCCATTTGCTCTTAAAGAATTCTAGCACCTTCGCGTGTCTATCCGACACGTTCTGGAAGCTTGTCCCTTCAAAAGACTCGTTCTCAATGCTGATATGTTTTTCAACGTACAATTTCTATGTCGCGATAACATATTTTTCGAAAAAAAAAAAAAAAACTCTGGAAACAAGTGATTTTCAAATTTTTCTATTTCGAGAAACATTGCAAAAGCCATTCCTTCATCTTTGTATTCTTTGAATTTACATATTGCATGGAGAATATAATTAATTATGCCCAATCAAGAGATTCATGAATATGTAGAAAAATTGTGATAATTGAATTCATTCTTTTTGACGATTCCATCCTTCTGATTGATGAAATTTTATTCTCACTTTTCGAGCCTACATCTATGTTTGTCTCTTTGCCCTTAGAACATATTTGTGGTTCGACGAAAAGGGGAAAAAGACGAGAGTGGCTGCGCCACAGTACATAGACTACGTAATGACATTCACGCAACGCACCGTCAGTGATGAAACTATATTTCCTACTAAATATGGTAAGTAGGCGAAGCTTATTTTTATCGCAATAGAGAAACAATTTTGTACACAGATATTTTCAGCTCAAATTCGTAAAATGTCGAAAAAAATGTATTCTCTATTCGAATACGAATGTTCAACGATGTGGGCTTTAGATTTCGTTATTTCTAAATGCGAGGAGTGTATCTCGTAGCTGGAAACTCCAGTAGTTGAAAAGATCGCCAGTCTAGGTCAATACTCGAAAAAAATCAAAATATTCATTTATTAATCGACAGAAAATAATTTTTCGATTGCAAACTTTTCATTTTTTGGATAAAAAAATCTTGGAAAACTTACGATAACAAATTGATTGATTTTTTCAATGCATTGGGAATAAAAAATGGTATTGTCCGAAATATTAGGTTCACGTTACATTTGGTATTTTTTTAAAAGGACTTTTGTTCGGTCTTATGTCACATTAAAATAAATGATTTATTACAAATATAGAAAAAAAATTCTGAACTGAGAGAAGCTGAGACACATATTTGGCTTCTCTCGAATCGATACTAACGCCTGTTTCTTATGTTGGCAAAGCAAACGAGTTTCCGAGTTCGTTTGAATCGATAGTGCGTAAGATCCTGCGGCTACTGTACCACGTAGTGGCACACATTTACCACTGCCACTTCAGAGAGGTGGCACTTTTGGGGCTTCATGCTCACCTCAATTGTGTCTTCGCTCATCTCACGCTCCTTAATCAACGCTTCAACCTTATTGACCCCAAGGAAACGGAGATCCTCGGTGATTTGGAAGCCGCTCTTTTGGGTAAGACTTTTTTCTTCTTTTTGCGGCCTCACGCTGTCGCTAAATATAATTTCGGACATTCGAGATGATTGACACTTCGGTGACTTGAAAACAATCGAATCCCAATAAAAATATCGCTCCGGTGTCTCTTTGCTCCACCCCAAAGCCCTTAAATCCGAAATAATATAGAGAAAAGGACGTACCAGTTTAAATGGAAGAACAACAATAATTTCAGGTGACTCGACATCGGCGGCTTCGCAAGGTCCAGCTGTCCAGGAGACCCCGACGACAACAAGCACCTAAAAAGACGAGGTGGTTATAAATGAGAGGTTGCAGTTCCTGAGACTAGGTCACGATAGGCGGTTTGTTGAATTTTTATTTTATTTCTCCAAGTAGCGCATACGCGAATGAGCAGACAAGTTGTAGTCTCTCCGAGAGCAAAGGTAAAAGAAGTGGGAATTCTGTAAAAAAAATGATAGAAAACGAAAAAAAGGAAGACAAATGAGAAAAGTGAAAAAGATTACAAGAGACGAAACCAAGTAGTACCTGTACATAGCGAAGTGTGAACAACTACATGATGTAATTAGGTTCCTCCGTTTGTTGTTTGTGAGATTGTACATAATTTATTAAATGGTATAAGATATACGAGAGAGATGAAGGATGCATTATTGGTTATTAATTGACGAAGTTAGTTGCTACAAAGAGAGATCATTTGGTCTGTATAAAAAGAAAAAAACAAAACTAAAAACGACAAGAAAATATAAAAGAGAAGAAACAAAGAATGAAACAATAATAATATTGTAAAGTTAAAATAAAACCAAATATTATACCTGGTGTTAATAAAAGCTTGTTCCAATTCATGCCTCAAGTGTGATCGACGAGAAAACAGAGCTTCATTTTCTTCTTCATGACCATTCATTTGTCTCTTGCCTTGGAGAAAAGGCGATGGACGAGTCAAGTGCATCCGGCGGTTGTAGAATTGCTCGTGCGGTTAATCTCGACGATTCTAAAAGCTTGGACAACCGCAGCGAATTCCCGCAAAAAAAAACCAAGTGCCTCGGCTATGGGCTCGCACAAATCCCGAATCGACGTTGCCACGTTGTACAACAATATCAATATCGGCTGAATTATCGCGTTGAACAATATCGAGAGCAATGGCTTCACTAAGTAATCCGCCAATAATTGCAGTATACCGACCGTCAATGGTCTTACGATACTGTATAATACGAATCGCAATAGCTGAAGAACAAACGCTGTTATAAACGATATTCCAATGTGGATCGTCCCGAATATTTCCGCCCAGAACCTCGTCGCCGCATAGTCAGTTCTCTCTGCACATTTCTCGGTCACCAGCACAGGCGGCGAATCCGTCGTACGGTAATATCTATGTGCATACGCGTTGTACAAAATTTAACCAATTTTTCCACATTGTTCATCATTTTCAATTCCAAAACCATGACCTCTTGTTATTCGTGCGAATTTTTCGATTTTTTGCTAGCAACTACTTTGCATTTTACTCTTTACCATTTCCGCCTGAGGCTGCGATAACTTGGGAAATGTAAATCTTACAAAACCAATCAAAATTTACCAGTTTACGCAGTTTCCAAAAACCTTGAACAGACATTGAGTTTATTTTTCGTAATAGGAAACAATAAATCGATTGACTTTATTTTTAAAACGTGACCTTTTTTTCTTCAAGTATGTCAAAATAATTATTGGTCGATTCTATGGCACGTCTCAGTTTCCGACTTATCGAGGCCCAAAATAAAATATTATCAAGGGCCGAATCGATAAATCCGAAAATACTTGTACAGTCACTTTTTTACAGAATACGTTCAAATAATTCGCACGAATCAAATGATATGACGAATGTTAACGGAGATTGTTGAGAGAATGATTAATCAATCTATACCAACGCTGAATTCCCATGATCGAAATAATATATGTCAATTCTTTCGGATATTTCTTCAAGCTCCGGTTTTGGTTCTACATATGTCGGTGGCTCTTCGTTGCTCTTGGCTAATACTTCTGGTTTTTCTTTCGGTATGCCTTTGATACCGTCGTCCGCTGGAGAGGGCTGAAAAATAATTATTTTCAAACTTTTACCATTTCGGATGCTGTAGATGTGAGATTTTTTTTAACACCAAAATTTTTCTCATCACTGTTTCCATAATAATGACTAGCGTGGGATTAATTCTTTCATACGACTGACGTATGGCAGGCAAAAAAAAAAAATTTTAACCTTTGAATAATGGCGATAATGATTTCTTTTCATTTTGACTTCGTACAGTTTGTCATCCGTCCTCACGCATCTTTTTTTCGGCCATTTCCATTTAAACCTGCAACAATGGATGGTAAACAGCCAGAGGAATGTTTGAATGAAACGATTTCTTGAGATGTCGAACAAACAAACCTCTCCGTACAAGGGAATCCACATTTTTCGGGAACAGCATATTTTTTACTGTAACAAAAAGAACAGAGATAAAAATTTCATCCTTCCAAATGTTGATTGTTCTACATAAAATAAACTAACACTCTGTAAGCGTGGCAGAGACACTGCATTGCTGGCTGAAATCGTTTCGAAGGTTGGAACTGGCACTTTTGCGGTTGGTGGTTCGCCGGCGGTGGTTGGCCACAATTCGGTAAAGTGGTTCCGCATACTTCGGACGGTGCGACGATTTTTTCATCTGGTTTACACGGGCATTCGTTTTCTATGCACCAACACAAATGAAAATCCACACCTCATGCTTCAAGCTTTCCTTTCAGTCAATACAACGAAACGTTGTATTTTTTTAAAACTTTTTTGAAAATTTCGAGAATCCTTTGGAATTTTGTTTCTACAGCTATGCACAGTTTTCGCTTTTTTACTGAAATCTCGATTCTTTGAAATCCTTCGGTTTTATTTTTCACCCGAAAACTTGGGCATCATTTATTTTTTTTGCCAAATGCCAAATTACAGTGGAATTACTCTTTTCCAAAAAGATGAGTGCCTTTCGGAATTTGAGAATGAATGGAAACGAAAAATGTAATAAAAGGATGAAAATATTTCGGTTTTTTCTTTTTAATAAAGATAAAAATTCGGGTTACATTACGTTTTTTTTAACCAATTTTAGAAACGATGAAAAAAATGCCAAATTATAAGCTTGCACCATCTTTTTGAATGATTTACGAAGATAAAAATATTGTGAAGCGAAAATGTACTTGTATCAACGCGTCGCTCCCCACATACATCGGACAGTTCGGACGAATTGATTATCGAGCTATCGTCAGCGGTGAGTGAATTCACATTCGATGATTCCGACGTTTCTGAGCATGGACATCCCTCCTCGTCCTGGACGGTCATGACAGATAAATTAAAAAATAAAAATAAAAAATAAAAAAATATATTTATATATCACGACGTGTCGTGGAAAAAGAACTAAAACTGAAAATAAATGGACGGTAACGACGAACCAAACAACATGTTCTGTCAAGTTGACAGAAGTTCAAATAATATTTCATCGTCTGAGTTCGTATGTTTTTTTTCTGTTGCAATGCGAATCCTACGGTTGGCATTGGACTTGAAAACTTTTAGCATAATGAAAAGTTATCCGCATTCATTTTCATTAACATGAGAATTCGAGAATCTCGTTTATTTGCTTTTTTTTTACAATTTCATACCGTCAGACCAGCAGTCATCATTTTCATACTATTTTCTCGGTTTTTTATTATTTTATCTACCGCAATGTACACCAATGACACTCGAAGTAAATACAGACATGTTTCCTTCAAATTCTTTGTTTTTTTTTCCCGTCAAAACAATGCGGAAACTTTAAAACACATAATTTAGATTCTAATATCTCGAGAGTATTCTAAATATGTTTATTCACGCGCCCAGCGATAATGACGCAACTTCTATGTGTAAGCCATCGTCAAGTCGACGCTCTATAACGCTTCTTACGTTCCTAGTCAATAACTGCTCGTACAATGTCGGATCAAGCAGTCATCATTAATTTTGTTCATTATTGAAAATGCTATTCCTTGGTGCTTTTTCTATGCTTGAATAAAAAAAAAACGAGAAAAGAAACATCACAAGAAATGCTATTCGCGATCTACGTATCATCTTGTGGCTCATTCTCATTTTCGTATTAAAACGAAACGTTTATTTTTTAAAATTCTTATCAAATTTCATTTTCGATCAAGAACTTTTATTAAAATATCCATTTGTTCTTCGTTCCAAGAGAATCAAAGGGAGACAGTTGCAAAAATTCTGCGCGTTCGTTATAAATATAATTGACGATTATCTCCGGTCGTCAGCCGATTCAATTTATCATGCCGATGAGGGATCGATTCTACATGTACTTCAGACTAGAAAATAAGGGCTTACAGATTATCGTTTTTCATATTCCTTCCCAATGCAAGTACTACGCTGCTCATGATTCGAACTGTCGCTCAATTATTAAGCGAGGCGAATCATCCACCGTGAGGAATATCTCGCGAGGTACTTTCGAACTAATTTTTTTTTTTATACGCTCGAATCCTGGAACTTGGATTTAGCATCCGTAGTAACAGTCAATATTGACCTTGTAGAAATTACTTAAAGGACCTCTTCAGTGTGAAATTTAAAAAATCCAAAATTTCTTGTATATGCTGTTGAATTTTGATCGCTCATGTTTTCCTCATAAAAAAAACTCGACCGTTTTTCTTCAAACACTCTAAAGCCATAATTCTTGAATTTCGTAAGCCTCAGCTTTTCATCCTGATAAAAAATCTTCCGAAAACTCTTCCGAAAATTATTGACGATCGATCTGAAAGAACTGATTGAACGAGGTGAAGGTTTTCATGAATCGTAGAAAAAAAAAGAGAAGATTTTTCGTGGCCGTCTCACTAAAAAGGTCCTTCAAATCGTATATTCAATGTTTAAATATTGAACATTAAGAGAAAAACATATGAGAGAGCGACAGAGATATTTTGCTACGTCTACTTTATTTGCGGAAGCAGTAATCATGTTTAATAGACATTGCCATTGTTGTTATTATATAATTATAATATAAAAGACACGCGCAAGGATGACAGATTATTTGACTTACTCAATAGTGATATACAAATAGGAAAAATTGTATTGCTAAGAGTGTATAATGTACAACTTTATTAAACCGCCTTTTGTTCAATTAATTCACTGTTACCCACGAAATATGATGTGCGATTGAATAGTGAGCGTAGAATAGTTAAATCTCGATTGATGTTGAAATCGCAATATTTCTTTACACGCGATTATTACAAAACTGGAATGTTGAATGAAGAAACGGCAAAAAAGTATAAACTGTCGGACCAGAAATAATACCGGTAAGTTTCATCCAAACAAATATTATCAAGATCACAGAGGTTTTCAACAAAGCAAAGAAAATAATGTTGAAAAAGCTAAAAAGACAGAGTTCTATGAATATGTGTTTGTTAGTGGGTACCTCGGGTGTAAATAGTGATCCGTCGAAATAGTGTAAAAGCGTTTTGATCGCCAGCAATACGTATCACATTTATTCTGTATGTAATTATGTGCGTGAAAAATTATAACGTTTAACTGATTTTGAACGATTAAAAAAACGTAAATAAATAAACATTGACATACAACGAAACTAGACGGGCGAAGAGATATGTCAAAGTTGATTTGAAAAACTTGGTGTCAGTGTACAAAAAATTAAGCGTATTCGTGGCGTGACCGGGATTTCTCATCGCGTTGTTCAACATCGATAGAAACTAGACGAAGGCGATTGTTCGTTTCAACCAGAGTATAGAAACATGAAGGAAAAACAACTGACAGACGATCGCACGTTGCGAGACTGTGAGAATAGAAAAAAAAACGAAATAATCAGAAGCGATACCATTGCAGGATTTTTGATTTCGGTCTTGGGTTTTTGCCTTTCAAACCATTATTTCACAATATTTATCAACGTGCTCCTTTCGTCGATGAATATTCCACAGAACTGGGATATGCAGGTTGAAGGAAAAAAAAATATGAAAGAAGGGGAAAGATTTACAAAGTAGCAGTCTCTTTATCATGAAATCAGGATCTTCGAATCCCTACGGAGTGTTCAGCGTATCGAAATAAATTATAGTATGCACTGAGACGCTTGAATATCCGATTGATAGTTAGTGATATCTCTTTGGTTAGCCCAACCCGACGCCGATCAAAAGTGTGATATGATGATTCAGCATCTGCTGGCATTGTTAAATCATAAATACACGCGTTTTTTCCTTTTTCGTTTGTTGTTGTTTTTTCAAACAGGCTCTTTAAAAATACTGGAATCCCTAGACATATTGAAAGTTGTCTTTCGCTGTAAGTAGAGGTAGTTTTTCGACGCTCTCCTTGAGATCGAAACTGTGAAGCCAGTCAGAGCTTGGCTTTGCTTTCAGTCCGCAAAAGCTCAAGTTGCAAAAATCTGCCAAATTCTGTAGTGCACCGCGGTGGAACGGGTTACCTTGTTTAAAGTGTTGGTAACGTCCAGCGTTAAGGCGCTCGTTCGTAGTCATGCCCAATACCATTATCTGTGAATATCGATAAAATAATAAGAAACGAGTAAACATTTATTTTTAAAAATGAGCTAAAGAAATTATGTTTTCCAGATTTTTTTTTCCAAATCCAATTTTGCAATTTTCGGTCGTTTAGTATGAATAAAATTCACTACGTACTTGGTAAGTGTGACAAGCCAGAAGAGAACCGACGCACAACGAATGAAGAGCTGTGTTGACCGTCACCCACATAACCCAAGGATCACACGTGGCTGCGGAAACCAAGTAGCTGTCCGCCTGGTGACCATTCGTCAAGTTTGTCCAACACTCAAACTGCCAATACTGGACACTCGCCGATAATATTACGATACATAATCCAAACAGAGACGCGAGGAATCCCAAGAAATACTTATGATTATGAGATCCTGGTAATAAATAAGAATCACGTTACAGTCTCATCGAGATTCGTACATAAATTCATTTTTACAGACGCAAGAATGATCTGTCAGTCGCGTAAGTGCAAGAGAGAGATCGACAAAGGCGGACGAACATTTTTCTCTTGCTTGCCACTTCGAAAATAAAAATGAGTTCTAAATATTTCTCTGGCGGAAGAAAAACATCGTGTAAGTTTGATTTTCCTCAATATCTCAGTTGGCTAAGCTTTTTTAACGATTTGCCTCAAGGTCACGCAATGGAGTCGCCAAAAACATTGAAGGTAACACGTTGCCTTTGTTCGATTGAATTTAGAAATGAATCGTTTTTTTTTCGTTTCGAAGTATCGCACGTATTTCAGAAGAAGAAAAAAAAGAGTTTTTGTTGATTTGCGAGGTGCTTACCGATGCAGTTATTAATCCATGGACAATGATGATCGAAGCGTGCGACGCACCGATCGCAAATGGAACAATGTTTCGATCGTATCGGCCTTCTTACGAGACAAGTCGTGCAAAACCATTGTGGGTCAAAGCCACCGGTCTCCGCTAATTCTATTATCGTCTAGAAGAGAAAAAACACATCAATTTATAGCGGAAAACGAGTAATTTGTGCGCAATGTTTACATTGGCGCACCTTTATTCCAATTGTGAGGTCGAGGTCGAGGATCGAAAATAATGATGAAGAAATCACGAATTTCATCAAATTTTGTTGTTGTATTTATTTATAATAAACCGAGATAAGTTTTTTTTGTCTTCGAACGATGCAAAATAATCAGGTGAGCTTAATTACTTTCAACTACAAATAGAAAGATGATGGAGTCTTACCTTCAATTTGTCTTCGTGCGTTGCTGATATCACTCCAGGGTCCCCGCGCCACGTTTTCAAGAAACATATCCAAAGTGGCACTGAACCACCGACTAGTAGTAGCCATAGGTACCAGGCTGCGTGGATGCCTAACCAAAATATCCACGTAATATATACCCACATCTGTAAATAACATTCCCAAAATATTTCATATGCCGCAAAGGTCCTGTATTATTTCTTATCGGTCACAGTTGTCGGAAACAACCGTAAAATAATAAAAATGCAAGTCGATTTGCGATCAAATTCAAGATAATATACAATTAATAAAAATTGATAACTTTTTGTGCTCCTCTATTTCTCGGTATGTGGGTTATCGTTTCATGATCGATAAGATAAAGATTCTCACGATTCATCACCGAGTTCTCAACATGTGTTATCGCTTCCTCGAACATTGTTAATTTTTACTCGATTGTTTGGGTTGAGAAATTCACCACAGCGGACTCACCTTCGTCGCTAAATAAATAGACATCGGTAGGACTTGAAATAGCCTTTCGTCAAATAGGAAATTTTTCGCTAAATACACAGCGATATAAAGGGTGAGAAAGGCACCTAGTTTTATCAAATAGTCGATTTCACTTTGGAAAATGATTCCAATAACGTAAAACACTATGAACGGAGTACTGACCATACAGTACCAACGTATTCTCTGAAACAAATTAAAAACAAATATAAGAAACCGTCGGAGCACAATTCTTTGTCGTTTCTTTTTTCAGAACGTTAATCATTCGATAAATTCCATTTAAACTTGCCACTCCACGAAAATAGAGAACTGAATAAAAACAAAAAAGCGTATCGAAGAACTGTATGGATCGCGTGATAGCAAAATCGATCAGTGCAAAGCGGGCTCGTGTTTTTTTTTTTCTTTCGGGAACTCTGACCTACTGGAGAAAATGGAAAGTTACTCGCCAAAAAAAAGAAAAGTAAAAATTTCAAACACGGGCTCGAGAGGACGAATTCGAAGGATTTCGGATATTCCTCAGTAACCGAGAGACAGAACGAAGAAAAAAGTCAAAACCCCTTTAACGTGTTGCGCGATTTGTAACCGGAAAAAAAAGCCACGCGATGAGAATTTGATCAGAAAATCTGTGAAATTTAATTTATTCATAAGAATCCAATTCAGAAATGACTCGATAGGAAAATTTTGTTCGTAATGTCAATAGAATTTTTTCTTACGAAAGAATTTCGGAAAATCGAGGTCACGAATAAAATACCTCAATTCTTGTTCGACTAGTGTGGAGCGGGCGATTCGCCGTAAGAAAAGAAGAGTTCGATTCACTTGGGGATCGTTAAACTTGATGGTTATAAGAATTTTACCTTATCCCTGCACCATGCTCTCGTTCTGCCCTGTCTCTCTCTAATCTCATGGCTAACTTTGTGACCGAGCCAAGCGGCGCCGATATGAGGTCCCAAAAGTGTCATCGGAGTCTCATTCTGGAAGTTGGGTACGTCGAGAGACGCTCCTTGATGGACTAGGGTTGATATTGCTGTGTTGTTTTTGGCTATGATAGCCCAATGTAAGGCGGTATTACCGTGGAGGTTGTCGGTCAGCGAATGAGACGCCCCAAGGATTAACAACAGTCGCGTTGGATCCAAGCTAAAGATATAGTGAAAGTTTTGACTAATCTGGAACGTAATTCTTGCGCTTTTCAGTATAAAAAAGCGCGTGCGTCGTATCCCCGGAAGCCCTATTTACCTATTGACTTTATATGCGGTCCACATTAGCGGAGTCATGGCACTGCGATCGGGTGTGTTTGGATTAACACCTTTTGCAACTAGATAGGCGACGATACCAGTGTGGCCGAATTGGCCGGCCAAATGTATGCAGGAAAAACCTTCGGAGTCTCTGAGAGTCGGATCAGCTCCGGCTCGCATTAATATCGCGAATGTCGACAGATGACCTTGCCTAAAAAACAGGCAAACAAATTTTTAGAACGTTGTTACTCGATAATTTGTGTGTATCGTTCAGTGGAACTATCAAGGGAACTTCGTAGCGTAAACTGAGAAAAATGTAGACGCGCTTAAGCCCAGATAAAAAATTGACAGGTTCTTCCCAAAATTTTGTATTTTTGCAAAAGATTAGCTGTCGGAAGAATAGACCAAGCGACCACAAATACTATGATAACAATGAATGAAAGTTTGAATGAAAATAAAAATAAAATATAGACGCAGTTTCGGATTCGAATGGTGATGAATACGTCAGGAAAATCGTCAATTTTCACGCTCGTTACACTAAGAAAATCCCTTGACGATATGCAGAAATTTGAGATGAAACCTTGTAGCCCAATGAAGAGGAGTCGATGCTAATTCTCCACCGATCGCATCGACATTCGCCCCTTTTGCTATCAAATATTTTACTATTTCTTTCCTGTTGTTGATCGCTGCCCAGTGCAGTAACGTTACTGTTTCCGCATCGGGCTGATTTACGTCGGCTCCCGCGTCCACCAACTCCGTAACTCTTTCCAGGGCTCCATACTATTGAGTAGAGGAATAAGGGGAAATTATCATGTTCGTATGGCAAGAATATGGGGTAACGTCGCATTCTCATAGAAACAATAACAAATTCGAGAGAATTTCAATCTTTCACAAAGCTTTTTCTATCTAAAACTTGATGGAGGGATTTCTTCTTATTTTGGAGCATCGAGATAATCCTACCTGAGTAGCTCTGACAATGTCAAACGAACTGCAATCTTGCGGGATCGGCCGGGGAACCTCTTGGTGATGGTGCATGCTCTTGTCCTGCTCGTTGGAATTGTCTCCAGGACATGCTGCTCTCATCGGTAGGGCGTACATTGTGAAGTTTCTGGAATTCGATAAAATGCAACAACCAGCTTTACAGATATTGTTTTCGAAAATTCCTCTCATTATTTACTGGATTGATCGAGAACATGGAAGAAATAACTGCCGTAGCCTTCTTAGGCAAAATTATTCAAAAATCACTCTCTCATGCGCAACAATGAGAAATCTAAAAAGCTCCTTGGAAACATTTGCACACCGTTGGAGTTTACAGGATTGGAAAGTGGCCAACATTCATCCAAAAATAATCAGTTTTTTGAGCTTCGGGTTAGCAGTAAATTTTTGAGAACACTGAAAACAACATGGTCCGCTCAATCAGTGACCACAGTTTTATTTCTTGATCAAACTCTCGAGCGGAGCAGCGAATGAATATTGAGAACGATGCCGAGTGTATTTTATGCAACCGGCACGACTTATCTGAGATTGAGCACTTGGAAACAAGTTTTTCAACATTCTTGTTAGAAGAAACGAAGCATGATTGATCTGCTAATTTCATAAATATGGGTAAATAATGACAGAGAGATTTGTGATTAACAGAAGAAGCATCGCTTAGCATAGAAAGTACCAACTCAGTACTACGACATTGAAGTTTGCATTGTTGGAGTCCAGCAAAAAATATTCTATCAATTCACCATTTTTTTAATTCTGAGAATTGCCTTAATATTTCTTTGACATCGAATTTTTCATTTGAAAAAATTTTGATAGACTAATACTGCAGTTTTATTTTTGGCTTCAAAGAAATTGAATAAAGTCAATAATTCTGTTGCTTTGCAACAATGCAAACTTTAATGTGACATTCATATTTACGCATGACCAATAATTTGCCGCAGGAGATATGAGAGAAAACGGCAAATTGTAGTTTAGGCGGCAACGCAAAAGATATTAGCAAATCATTCGCGAGAATTACACTTAGTTGAGTTTTGAAACGGATTCAGTAACAGACTGTTTTCAGGTAATTGTTAAGTTGCATAAACGTAAAGGAGATAACTGAAATGCAGCTATACCGCGTTATCTGACATCTTTGAAATATAGAGGAAAAGGAAAGTTACAGCTTCTCGTCTGGCAGAACCAGAAAATTAATGCAATTGTTGGAGTTGTAAAAAGATTGAAAATTTTTTAAGAATATTAAGAATGTAATGCGGAAACGTGAGATGAGCTGAGACAGTGTTGATTGTTATCTATGAATAAATGATAAAAATTGAATTATGATTAAAAATAATGGGAAAATATTTTTGCAAACCGATACTCCATAATTCATTTTTATTTCGTTCACGAATAAAGGACGAATATTGCTTTTATCTCGAAATTTTTCATTAAAAAAAAACTTTAAAAACGAGTAATTAAATTCAACAACAAGACTTCAGTTTGATAGCGAACTCGTCGTGTATTGGCAGTAGAACGAGCTCTGAGGACAATAAAAAAATATTGAATTGGAAGGATTGATGAGTATCAATAATCGGAGTCGCGTGATTTTTTCAAACAGACAAAAGTGTCAATAATCATAAAAGCGTGATCCGGTGTGATCCGGCACGGAGGAGTCAGTACGATAATATGTATATATGTATATATATTCGCGTCAGATACTCAGTTATAACCCGCGAACACAATGAATTCATAAAAACATTGGTGACAAGAGGGAAGAAAGTTGGATCGATTTTCGGTTTCAATGACGAGGAAAAAAGTGAATGAGAATTATTTACTAACTCAACGATGAAAATAGGTTATTGGAGATGCATTCTTACCTGTCGTCTCTCGGAATGTCTCGTAACTAAGATCCGCACTTTCGCATAACGAACAGAATGACGGGGTTTTGTCTTTTTTGTTAAATCCTTCCACTAGTTTCAGCGAAGCCGGATGATCAACGAAACAGAAATATGGGAATTACAGGGCATCGTAAGGGGTGGGGCGAAAGTTTTTCGTAGGATAATACATGGGTCAAAAAAGCTTGGTATTATTTTGGCAAGATAAAAACCGGTTCACGCGGCGGGTGATTGCGGTTTACGTTTTTGTACAATGCGTTCAGAATTGAGTGCGGTTTATTTATTTATTTGTTTGTTTTTTTTTTTTTATCCGTCGTGTTAACACAATAGAATAACGAAGAAGGCACTAGCTGCACAAATGTTGCGCGCTCGTTCATAATACTACCCGTATCAACCCGTATAGCGTGTCGATCCTCCCCACTTCTTTCCTTCCCCTCTCTTTCTCACTTCTCCCTCTCGCTCCCCCCCTTGTTCGCGATCTCTCTTCCTCCCTTATACCTGATTATACTCTTTCCCGAAAAGAAAAAAAAGGCGGTCATTTTCAACGCATCATCACGCTATATAAACTTGGACGAGCTATTTTAATTTCTTTCCCATTTTTTTCCTAGGTCGTTCGGCGTTTTTCAGTGATTTACGTTTGATTTTGATCAAAATGTTTATTCTAAATCATTTTTCTGCAACCTACTAGCAAATAAACCGTTAAAATAATAGCCAAATCGATGGGCTGTTCATTCAATTCTATACTTTTGCAAATATCGATCGTTCCAAAATTTATTTTTAAAACAAAATCCGGCAGAATAAAATATATAAACAATCGAACAATCACTAAACAAAGAAGAAATTATTTTTCAAGTTTACGCAAGTCAAAATAATCGGGCCGCTTTCATGAAAAATAATTGCGATAGAAAATTATGCAAACTGATGTATCAACCGGGCAAGAGCTTGTAGTGGCTCTCGCAAGGTGCGCTGCTAGCACTAAATGAGAGGTCTGTTTTATCGCCCATGACTCAACTTTAAAAATATGAAAATAAACTGCGCCAACAGCTGATAGCAGCCAATGGTGCTTTGATTGTAAAAATGTCGAATGTGTTGTACAGTTAATGCCTCAAATTGTGTGTTTTTTTCTTGAATTCAACTAAAAATAAGGAAGAATGGCGTCGAAGGATAATTTGAACAACAGTCTTCCGTTGCCGGCTGATTCGATGCCAGAATGTTGGTCCAAGGACGAAAGAATGAACGCTTTGTTTGCCGAATTCCGTAACCGTTCAGTGAACAGCCAAGACTGGGACTCCAAGTATAAATTTTGGAAATCTCTCGTATCCGACTGGTTAAGCGCCAAGCAACGATGTATTTTTTCAGTAACCGATTTGAAAATCGCATTTAAGAGGAATGGTCGTGCACCGCTTTGCCTAACCACTGTGACCGAGGAACTTTTACGGTGAGTCAATGCACGTGCAATTTTTCCTGAGTTTGGACGTGTTATGTCCTGGAAATCATCTAGAATTTCCCAAGCAAGTTCGACCTCGCATTGGGACACTACAAATACCACCTCCTTTTAACTTTCAAACGATAATGAAGTTTGCATCGTTGCAATACAATGGAAAATCCATTTTTTACTTATTACTTTGATAATTAATGTCCTCGTCCCAAGTTTTCTAGTAAACTCAGTTTTCGGATGGCAAAACGACTGTCCTATTATTTTTGACAAATACAGTATGGAAATTGAGTTTTGTGCTATGAAAAAGAATTATTTTTGTCGCATCCCAACGCGACAAACTTCGGCATCGTACTCTTAAAGCAAACAATAAAAAATGGAATTTACATGTAAAGCAAATAGTCTTTTCCCTTACAGTGAAGCTCAATGATCACGGCACTCGAGCAAAACTATAGCTGACCAAATATTGAAACATAAATTGAATGATTTCTCTCCCATCTTACAGGAGCGGAGAAATAATTTTAGAAACGCAATTTCTGAAAGACTCGAGTATCGGTTGGACGGCATGGGCAATTGATACAATGGTCAAGAGGCCGATGATGTGGTCATTTTCAAAACTGAAGAATTACATAGTCAAGGATGAAATCGACGTCGACGCAAAATACATTCACATGAAAACATTGAAAGAATTAGCGAATTTGATTCTCTCGACGATAAACGAAGATAGTGAGAATGTTCTTTTGTCTCTGTCGCAAGTTGTGAGGAATTGTATCGAGAAGTCTGGCAATCCGAACATAACGGAGAGCAATGTGAAGCTGGCTTTACTTTGGCTGAGGAAATTGAACAAAGCGACGTTTAGAGGCGACATCCTGCAGGAATCGAGCGAGTTTTTGGTGAAAATTTCGGTCAACGGTGTAAAAGAAGTTTCAGAAGCTGAGCAAGGCTTGTTCAAACTGATGGAACAAGAGAAGGTTCTCATCAAGACCATAGAAAGACTGGAAGTTGAGCGGAACGCCGTTTTAACAAAAGCTAAGAGTTCTGTAGCCAATGGTATGCGGGAATTGGCGAAAACGTGCGTGAGAAAAAAGCACGAAATCGATAAGACCATCGAAAAACGTGCCGCTGCTTTGCACAACGTTCAAACACTCATAGCAAGAATCCACGATGCTAACTCAAACACCGATATTCTGGCAGCATATAAAACCGGCAGTAATATCCTCAAGGGTTATGAGAGCACCGGACTGAACGAAGAGAATGTGACGAGCACGATGGACGATATATCTGAGGTAAAAAAAAAACCTGCTGCACACTTTCCTTCATTTCGATTAAAAAAGATTAGAAATTCTGCTCCAACGAAATTCTGCATTCAGACGTTTTTCTCGCATGTTTCCGTGTCTCATTTTTCCCGCAGGCGGTCGGAGAATTGGCTGATTTGCAGGACATCATATCCACGGCGATAGGAACGAGAGATGAGGACTTGGAGCTGGAAGATGAGCTGGAGGACTTGCTCAATGGGACACCCGGTGACGAGCAGGGCACGGAAAAAGGAAAACAGTTTCTTCCCGACCTCGCAGATCTGCCTGACCTTCAGAGTGAATTGTCGGCTTTGAATTTGGAAGGTTAGTCAAGGTTCGAACTTATGAATGTTGAGACTCGTGTGACCGAAAAAAAGGCAAATACGTTATCGTCTGTCCGCAGAATTTCCGTCCCCACCACTAAGTGCTCTTCAGCCGAAAGCTCTCTATACGTCGCTGCAGAAAGACACCCCGACCTGATATTTATTCAATCCTCCGACACATATCGATACTCACACAATCTGAAAACGCAAAACCCAAAAAAAAAACGAAATATTCGATATTTTTATAAATTACTGCCATGGGATATTCTCCATTGATTGATAAGGATTTATTATTTATTATTATTATTTAACACAATGTCATTGCGGTACCTTGAATCAACGAAATTCGGAGCGTCTTGTAAATAACAAATCAGATTCAAAAGAAGAACTTGTCATGTTTATAAATGTATGAAACTCAATGAATGCGAACAAAAAAATTCATGAAATCCCGACTTTTTTCATTTCACAATTTTAAACGATTCTCAAGAACCGCGGTTGTTAGATTTTCCAGGGCACGAGAGAAACGTGTTACGCGTTTCTAGCTTGAGAATGATGTCCTGTATCCATTCAATGTGATTGGATATCTTCGTGTAAAGAGAATACGCATGACTGTCGCAGCTTCTCGTACCACCTAAAATTGTTGAACCCAGTCCAACACTTACAAGACCTCGTAGATACCAGAGGCCACCGGTTTTGAAGACGAGCCCGCCGCCACTGTCTCCATCGCAAACCGATGAGCCTTTGTAAAAAAAAAAAAAAAGAAAATAAATGGAATTAATAAACAAATTTGCGGCTGTGATTAAAAAATCTTTCGCTCTGATTGTTTATGAAGAACGGAAGGCCAAAAAAAACTCGGCGGACTGTAAAAAATGCGATTTTGAAAAATTCAACGAAAAAAACTGAGCGACAATTATTGAAAACAACGGATAGGGTAAGCTCTGCGATTATGGAAAATAGACACTCGAAAAATTTGTTTGGGAATTCATGGAACTGGAAATTTTTCATTCGAATTATACTTTTTTCAAATAAAATTTGTGTTGTGTGGTAAAACGTGAAAATTTCTTTAAATTGGAGTTAAAATCGAAAATACTCACCATTTCTATATCCGGCACAAAATTTATCAAGCGTAATGAACTTTTCATTTTCAGGGTCGTTGCTCGAAGCTTTGCATTCGCTGAATGAGACATAAGGAACGTTGAGAGTTTGTAGAATTTGACTCGAGTTGCTCGTAGCGGTTCTACCGAATCCAGCAACTTTGCCAAAACTTCCAACTTCGAGAGCAGTTTGGTCGCTCAAAATGGAGACATCGAGACAGGCGGGCATGAGGATCGATGAGAAAGTGAACGGTTGCTCGGTATGTAGTATCGCAATGTCACGAGCATAATTTCCTTCCAATCCCAAATAGTTACAGTTTACGAAAATCCGTTTTACCTGAAATGATCGAAGAAAAAATAAAATATTGTAAATTCATAATTATTTTGACAACGACAAGTAAAAGTTTGCTTTGGCTTTTGAATCGTTGGTTACGGTTTACGAACATTGGCTTTTTTCACATTATTCGGATCATGGAAAGGGGTGTCGAACTCCTGGAATATATTTCCCGTAGCGACAGCGAATTTATTAGCGTCCTCGACTGTTTTAGTGGATTCATCGAAGACGCAGTGAGCCGCGGTGATCAAAAGGTCACTTTGAATAATGGTTGCGCCGCATATGAATGTTCTATGTCCGTCCGGGGTCTCAGATCTGTAGAGAGTCGCGTGCCAAGGAACTTCGGGAATTTTCGGTAGTTGGCCGTTGACGATCAATGGTTTACTCTTCCAAGGTATTCGGCCGCACTCTGAAATGACAGATGGAAAACGCACGTTTTATTCTATTTCAATTGACACACTAGAGTAGTCGAGTTAAAATTTTCAATGTAGAAACGCATTGGAATGTCCCAAGAAAAAAAAACGTGGGAAAACCCGGATAATGCGGGAATACAACTCGCGAGATGACTTTTCCTTTAATTTTGCAATTATCGATAAGTGATTCCGCGAATCCCGGACCTGAAAGAAAACAACGAACCATTCGGGCCTTGATATTGTTTTCTACATCGCTCCATCGAATCTTCATGATTGTTACGCAATTATAAATATTTCGTCATAGCAACAGATTAATGCTTTGTTTTCAATGTAGTAGATAAGGAAAAAAAAGTTTTTTTAATGCTCGGTGGTAGTTTTGGCACTACAGAAACGAAAGATGTGTATTTTATTTATTTTTTGGTTTGGAGCAAAAATATATTAAATCTTTGAAGTGTCATCGCTACGCTTTGACGCAATGTCGTACGTACAATGAAAATAAATAAATAATTTTTGTACTACATAATAGTTTGTGAAGGAAAATTATCAACAATCACAAAATCAATGACTCGTCATCTCATCCATGCGTTCTAACGTCTATATCAGGATAATCGTTTCTCGGTGTTCGGTCAGGATCGTACACAGTTGATTTATTATTGACCATGTCCATGAGTTTCGAAAAAGGACAATTTTCGTTAAAAGTGTTTTGGAAAGTGATTATTGTCTCGTTAAGCATTATGTTGATTATGATCGGACCTGGGGAACATTTGATTGGCTCCGGTTCCCATTGGCCACGCGCGTTGCATTTCACGTTCTTACGCTGCGTCGTTAGTATCGTCGTGTCTGAACGGTAGCTGTTCCTACAGGATACTGAAGCTGTCGTTTTCACAGGCACCGGTGATTCACAGGATATCCAGTCGTCGTTGAACGTACATACGGCCTGCGTCGAGGCGGTACTCAGAGGTTTGCATCGAATCTCTGTGGGGTATGGAAAAAAAATGTATACAAATATCCTTCATTATTTTTCTTATGTACAAAAATATATATATTTTGTTTTTTTTAAAGAAAAATTACTCGCTCTGAGGGAAAAGTTTTTCAAGATCGTACTCAAGATTGAAGAAACGAAAAATATCCAAAATTATTGGAGAAAATGATATTGGAGTTTGCAACATTGGAATGCAACGAAATCCGTTTTTTTCTTTGCCTGCACTCATTGTTTATATTGAGAATTTAAGAATTTAATTGTCATGATAAAACGATCGGTTTTTGCCCCGAAAAAAATATATCGGCTCGATAAAGTTGGATTATTTTGAAAATTGAACAAATGATTCATAAAAGTAAATATATTTTGTTGCGTTGCAACGTTGCGAACTTCAGCGTCCTTGGAGAAAATTGATTTTACCAATGCATTTGGGTTCGCTCGACCATTTTCCTTCAGGCCCGCAGAATACATCAGCAGTCCCATTAATTTTGTGGCCGTCGTTGCAAGTGTAGACGAGATAAGCACCGGGTTCAAGTTCAAAAGTGTTGCTACGAAGTTCGCAATGTTGATTGTCTTGGCATTGCGATTTGTGTAATCGCCAACGACCATTTTTCGGTTGTGACGGAATTCTACAAGGTGGTCTAGTTGTGTGCCTCGGTGGTGCGACGGTCGAAGTCGTAGGTCTGGGTCGCACTGGTCTCTCGTTATTCGAATTGTCGGTCACTGGATTGCTCGACGATCCACATTCACTGTTATCTTCGTCCGAACCATCCGCGCAATTTCTCACCCCGTTGCACTTTAAATTGCCGTCGATGCAGGCACCGTAATTGCACCGGAACGTAAACGTCGGACAACTGAATGTCGAGTTCGAAAGATCATCGACGTCAGTAGGAGACGGAGGAAAACAACAATTAAAAAACAATCTTAGAAACGCGGCCATGCATCAATTTTTTTAAACATTTCTATTTTGAAAACTTAAAATTCCGATTATTTTGAAAATTTACGTTTTTTTTTTGACACAAATATTTATGCTTACAATAATAAACAAAATCTGTTCGCGATTATGTGTCGATGGTCGATTTTTTCGAGAGATTCAACTTTTTCAACTTGTAAATTTACCGAAAAATTGTTATTTAATGAAGTCTGCATGGATCCTATTTCGTTAAGGATTCTTGAGGGAGAATAACAATAGAAAATCATGCATACTTAATCCCACCGCACAGAAGGTGCGTCTCATCAGAACGATCGCTGCAATCGGTGGTTCCATCACATTCCCCACTGCTCGGAACACACTGACCATTGTTGCATTTGAATTCGTTGCTTCCACAGGTCGAGACTCCGGCAGAGCTATTGCATTTTGGAAGAAGTTCGTCGCTCTTATCGACACAGTCGTCGATGCCATTGCAGGTCGCGTCGCCGTCGATGCAGGCTCCATAATTGCAGCGAAATGCATATTCCGGACAAATGATGTCGGTACCGGTGCACTCCGCACGTGTCTCGTCCGACTGATCGCTGCAATTTGCTCGACCATCACACAGCAAATGACCCGCTATACACTCACCATTGCGGCAACGAAAGTTCAAAGATCTGCGAGACGATTAGAAAGCGATGAAAAACTTTTTTCAGCGGGAACGTACGTGAAGAGATAAAAATTCGAAACAAAAATTGTCTCACTCACGGGCATGATTCTCTGTCACGATTTAACGATAGACTTTCCGAATTCGTTACTCCAGTTACGGCTAAAGATAGAAAAATCATTATTTTCTGTTTTTTTTTCTGCTCTGACGAAAAAAAACGCTGAAAGGTTTGCCATCTAGATGCGACAACTAAAAACCATATTATTACAGTCTCGGAGCATCGCTTTTTGCACTAGCAAATCTGTCTATATATTCAAGGTCGTTGCATCGAGCTCCAACCGGTTTTTCGGGCGCGTTCTGTAGTCCATCCACTCTTCGCATTGCTATATGCTTGTTAGAAATCTTTTTAGTTTCCACAATTCGTGCATATTTATAGCCACAATTGTTTTTTCTTTCTTAACGAAATATGCTGATGATCGGGCATCGAAGACAGTCATGAAAAATGTGTATTTCGTCCTATCATCGTCGTATTTTTCATCGATCAATGTTTATCGAGCTTAACATGACCTCTATGATAATTCTCAATTCGCTTGGCTGTTTTTTTTTACGTCATCTCGACTATCCTGTTTGCGCAATCGTACTGTGGGGAATACCGCATCATTACTTTGAGCGTATGTTCGAAAAATAACTTTCCCGGAACCGTACATCTCCTTTCAAACACCGTGAAATTCATGAATCGTCTTTATTTTTAAAAGTAAACGAAAATGGCAATAAAACAAAACAAGTGATTCTCGGGCCCCGAAAAATTACGAGCACTTCCCGTCCACCCACCGAGGAACCAAATTTCATGACGCCAAATAAATGAACACACGTTGCAACGAAATAAATGAATAAATATAATTACCGAAAATGAATACCGTGCAAGAGACTTGGAGACCGAAGGGAAACTTCATCGCAAACACTCGTCAATGACTCGGAGAAGAAATAAATTTATTTAAATCCAACTTTCCAAGTTCGAGTATATCCTCTTCGGTTGAACGACGAACACACACTGATCCGATCCATCTTGCGCGGGCTATATACCGCATCCAAACTCTCTGACTGCTTCCGCACCGATTCGCGGATATTCGTCCGGGACTTTACGTTCCGGACCTACGAATTTTATCCTCATTTCATTCAGAACTTACCCATGTCGACTATTACTACATTTTCTGTAATACAAAGAGCTGAAACGTAATTGACACATCCTGAAATCCGTTTTTAGATCACCCCTAACATTTTTTTCCATCAATAAATTTTCCAGCTGAAAGACTTTCCGTGAAAAGTGAAATCGGTTCAGTACTTCTTGACCAAAAATCCGCCAAACTCTTTTGACACTCGTCAATTTTTTTATGCGTTCCGAGACTAAAGGATCAATTATTCCGGAATAAAAAAATTCAAAATGCAAATAAATCGTAGTCATATTGTATTTTAGTTATTTCAAAAAAAACTAAAATTCAAAAATGAAGCGTTCGAGAATGAAGCTCGATCTGGAGCAATTGTAAAATATATTCAAATTCATAGAAATATATAATACACTGATTTCTCTGAAAATTTGAAATTGTACAACGTCAATAAGGATATTTCTACACTTGCTGTTGGGTTTGCGTTATGTGCTGTTCCCTCCTACTGTAAGTGTGCAACGCCAGCGATACCAGCCACACAAGCATTCTGATTACAAGAATTAAGGATCAATAGCGAGTCTAATATTGAAAATGTTTTTGTGATTATTATGTGGTTACGATACTTGGAATGTTTTTTTTTCGTCAGAATTTTCATAATTGTTTAAATTCGGATTCGGAAATTCGGACCCAATTTTCAAAGTAATATATTTGAATTGCTTTATGAGCATTTTTTACGTTGGAAAAAGGATACGATTTCTCGTGGATCTCCGTATCTTCGATGTGTCGTAAAATATATTCCTTGTGAAACTTCTGAACGTCTTCAGTGCACTCGGTCCAATCGAGAGTCTCGTGGATACCATCGCCTCCGTATCGTTTGTTATAATTATCGTAATGTACCTGAAATCGAAGAGAACGATGGAATAGAGATTTTGGAGGAAAATTTAGCGACTGAATGGACGATGAACGAGTTGAATTTCACATACGTGATTGAGCACGAGACCTAAACTCGGCACGATCGGTATATCCAATTTTTCAGGTTTAAAAGCTTCTTCGAGAATTTCCTCGCTCGCAAGATTCCTCACAATTCCAATAACGAGTGCGACCATTTTCCTAATTTGGTGGAGCATGAAACTTTGTCCCTTGATTTCGAGGGAGACGAATTCCATTCCTTGCGAGATCCAGGGTTGGGAACATGTGAATTCCATTATATAGCGATTTGCGCGTGGATCCAATGGCCTCCTGTGAAAATATATTTTATATTGAATTCTTTTGATTTTTGACGGGGATCGCATTTTTTTCGCACCGAATTTCGTTTTTGAACGTTGAGACTCACACTTTTGCAGTAAAATTGTGATAATTGTGAGAACCCTCAAAAAGTTTCAACACATCAATGATCCGTTCTCGAATTTCTGGACTTAATCGATAATCCGTGTATGGCTTTCCGTCAATTATCGATAAATGTTTCTCACGTTCCTCAAGTACACTCTCTCCCACTAAGCCCTCTCGTGGACGAAGGATGTTTGGATCGTCAGGCGCGAAAGCATACGTTGGAAGAGTGTAAGTGTAGCTCCGTGCTGTGCATTGCGTTTTGCTGTTGAATCCTTTTGTCACTCGTTTCAGGCCAAACACTCTTATGGTTTTGGGTAAATACTCGTTGATGATGTCATTGTTGGCATCTTCGGCTATAAAATGAAAAATCAAAAGCTGAATTAATGTTCGGAAGTCCACGGGTATGGTGTTTGTTAAATTGGATTATTGGGAGCTGACGAAAAATCTTTTTTTCAATCGCGCTGCATTTTTTTTTTTTTTTCCAAATATCGAGATTTCTCCCCGAATTCGGTTTGAGATTCTCGAAGAAAATGGTCCGGTTTCTTGAAGAAACTTTCGCAACTGCGGACTCTGCTCTAACGCCCAAAACAGCGAAACTTCTTGCTTTTATGATCTTTGACAAATTGAAATTCGAAGAAATCATGTATAAAAAAGTCTTACGCATCCTGAGAGAAACGACTTGTCTTGCTGCAGAAACGCCTTTGTCAGTTCGAGCAGCCCGTTGGAAGTGTATCGTTTGCATCGCGTCAAAAGCGTTCCGGCCTATTAAATTCGCTTTGAAGAGAGCACTAATCAAATCTTCTTCAATAGTTTTCATGCCTGGATTCCTCTGCATTCCGTAGTAATCCTTTCCGAGATAAGCCAGCATCATAGCGTAATTACGTTTTTTCACTCTTGTGAATTCCTCAATTTTTTGGTGCTTCACCAATGTCCCTTTGTTGTCGTCGTCTATAGCAGGCCGCTTATTCGCATGTAATGTCGCCACGGGCTCTACAGAAGTTTCAACTTCCGTGGACATTTGGGTCAGGTTATTTTTTTCTGGAATCATCAAATAAATTCATTTTCAATGATCAAGTAATTTGTTGTAATTCACGCGACCTTATTATTTGAGAAACGTTTTTTTTTATAGAATTTTCCTTCGGCGCACTTGGATGTGATTTAAGGTAAAAAAAATCTGCTGCAGGTGACGTGTGTTTTGTGACGGAAGTGTTAAAAATTTTACAGTCTGTTACTGATACTTTGGAATTTGTTTGTAAAGTGTTTCCCGAGGAACTTCCTTTTAAAACAAAACTGGAAGTTGAACGTTTTCCTTCGGTTTTGAATTTATTTCTGAAAATCTTTAGAAAAATGGATTTTCCCAAGACACACTAAATACTTTCACATTTCTATAAAATGTAAAAAGTAACATTACAATATCCAACGAGTCATTTGTGTTTCTTGATATTGGCTCAGGATCCAACTCCTGAATTTAATTATACCGAGATTATGAGGACCCCAAGGACAATCATTTATTGATGGATATCAATGAAAATTACATTTCTCGAAAATTAGGCAGTCAAGTTTGTTTGGTTCTGTGATTTTTGCCATCTTGTATGTTTGGTTAATCATGCACATTCTTCATAATAATTATAAGAGTACTACTCACTGAATGAGGAAAAAATTTTGACGACGCGTGTCTCTTTGAGAGCTCGGAACATTTATTGGATGTTTGAATTATTGCGAGATTATAGCAACGTGCAGAAACGTTTATCCTTTGTTGAACACGCGACGACCGTCCCATGCGCACCCGAGTCAATGGGCCTGGCTCATATGCTCCGTTTCGGAGTATGCGTACTGTGTACATCGGTTTCCAGATGATGTTGGTGTTCAGATTCAAGACTATCTTTACCTGAATAGCATACCCAAGCATACCGCACATTTGTAATCTTTCAATCGAACAAAAAACATAACCCTTCTGGCGTGAATGAGATCCCACTTTTCCGCCGGGAGAAAATTGGGAAAAGATTGAACTATTATAATAAGATATCGGAACATCCGAACCTTAGTTTTTCTCACAAAATCGGTGGAATCATTTAAGGACTTGCAGATTATTAGATCGAGTAGAGATGTCGGTGTACGCTGCTCTGACAAAAGTCTCCGCATTGGGAAATCATGTGCAGGTTAGCAAAATCACGAATCGATGTTTTATCGGTAAATCCAATAAATAAAGATGTTTGAGAGCGTATCAATAAAATTGGGCGACATTGTTTAATAACGCTTTTCGAAGTTACCCAACGTTTGATAGTTTCGATCTAGTTTCATGATTCATGGTGTAAATAATTTTAATGTCGATTTCAAAGACCTCCTGGGATAGTTTCACCATCAAAACAGATTACCAACAATAATTTGCTTGTAAACGGTAAAAGATCATTTCAACCAATTGACTTTGGTCATCATCGACTAATTTTTTTCCATTCTTTCAAACAAAGTATCGATTTTTACCCCGAAAATGTAAACTTTAAATTTCATATTTCTTTTTCCTTGAGAAACTTTTTGCGAACCAAAAGATGGGTACTTCATTGAAATTGTGGATTCATGCCTAAAGTCTATTGTTGATCATCCTCACTAGAGTCACATCAGTTATTTATTAATTCCATTGATGGCAAGTAGATCGATAGCAAAAAAAAAAAACTCAATTTTATATCATAATTGACTTGGAACCATTAAGGTGGTCCATCAGCTTTATGACAGTTTTTTGACATTTCAGAGTTCGTCCAGACTCCTGCTTCCGATTATTCGCAACACGATCGGCGCATATCAGCCAGTCAGATTGCGAAGAGCAAAACACTGGCTTCCTAAGTGGAAGAGGTTGAGGGCAGCCAAAGTAATCCGTGTTGATCTACCGGATTTTCAGGAGGAGCTCACTGAAGAAAAAATGCGATCGAAAATGAAGGAGAAGGGGCTTTTACCACCGAGACCATGGATGGAAAAACCGATTTTCATGAATTCCACAGGAACGATCATCGAGCAGTATGTGCCGCCTGAGGGCGATGGGAAGTTTTCTGCTCTGTCGAAAGCTGTAAGCTCTCCGCAATCGACGATTCAAAAATTATTTCCTCGCAGTAATAACGATAATGATTGATGGAGTTTATGCCTTTAGGGAGCCAAACAAAAGGCTGAATTTGTCACCAAAAAAGGAAAAACCATATTGGCCATTAGGAAGATCAAAAGTTTTGAAGAAGAATTTACCGTGGCCGATTTTCCAGAGCGAGCACAAGAGATTTACATAAAAGCTCACGAAGCTCTCGTAAGGTATGAATACCAAAGCAATATGAATTTGGGTCAGTCCGATTTTCCATTGAACGATCCGATTCTTTAAAAAACTGATACATGCATTTTCCTTGTAGTAAAGACCAGGACTCGCTCAGGACCTATGTGACTGAGATGGCTTATCCAGTAAGTTAAACGAAGTATCAAGTTTGATTGCAAAGCTCACCAGATTTCGAACAAGCTTGCTCACTAATGAGAACTTTATTTGCAGCAAATGACACATAATACACAAGATAAAACCATCCACTGGAAATTTATCGAATCATTGGAACCGCCGCGAGTCGTTGCTGTCAAGTGCCAAAATGCGGTAACAGACAACAATTACTTTGCCCAAGTAACTGTTCGCTTCCACACACAACAGGTCAGTCGCATCGGTGATTTTTAATTTGATGTGCTTTCAGATTTACTCGGATTAGTTATTAGCTCCGGGTCAGCCATACATCGATCTAACGAGGGCCTGTTGGTAATTATTTGTGATTTGTTTTTGCAGACTCTTGCGGTTTATGATCGTTTTGGGCGCTTGATGAGTGGAAGCGAAATAGTGAAAAAGGACGTACTCGAGTATGTAGTGTTTGAAAAGCATATATCACATCAGTATGGTTCTTGGCGACTTCACGGCAAAATCTTGCCAGATTGGGCACCACCCAGAGAATTCGGAGAAAGAACGTTTATTGAAAAACCTGAAGATCGAGAACCACCAGCTGAAGCTCAACAGGGCGAAGCAGTTTCGACTGTTACGGGTAGCACAGAAGTAAATCCCTCGATGGTCGACAAAGACATACCGGCAGTCCAAGCACGGCCAATTGTTTAAATAAATACGAAAAACACATTCAATGTCTATGTGAATTACGATTAAATAACTTTTACAGTTCGAATTTACGAGTTACGCAACATTTTTCCCGCCATAATCTTTTAGATGAGTGAACGCCAATGAGCAAGCGACCGTGGCTAAGATAACGAGGTTATGTATGGGAGCAGTTTACATGGCGTACAGAGCCTCAGCTCCGAGTATTTCCCATAAAATTGTGTTTTTTTTCCTATCATTTGTATCGCAAGAACGTTAAGTAATTATAACAAACTGCATAGTTAAGAGCGTGCTCAAATTCCGCCACACCAACGTAAACTCGTATTCCAGTACATGAAAAAAGTTTCGCGGGACTTAGTTGGACACTGAAAAGAAAAATTTGTTTTATAAACGCGATGGAAATTCGTGCGCCATATAACCAAGAATTTTCAGTTTTCAATCAAAGTAGAAAAACGTCAGAATAAAATAAACGGTATTTCGAAAGGGTTGCGAACATTCAACATAACTTTATTCTTCGTTCTTTCGTTTTTCTCTAAAAACACGCGAACCTGAGTTTTCGCCAGCGGAACTTTTTATACTCTCTGTGTTTTTGAACACAAATCATGACACGGAAGTGCGTTATATGCAAAGAAACGAATTATAAAAATTCGTACAGTTTTTTCTCTGCACCCAAGGATCCAGAAACACGAAAAAAATGGGCGGATGCCATGGGCATTGAAAATTATGTCGTTTGCGATGACACGTACGTTTGCAGCAAGCATTTCACTCCTACCGACATAATAACTCACTGGGTCAGCGGAGTTCCACCTCATGTTGTTACTGTAAGTGAAATTTTGTTTTTTTGGAAACCAATTGTTTTTTTCTACAATCTTGTTTCTCCATAGAAACTGTATCATGTTCGTATTTTTTCGTGTAATAACTGTGTTCAAGAAAAACATCTGAGCGACATTCATTCGCTGTTGCAAACTTTTGAATCCCTGGCTAAACAAAAAGTCAGACAAAACGCCGGCTTTAACATTTAACGTGTTGTAATGCTTTTGTTTATTGGTCATCTACATTTTTGCTCAGCATTGAAGTTTGTATGAATAAGAAAAAAAATGGCCAACATTTTGATTTTTAGCGCTTTATTAAATTCAGGTATTGCCTTAAAAAGAATGGTTTACAAAATCTGCACTTTCTTTGAGTTGGATTAAAAATATTTTCTTCCCTGAAAAACGTTTCGGTCAAATTTGAATTGACTGGCGTTTTTAACCGTAAAGTATAAAAATTGTGGAAGCCGTAAAAAAACCAATGCGATTTAGTGTTTGATTCTTTGGACAGATAAAGTACAAGAAATGTCGCCTGAGGCCGGGTGCAGTGCCCAATATCAGTTGTGAAACGATGAATAATCTACAAAATAGCCAGGATGAGGATTACGAGGATTTTGCAGTGAACCGAGGACCTGGTTTAGTAAGAAGGCCGTCCATAGTTTCGAACGCATCTCGAGAGAGTTTTCTGATACCCAGGGAAGACAATGCTCCGGTGCTGAGTGACGGAGACAGTCAAGTAGATCAGATGGCTTCGGAGGCGGAGGCGATGGTGGAATGCAAGCAGGAAAATTCGTACACGGTGATCTGTACGGCGAATGAGGAGTGCTCGGAAGATACAAATAATTCTGGAATAATGGAGAATCCAGATCAAGAGCAGGAGATGGCAACGATTGTCAATCTTCAGGGTGAAGAAAAATACGTGTACACCACGAACGAGGAGGGTTCACACATAGTTTACGTCGAAGCTATAGGCTCGGAAAATTTCGAGTGCATGGAGGAAGAGGTAGAATCTGAGCTTGAACGAAAACCCCAACTTGGCACGCAGTATTCCACGCTCAAAAGCCAAATAACTAGCGCCGAAGATGACACGTCCATGGATATGTGGGATTCTTTGAGTAATGAAAATATTCCAGGAGACGAGAACGAAACATATCCGGATTCAAAAGAAAAATCAAACAGCCAACGTCGGGAGAAAGAAACTGTGGAAAGGATCGACCCTCTGGAAATAAAATTGGAGAATCAGTACGAGGACAGCGAGAATGCGATGCTTTTTGAAGACTTGCTTGACATTTATACGGAAGTACAACTGCCAACAGGCTGGTCCTCGATGGTTACCTCGAAAGGCCATGGTACAACAGTTGTTTATGCTCACATGGGTATGACAAAATTGGGAATGCCTTATATGGAGAAACAAGTCTTTCTGAAAAGCGATATGAAATTGCGATGTGGCGCTGCCAATAAAGAACTCAATCCACAAATGCACAACCTCATTAGAGAAGGTAGAAACCGAATGGTTTTTACACTTTCCGACGTCGAAGAATTTGTCGAGGAATTCGATCAAAGAATCATTTGTGAAGGTACGCCAATTATTTAACACAATTCAAAACCAAAATCGGTTTGTTTGCATTCTTATAACTAAAAAGACGATGGAGGGATAGCTTGAAATTTAGAGAAAAGCGAAAGGAAGCCTTTATTTTCTGAAGAACAGAGAAAAACGTGCAAGTTTCATTCTTCCTGAAATACTAACGAAAGCCTTTTCAAGCGAAACATCCATAAAACCTTTTAGCTCACCTTACCGAATGTAATTTCTGATGCATCGATTTTGATTTATTCCCCCAGGTATTTTTACATTAAAATTACATTGTTCTTTTTTTTTTCTTCTGATTTTGGAACAGGTTGCGCCAGTGAAAGAACGCGGCCAGAGGATATTGAGAATTGTGTAGCTTACAGAGACGTGAGTTCGAAGTGGCGACATATAGAATGTCCGATAATAGTGAACAACGGATCAGCGCGATGTTCCAAGTGCAGCACACTGGACAGTTCGATGACACGTAGTAAAACAAGAAGACACAACGCCGGGGTCAAAGAATTCGCGACAGCAATGATGAAGAAAGAAAAGACGATACGAGTGTTGCACAGATTGTTGAGAAAGATGAACAAGAAAAATCAAAAGTTCGAGACGATGAGGGACAGTATCGAGAGCAAATTCGAAACTTTAGTCTCCTCGACGCCAGAAGTAATAATATCAACAGTAGAAACCCTAAACATGCCAAACATTCAAAAACTAATGGTGAAGGAATGTGTACGAGCGAGTGTTTCGCAAACCGGAAAATCTAAATATTCCGAAACGTGGGTGTTTCTTTGTCTTCTTTTGTACATCGAATCCCCACGAATGTATAGATATATGTTGCTAAACAAGTACATGATTTTACCGTCGATGAGGATCATCCGGAAATATCTTCATCAGATTAAAACGGACAAACAATTTTATAATCTCTTTCAACGGACGGTCGAGCCGTTCCAGCCAATTGACAGGGACAACGAAAAGGAACCTACATGAGCGATGCAGCGTGTAATCCAGTCCACTCAATAAAGTTTCGTGTACTATTAAACAAAGCTAAAGACTCCGGTGTGTTTACCGACCAAAGTGGAAATGTAACCTTCAGCTTACGTCGCCGCATTCAATCCCCGTGGGTTGTGAAATTCTTTATTATCATTATTATGTTTATTCCCTTTTTTCAAGTTCATTCACTGTGAATGGGGACACGCACATTGATTTTTACTTTTACGAAACACTATAAAACCGATCACTGGGAAAACAGTTCTAAATTATTCATTCCTTTTCTTTTTATATATACCGACGTATGCAATACGTACAACATATTTTGTCAACGACAGACTTCCCTCCAATTGTCATTTCGGTTTTCTATTTCTTCCGTTTGTTCGATTCATTTTTTGATCAAATTTTCCGGCCGCAGGGCTTACCTAGAGAGATGAAATGAAAATAAGCTATTAGCTCGGCAGAGTGACACGAGGAAAATGTTGACAAATCGTATCCAATTACCTGCATCCATTCAAGTTGCAATTCTCGTAGCATTTTCGGGGTAAGAAGCCCCTGAGCCAATAAGCGCTCGGTTAAACGTCCGCGGCCTGTAGGCTGCTCGGGATTAGGACTCGATGGAGGTCCTGTTAGAAATATGGAAATTAAAGCACGTTATCACGTTTTAGCCGTTGCGGGTCGCAACATTTTTTTTTATAAGAATAAACAGTGAACAACAATCGCTTTGCTTCACCTCTGTAGTAGTGTTGCTTTCGAATGTTCAATTCGAAATTTTCCGTATCGGAAAGAGAAGTCGCTGCGCTGCTCGAACCTTTTCAAATCCACGTTAACATTTACCAAAAATTCCATTTATACATCACGCACTTAACCCTTCGAGTGCGTAGTGGGTCGTTTTGACCCCAACAATTTTCTGACATCGATTGTTCGACATTTCATTGTCGTATTCGTCGGAAAATAAATTTAGGATGATTCACTACAGAAAACGTGTCGACAAAAAAAAACTAAAAATGAATATTCACCGGAATAATACGAGTCGAAAAACGTCTGGGGTCCGACCAACCCAATGTGCACGCGCAGGGTTACGTAAAAACGTTTTTCGTGTCCAAAGTAACGAGTGAACGAGACAAAAAGCATCTTTTTGACCCCTAATACTGGGACTACCTGCTGCTGAATTTTTCAACAATCTCGTCAACTGTAAAACTCCGTGTTGAATAACGGCATCGAGTTCTTTCTGCATGTCCCTTACTGTATTAGTATCTGGGAAAAGATCAATGAAGCGATAACTCAGCCAAAGGTAAAGATCTAAGACGTCGAATACTGCCTCCAGGTGAACGAGATCGATAATTGTTTTTGGTGGGGCGATTGGCCAGCCGATTTGGTGACACAACCAGCTGAACGTGATTGAATCGTTCTTACTATATTGTCGAGCAAACTGAAAATAAAACGATTGACAGGGTTGAAAAAAAAAACATTTTCCATTGATTTATCTGTTTGGAGATGGTGGCGCTTACCTTGAGGAACATCGTGCAGACGAAAGGCACCTTTTTGTTGATCGGAGCGCAACAGAATACATATCGAGCTCTCAGGGGCAGAGACACGTGCTGTATCATGTCAGCGAGAAATTTAAAATCGTCGATGTTACACATAAAGTATAAGGAATCGTCAACGATGCACAACGACACGAAGATATCCATCAAATTTGAAAGTGCAGCTTTTGGCAGATGATAAGCGTACAATTCGATTTGATCCGCTGTCGGATGTAGTCCGGCTTGAGTCAAAGGTTCAGGAGTTTGACTCAATAAATTCTTGAGAATAGGAAGGTCGTCGTTTTTGAATGTTGTCACGAGACCCTTAAAAGTAAAGCATAGTACAATCGTCATGGTCTTAAAGGAACAGATGCCATTGGAGTTTTCATGAACTTTCAATCGCAAAAATGCCGAATCAGGTATTCATTGAAAATATCAGCATTTTCGAAAAGATTCTCTTCAAATAATCGGTAAATCGAGGGTAAAAAGTTGTCAATGAAAAAACAATGTGATACCTGCTCCCATTGCGTTCCGTAACGACCGGCGCGTCCAGCTATTTGCAAAGCCGACGATACTGATATCGTGTCCATTTCTTTTTCTCCTTTTTCATTAACCGTCGGTTTAATCATTGAGTAAAATATTAGTCGCCGTATGTGCCTGCAATCAGGAAGAATTATCAATGGCTGTTTCGTGTTTTTTTCTTTGAGAATAAAATCGAAAGGTGTAACTCACAGATTCAGGCCCATTCCAATAGCATCAGTAGCGACAAGAACTTTGCATGGATTTTCGGGATCGTTGAACTTTGCAGCTTGAGCGAGTTTCGTATTTGGTGGTAAACTACCGTATATGACGGCTACTTCGGTTCCTCGTTGCTCCAGGTATCGTGATGTTGTGTAGATGTCATTTTTACTAAAGCATACGATACAATCTCCTGGTTCAACTTTGTCGAGGGAACCTAAGCCGTGGTCGTCTATCTTGAGTTCCGTCAGACGTTTGTATCTTCGAACCTCCACGTCTTCTCCAGTCGTCGAGCACAAAAGCCGCACCTTTTCGGGATGAATAAACGTTTTACGTTGAATTAGGAATAAGCTCCGTGTGCAAGGACCCACGAGTCTCGAGCAGTTGTGTCTCGACCCTCAAAATTTTGATATTCGCTTACTCGACATTTAATTCATTGAACTATTTCCGAGTCTTAATAACGAAATTATAATTTTTCCATTTTATGCTCAAAATTCATTGGCCAATTACCTGTTTGCATGAAATTCATGGAAGGGGCTCGAATTGTCGGACGGTGATAGACGAGTAATTGATAGAAATTAATAATTATTGATGAAATTTTTAGTATTATTATCGAATGATCAATTATTATTATTATTATTATTATGCATGATTAACAATTATTATTATTATTATTCATGTTCAACAATAATAATAATTATTATTTATTATTAATAATAATAGACGTAGATGAAGATTGGAAAAATGAGCAGTGCAAGGGAACAAATATGAGAAAATAAAACATACAAGATCAATTGCCCCAGCCTCACCGCAGAGGTGAACTTCATCAGCAGCAATTCCCAGGAGAGCTCTCGTCCAAGCCCAACCTCGACCAACATCTTTGATCATTTGAATTTCATCGATAACGGCTACTTCATCTGTATCAGAAAAAAAAAAGTGTTAGGGCTTCGATTAGATACTTTTTTCAGGAAATGGAAAATTTGGAAATTCTTACAATTCTCGTTAACTCTGGCCATTTCCACGGTACACGAAATGTGAGCAGATTTGTTCAGGCAATCAACTGCGTATTGCCGCTCCTCACCAGTCACCAAATCGCAAGGCGTTTTCTATACATATTTTCAATAATAAAGTTAGTGACAGTGATAGTCTGAGGATTGGAAATTTATCGAGCTTTGTGATACCACGTCATTACCATTGTGTTAGATTTATGAAACACTTCTGCTGCTAAAAGTTTGAGGGGACCGCAATATACGCCACTTTTCGCGCTCATAAAACGTTCCAGGGCATGATAAGTTTTTCCACTGTTTGTTGGACCAGCGTGAAATACGATTTTTCTCGTTTTTGATCTCGCCATTGGATACCTGAGTTGTAGAGATGCTAATAAGAATTACGAACGTTTAACTATTTCTTCAGAAAGTCCCGACAAAAGTGCGAGATTTACCAGTTTGCGGGCAGTCGGAGGTCGCTTATTTTTTTTAAGTCATCCATGCATTCCAGATGAGGAAACATCTGTTTTGCGTGCCTCATGAAATATGGGAATATGTCCACTACATTTCCTGCACCTTGCAGAATGTCGCTCAATACAATGTGCAGATCTACCGGTAACGATTCTGCCTCCAAACAATAGCGACGGAAATTCGCATGTGCTTGTTGTTGCAGATTATCTGAAAACGAAAATTGCATTTTCAAACACCGGGTCAAACAATGTGAGTTTTTTCTTTACTGTGATCCTTTGGATTTGTCCTCATTGATTATCAGAGAATAAAGAACATTTTTTATTTCGTAATTTATTTCAAAGGTAGTAATTCGCTGAATTCGATTGTTTATTTCAAAGTTCTCAAGATCTGAAGGCGCAGCTGGTAGCGATATAATGGTTACTTACGATCCATCCCATGTTCTGCGGCAAGTGCAGCAACTTCTGTTTTGTATGCAAATTGATTGAGTATTTTGAGAAGATCGCCCTTTTTTAAAACGCCGGTTAATTCAGCACCGACGTCGATATCGTCCGAATTGGGTTTGACAGGCACAGGTTCGAACAATGAAGTAAAGTAGTTACTGCTGTTGTTTCTTTTGCCTCTTCTTGTTTCCAAAATTTGAGAAGTTGGACCGATGGCTCTACATCAATAAGATAATTTAAGGAAAACGAGATGGATACACAATGAAAAATGCTGTATGACACTTTAGAGAGGAGAAGTCAGTGCTGCAATAAAGATCACGTAATGACATTAGCAACAGTGAATAAACAATCCATTAATACAAACCTTGCAAGTAACGTCGACTTAAATAATACATTCCAACGTGCAAGTATTTCGGGTATCAACCTTTTAGCAGACAACATGTTGATTTTTCGAAACTTTCCTGGTCGACCGGATAAATAAACCCCAACATATATTATTTGCAACTTTTTAACATTCTCGAGGTACTTTTGTTCTTCTGCAAATCTTTTGGTTACGTCTAAAGAGTGTGCGGGGTCATACACTTTCGAAATGATGCACGTGCGCTCCTAGCGGGTCGTACTGAATTTTTATTATTTTTTTCTTTCGATACCGTAGCAAGCACTGTAAAAGGAACTTTCTGGGTTATGTATACTATGGCAGATAAATGTTACATCTTTGTCCGAATGTCAATTATTGCTACATCTTGGGAATAGTTAATTAAAATAAATGAAACCATAGTTTGTCTCAAATACCGCATTTTTACACCGTAATTAATTAATTATGAATCAATTATATTGTGGTGGGGGGTCTGCCTTCATCCTAGGGACTTTTTGTGCTTCCCTATATGCACACTCATAGGAAAGCTACACTAGTACTAGTACGTTTACGGTAGTCCATCTCGGTCGGAGGGGTACACGATCGAAAAATGGATCTTGGTGCCGCGCGTTCGTGTACGATTTCACGAGATTGGATCGTGAATATAAACGCGTGTGTGCATCGCAAATAATCCAATTCTTGTAACGGTGAACTTGTTGAACGAAAATTTACCGTTGGTACGCGCGAGATAACCAAAAGAATAACATTATTAATCCAGGGAGTGTATCGAAGAAAGAAGATATCAAAAAAATCACCGCTACAACAAATGTAATACGAGTTGTACGAATAGAGTGTGAATCCTCACACACTGTTCAACCCTACAGATGGTCATCGCCGACTCGAGTCATCTAATTTCCATTGATTGTATTTATAGTTGTCTCCCTAGCCGGTTTATTTTCACGTTACAAAAGATTCGTGTGTGTTTTTTTTCTTACGCTTACACATTTTTTTATTTTACCTTTTGCTCAAATATACTTTTTATTTTGAATTCCAAAAATCTTGTTTTGAGAGCTTCGCACCGCTCATCATTCGAATAAAAAATATAAAATTTAACCGTACTATACCATTTTTACGTGATTCATGGTGCATGTCTTATTCGCATCTGTCCGGTCGTGTCGTTTTAGGTGTCCTCTATCTATATGTGTGTAGGTGTGTGAGAACGAGAATGATCATTAAACTCTTTTACGATGTTACATTTTATTTTTCGTAGACCCGTAATTTTTCAACTCTGTTATTTTTTTTTTATCTCCGTATTCGTGTCTGTGTTCATTATTTCGGATTTCTTTTTTGGCAACGTAAAGATGACCGACCCATTGCAAGCCGTTAATTCGTGTGATCCGAGATAAAGATAGACTTTTGGAACGTTTTTTTCTTGCTCCTTGTCGCTTTTCATGCGTTACGTGTTTTACATGACAAATTCTCATCTTTCAGGTACACTTTTGATACGAGACACACACGCCTTCCACTCTGTTACCCCTCGATCGTTTCACTCGTGCAAATTTACAGTTAACCGATCTATTTTTTCCTTCTTTCCATTTTTCTTTACTTTTTCTACGTCTACAAACGTTCGAATGTGTCTTTCGGAATAATTGAATTTCTACCGTGTCTATTGAATGTTTTTTTTCCGTATTATTACGCCTGCTGTCTGGGACTATTCAAATTTATTTCTGTTGTGCTTCAGCTAATAAGTTCGTACAATATTATTTCTGAGATTATGTTTAATGTTGTAAACTATCAGAATCCGTGTTTTGTCCTGATAAATTGATGGAATTTGATTTTTTTGTTATTTGTTATGGAAAATTAAGGGAAAAATTTACAAAAATTTGAGCATGTACGGAAAAAAGAAAAAACTATAAATACCGATAACAAAAATCGTGTTCTGTTCTAATGGAGGAAATCTCCGACATCATGCCGAATCTGCGTTAACTGTCCATTTATTTGTGTTGTCCTCAGTGCGGTGTTTATCGTATGCTGTCCGGTGAAGGAAACTCGTGGCTGCTATAGCGATCGTGCTTTAATAAGAGAAACGGCTTATTGAAGCAAAATTATTAACACAAAATACATTTGACAAAAAAATTATAATGGAGTCGACTATAGCGGGACGAAGACGCAATGCTACGAGGCATTCTGCCGAGGATCAAGCGCTCGACCAGATAGCCAAAGAGGTATAGCATGCTTATTTGTGTAGAGGCTAAAAAACTAGCCTTCTCTTCAATGTGTATAACTGGAATTACGTTTGAATATTCGGCAGAACATAAATAACCTGTTCCTCTGGTTTTGGGTTAATTTAATGGTTCAGATGATATTTCTTGTTTAAAATAAACTTGCTCTAAACAGTTCATAGCGTTATAGGTAATTAAAATGTATCCCATCAGAAGTTGGATTTCCCATAACTGCTTCGGTCGTAAACTGAGGAAAATAGATGAACTTTCGGGATCCAAATAATTGAGCAATGATCTACTTATGAAAAGGATGCTTGATGTCCTTTTCAATGTCTTGGGATGTAATCAATGTTTGTGATGTTTACTTATGGGTTTGGTCACCAATGATTTTGTGTTCACATCTCGCACCATGAAACTCGACTGTTGTTCAATTTTTGTGCGTACCATCAAAAATATAGAGTCCTGCCTACTGCAAAATGGGCAGAGCTTTTGTTTGAGTTCATTTTCCTAATATCACTCAGGAAAAAACAGCTCCAATTTTTTGCTGAATCGCCACTCATAGTGACTCACCTGTGGATTACGTAATGTTGTAACAATATGGCTTATGATTATGATGAGAATATATCGAATTCCTACAAGTTCGAGAAACGAGCCTTTTCTTCAAATCCCATGAATTTAATAGAAAGGTTTTGATCATGACGGTTATTGCATTTCAAAGTACAATGTTTCATAACCGAGGCTCATAGTCATGTGAAGTTTTTACGGTCTAAAACTAAAGTGACGATCCATTGTTTGGATTATCACGATATGTCGAGGAATAATTTCCAAAAAGACTCGTGAAATTCTTAGCATTCGTGAATAGGTCTATTTTTGATAATCTCAAAAGAAATCTCATTTCGTCGTTATTCATGAAGATAACTCCCCTCTGCCGTCAGTCTGGATAGTCGGTAGTTGGAAAGCGATTTTTTTGTCAATTGTAGTAAAAATATTGTATTTTTCAGGCGGAAGCGAGACTGGCTGCACGGAGACAAGCCCGTGCTGAAGCTCGGGAAATTCGGATGCGAGAATTGGAAAGACAACAAAAAGAGGTGGAGGAGAATGCGGATAGAGTTTACGATATGTGCTCGGGTGAGGAAAACCCGTTCGTATACGTTTTTTTCTAGTTAATGATCGATCGGAAAAGATAGTTCGAAAGATTCCTTTCCTATTGTTCTAAACGAGAAAAGTAGCCACATAAATTTCATATGATTACGATGAATGTAATGAAAAAAACTCATTCCTTTATTTTTTTGAATGGAACATTGAGTCTCTTAAGAGTTTTTGCCACTTGTTGAACGTTTGACCTTGGACAAATGACCTTGAACGTGATACTATGTATGCCATTATAAAAACAAAAGTAAAAACAGGACGCCAAGTGTTAGAAAAGAATTGAAATCATTTTTTGAAGCCAAGAAAACCGCGACAACAAACTTGGGCTGGTTGGTTAAGAAAACAAACCCTGTGCCTGATATTAATGCTCATTTTCTTAACCATGCACCCCGAGTTTTTGTTGTCGCCGTTTTGTTATTATTATTTTTCTTGTAGATATAGACGCGCGTAGGGTTGGGGGAGAGAGAGGTCCGATATAGCCTGTCTCTCTCGCTCCGTGACGCGCGGAGAGTGTGGGTAGCCGCGTTTAGTGGAGTGCGTGAGACGTCACAGGCCGAAAATGTCCACCAGTCTTGCAAAGGACGTATGTCCAAACGTAAACAAGCGCGACTTACGCCTTTCCGACTGAAAGAATCTGCGGATTCAGAAGTGTCCCGAATCGCGCGACCAACATTTTCAATACTAGATTTCTCTCGATTGGCTGGATGGATCATGGTCCACCAAGGCTCATTCGAAAGATCGTAAATCATAGAAAATTTAATTCCCATATGAAATTTTTCTTCCGCCCCGTTTTCCCGTAGAAACAATTCAAAGTTTCTGTGACGTCATAAAACGCCTATTTTATTGCATACGCGCTACATTTTTTTTTTAATACTCGGTGTCGAGCCGCTGCCGCGACTCTTGATAGACGAATCGATGTCGACGACGATGATTAAATTAACAAAATAGATGTTAACATGTGTGTAATTTGATGTGGCTGCAGAAGGAAACAGAACAATGCGAGTAACGCCTGACCCAGTGAGGACGTCACGCATACTGGCAAATTCAAACAACTTTCAGTCAAGTAGAAGATCATCGGAAGATTCCTTGGAAGATACAGGATTAAGCAGAGATCTCAGAGTAAGTAAAGAAAATAATAGTCTGGATCTATCGAACACCGTTCGCGACGTATAATTTCAAGAGAAATTAATCCTTATTGATGTTGATTTTCCCAACCTCTAGTTAGAGCTCAAAGAATTCGAAGAAAAGTTTAGAAAAGCGATGATCGCGAACGCTCAGTTGGACAACGAGAAATCATCATACGCATATCAAGTTGATTTATTAAAAGACAAACTCGAAGAGTTGGACGAAACCACCGCACAACTGAGACGCGAGCTTAGGGAAAAGAATAGAGAAGCCGAACAGCTGAAACGTGTGAGTCAGCGATTAAAGGAAGATTTCGATGTTTGCAGAGCTCAATTATTGGAGAGGGACACTCTCATTCAGGTAAAAACACATAAATTTTAAACATAAATCTTCGTCGTTATCGTTCGGCGCTCGAATTTCAAACGAAATTCATTTCCTATTTTACAGGAAAATGGTCTTGTCATCGTGGACGATGAGGGTAGTGGAGACGAAGAACATGAAACGGTGAACGGATATAGGAAAAGAGTACTAGTCAGCACGGAGGCTGCAGAGTTGTTAGAAAATGCTGGGGAAGGCTCGCTAGGTAAAGATTGATCAAGTTATTCACTTTGGACTTCGATGCATCTGTAAATTAACGAAAAATCGGTCAATTTTATGGGCAAAATAAAATTTCCAACAGACGTTCGATTGAGAAAGTTTGCTTCTGAGAAGAAAGAACTCCAGGATGAAATCGGTCACTTAAGATTGGAGCTGGAAGAAGCGAAGAGTCGTTTGAGATCAGAAAAATCCTCAGGTTCAGTATTAGGTACAATATCACCTGAAAAAAATTATTCTCCATGATCATCGTGCTCATCGATGTGCTTATTTCTCTGCGTACAGGGGGATTTTCGGATTCTGAGGATGTTCAGAGAGAGGCGAACAAATTGCTGGCGGATTATAAATTTAAATTGCAAAAAGCTGAACAAGACATGTCCACGTTGCAGGCAACTGTCGCAAGGCTAGAGAGTCAAGTTATACGTTACAAATCCGCGGCTGAAGCATCGGAAAAAGCTGAAGATGAATTGAAAGTTGAAAAAAGGAAATTACAAAGAGAGGTATGTCCATGAAAATTCTCTATAAATACAGAATAGAAAATTTTCCAATTATCTTTACGCCGCTCGGTTTTCTATCCTTGAAATACATCAGAAGCCTTCACGCACGACATATTATAAAGTAACTAATTAATTATGCTGCACGTCGTTAGAAATGCATTTCCTGGCCGAGATAAGTTGTACAGTCCCTGGAATCCGACCGCAATGCCTTGAACAAGATATTACTGAAAGTTTTGATAACGTGAAACATCGTTATCGCGATCGGGCAACGAAAAACTTTTCTTTTTCTTCCCTTGTGCAATTCTACGAAATTACAGTGCTTCCAAAATGGAAATAAATTCAATCCGAATCAGGACATCAAAACATTAGGTTTTGAAAATTCGCTCAAAACACCTGCCAATTTTTCAATCTGAAAAAGTGCAAAATGAAGAACATCCAAATGTAGCAGTCGCACTCCATCAAATAATTCTGAAAACATCTGTTTTTCAATGCATTTTCGAATAGTAATCACATTTTTATGTAAATGGGCAATTCTCGGAAATGTTACACAAACTGATAACAAACACACACTGAAGTTTATACAGAATACTCTCTTAAAACAACTGCTACTCTTTTCAAAACAAAAGGTCGACAGTGCACGTGCCCATGGGCGTGCATACAAACAAGCGGTTTATGAGAATTGTGCCAAAAACAAAAAAAAAAAAAATTGAAACGCTCAAGGTTTTGACTTCAGCGTTCTGTCATTTTCTCATTAGTGTTAAAAATGTCATGGCTTGCAGGCAGAAACTGGTTACAGGATTTTCAGACTACGATTTTCAAATCGATTTGGCATTTATTCTATAAATCGATTAGTTCTGGAAAAATTGCTCGGATCATATCGCAAGCCCCGTCGGATCCATGTGTTTCAAAGTGACATTTTGTTTTCAGGTTCGTGAATCGCAAGGTCGTGTTGAGGAGCTTGAAACAGCGAATTCCCATTTACAGAGACGATTGGACAAACTGAAAAACGCCAAGTCCGCACTCCTAAAAGATGCGTCTCAAAGATAAAGAGGGGGAATGAAGGAGAAGAATGATAAAGAAAAAAAAAACGCCTGGATGTACAGGATAAGAGTTGCATTTGTGTCGCGTAAGATGAAAAAAAGAACAAAAAGTTATCGAGTAACCTCGTCGTCGTGGTTATAAAAGTGAAATAACGCACACACGCACACACACACAATTAGAGATTATATTCAAATCGCATCATTTGATTTTCGTCTTCCACTCTGTGACATCGATTTTTTTTTGGTTTTTTTTTCGACCGCAAGGGAAGGGCTGATCGACGAAATTTCGAATGCATTTCCGCGCGACCACTTGGATATGGACACAAAGCAAAAATATTTCCGTCAACTTTGTTGCTGGTCAGTAAATCGTCGAGACTCGCGTCATGGGGATAGATCGATTTTCTTTTTTCTTCAATTTGTTACGCTCTTTCTTTCTTTCTTTTACGTCCAAACGGTTTATCTTGCTTCGATAACCCACATTACGCATTTAATCCTAAGAATCATGAAATTGCGTGAAATTTTATTCGAAATCGTTGATTGACATTTTATAGCAGCGCGCAATTTAGTAGTCAATGCTCATTTTGCCTTTCGGAATGGATTATGTTTCCACGAAGTTGTCATTCATATGTTTCTCCATAAGCAAAACAAAAAAAAACATTTTTCACGCAGATTTTCGATGTAACAGCCCGTTTGCTATGCAAAATACATTTTTACAATTTTTCTACTACGATGATCAATGAATGGAAAAAACTTCGAATTTCGGTTAAATGTCCGGACATTTTTTCTTTGTTTTTTTTGGCGATGAGGAACGTAATCCCAGTGATCGCGTGCAATCATAAAGAGTTCATTTTGCCCGAAGTTTCCCCTGCGTACATATATATTTTTTCAAAATTAATAAAGAATAAAAAAATAAAGAAAACTGTTTGGTCCTCGTATGGTGAATTACTTAATCGGGTACAATACGGCACCAAGGGATATAATTTAGAGTCTTATATAAAATTTATAATATACAGTGAAATACGTGAAGCGTTCCACGTTCACGACGGACTTTATTATATAAATAACAAGCTGGCTCAGCCACCAATACGCGTGTCTGATTTAGATTGCAATTTGTATTTATTATTACGAGATGGTCCAAACGATGACCAGTAGGTTTATTATATCGCTTCGAAATCTAATGCGGAAGAAGAACGAGAAAAAAAAAACAATTGCCTAATGTAATGTTTGTAATTATTATCAATATTATCACGATTAACGCATTTTGCTTTACAAACATTTTAATTTTCCCTTTCAGTTCCTTCTTCCCTCTCATCGCTAAGGCATCTTCTAAAAAAAAACTACATGACAAGTGTTTTTTACATTTTTTACAAATTCATCCAACAATGTAATCAAGGCCATCAGTCGTGAAAAGAAAAAGATGAGGCAATAATGATAACAAAAAATTTTACTAGCATGAAACAATTAACAATTAATTTTATTAAAAATTTACTTTCTTTCTCAAAACTGTAATTTTACCATCTTTTATTTATACGTTTTCTCGAAATAAATAAATATCGTTTTTCCAATGTTGGAATATTTATGGAATGTTTTTTTTTTTTTTAGGCCTGTTATAACCTTTGGGTCGTTTCTTTCGAAGGCCGGTCATAGAATTTAATTTAGGATCGTCGGGGAAGGAAAACCTCCCGCGACTGACGGAGTTTTTGAGTCCAGAGGTTTGAAGGGCTATGCCTCGAGGATACGAACAACTCGGTCGCTCGTGTACATTTTCGGGGATTAAATGACACGACTACGACAAAAATAACTTTCGAATGTTCATGGGATTGGCGATTCCCCATACCATAACGTATTGAACTGATTAGCAAAGTGGTATCTGCTATCAACTTTATCTTATCTTGACGTAACATTTTTGCGAACACGGACTATTTGTTGCAACATAACCAAACCATAAATATGAAAATGGTTTTCATTAACACTGAATGACACAATTCAAAATTCGTAGCATATCCCGCAAATCGCTTGTGTGGCACCCCTGCTACCGCCGTCCCTGGCGATCAGCGCCGTAATGGCCGCCACGGGAGATTCCGCAACTAAAAGACTGCGTGCCCTTTCATTATTATAATTATTAATCCTACACTTTCTTCTACACACAAAAAGATCGTCCACACGTGTGGCGTCGAAAAGTTCATTCGCTATTTTTGTAATTTAATATTCTTCGTTAATAAATTCATATTGTTCTTATAATAGAACCCTGTGGGTTCACTGGGGTCACCAATTATGGGAATTAGGATGATAGGTGAAGCGACTCCAGGGTCAAGGATCACTCCCCACAGGGTTCTATTATAAGAACAATATGAATTTATTAAAGAAGAATATTAAATTACAAAAATAGCGAATGAACTTTTCGACGCCACACGTGTGGACGATCTTTTTGTGTGTAGAAAAAAGTGTAGTATTAATAATTATAATAATGAAAAGGCGCGCAGTCTTTTAGTAGCGGAATCTCCCGTGGCGGCCATCACGGCGCTGATCGCCAAGGACGGAGGTAGCAGGGGTGCCACACTTGTATAGTGGCTCACGCCATCTGGTTGAATGAACGTAGATACGATAACGGGCACGAGTGCAATAGAAAGACAGCGTTATCTGAACCAATAGTGGATCGAACAAGGAAGACGGTGTTTTTGACATGACGCAGAGGTCGCGCGGAGAATGCCTCATTGAAAAGTGTACTACCCATGTTAAATACCAAGGAATACCTACTAGCATACATAGCAATATCCACAATCATACGGAGTAGTGTACATGTACATATAGATAGTACTATAGCTGGCAACTTAACGTCTCTGCTAGTGTATATTTACGGAGAGGAGTTCGCGTAAATAAATAGTATAGAATAATTTTTATTCGTCTGTTGAGCTGTTTGTTACTTTTCGTAATAAATCAAATTCGACCGAATAAATAAGTTATAAATACTATGTATGTTCGGAACGTTTATTCGGGTTCTGTCAAGTGCACGTTATAAATGCACAATTGGAGCAAATATTTGCAATTAATAAGGTAGGGGGAAGTGATTTTTTTTTTCGTCGTGTATATTTGTGTTTATCTGTACCTGTTCTGGTATGTCTCATTATACACACATCTCTTGGCTCGAATGAAAATCTGCTCTGTCAAAACCTCCCCGTTTGTCTTTTACGTCATCTCCAGATGTTTATGGTCGAGCAATTCATAATTCGGCCACAACTTTACCATCTGAAAACCACTAACGAGAACGCATACCGTTTTCTATCGAAAACAAAAAAAAAATAAAAAAAGATCACGTGAGAAAATTAATTCTGAGACACAACGTATTGTTTTGAGGCTAGTCAGGAAAAAGCTAATAATTCGTGTCACTTCGTATTAAATTTTTGCCTTTCCTTTTTCCATTCTTCTTCGCGGTTATGGCTCCAACTCATACCCCGAGCAGTTTTTAACAACTCCGAATGTATTATGTTGTTTAACAAAGGATCGTTTCAAAGAATTCGATTATTTTTTTTTGTTCAAATTCTAGTACACACTACGTAACCTCCAAGTTTGACTCTTTGATATGTTTATGAAACTTGCTTCACCATTTTCCACCAACTTATTGTAACGCATTGATTTCCATACAAACTAATAATATCTCGAGGTTATTGTTCTGATATGAACGTCATTTTCCGTCCAGTTTGCATAGTCCATCGATCAATCCATTAACTCTCCGTAACAATGGTTTAAATGGTTGTTCGCTGTTCAACAAATTTCCAGATTTGTAACAACAAAAAGGATGACTCTGATCGAAGGCGTCGGTGACGAAGTCACCTACTTTTTTATCGTCGTGGGTATTCTTTGTATCGGTTGGATCGCTTGGTGTTCCACCAACATAGCGGATCAACCGTTAATACGCACAGTACTTATTCTTCAACATCGAGCGGGCACACAATTAGGATACTTTAGAACCGGCAACCAGACAGTTGCCGCTCAAACTGTGGAGACTCTCATAGAAAATCCCCCGGAAACTAACGACAATACCAGTGATGAGGTTGATGCGAGTTGTCCGGAGACGAATACCACAGGTATTTTCAAAATAGTTCAATTTATGAGTTCCAACGAATAATTCTGGAGGAATTTCCTAAAAAAAATCCTCAGCAATTCTTTTACTTGTTCCTTCCTGCAATGACTGTGAAACTAGTCTTTCGTTCTAACGTGTGCAATGTTAGATTCGAATTTGGTTTGTATTTGAAAGGGATGTAAAAAAATGAAGGAAAATGAAACTTTTTTCACAGCAGGTAGCGAAGTTCCTGTGGAATCGACGAATTCACCAGCAGCTGCAACTTCTGAGGAAGTTTTGATGGAAGCGATGGATTCATTCAACAATGACGACACGGGATTATTGAGGAAACGCGTGAAAATAACTACATCGGAGACAGCGTCACCGAACATATCGGGAACAACGCCGATCGTTGATGAAACCGAAGTAGCTGAGAATATATCGTCGGTCGATGAAAATGAGATAACGATAAAATTGAAATTTATGAATGATGACCAGAAATTAGTGACCGGCCGACTCAAGGAGATGCTTGGGGAATTTAAAAGGTTTGTCCGCTTCAAATTTACTCTGGAAATTGATGTTTTTTAAAATATACATTTCCAATGGAGACATTAATTGGTTTGAATTTTCTAGGAGGCATTTCCAAGTAGAGCTCGAGTCGCAAAAGCGAATACGACTAGTTTTTAATGGACAACTTTTGCAGCCTGACAGTCAAACGTTGGAACGTTGCGGTTTGTACAACAATTGTGTTGTACACTGTCTCGTACATCAGCAACGCGTTACATCAGGTTCGAGCTCACAGCCAAGTACGATCGAGAATTCATCATCGATTTACTCGGGCCCTCAGGCTTTCCAACGTATACCAACGGGTACGGGAATAAGTTCGGTACCGAACGACTGGGACCTCAGCAGACTTTTAGTTACTATTCTGACCTTGATATTGGCGTTTGCCTGGTACTCGAGATATCATTACGCTCAATTGTTTACAGCGCCTACGACCGTTGCTCTTTATGCTCTCACTGCAATATTTACACTTTCGGTGGTCGGGCATTTTTTCCCCGACCAAGACACCTTAAGAAACATTGAATGAGAGTGGAGTTTATTTTTTTTATTTTCTCCTTACGAATTTGGCAATCACCCAAACAAGAGCCAGTCGAATGCTCCAGATTGTTTCTAGAGGTCGTCTAAATAAGGCTTTGAATGACCTCAAAGAGCAATGGGAATATTTTTTTTATGACAAATAGTCATAACGATGCCTCATTTTGTAAAACAACAAAACCACGGCTTCTCTGATTTCGTTGCATCATTATTTGAACAAACTAAAATTCATCCGTGTTTGCGATTATGCACATGCTCGTGTAAACTTTTTGTTTTTCAGAGGAAGCTTCTGGTAGTGAAGTGGGGTCAAAAAAGTATCGAGCTCCTTTTTCAAGCGAAAGCTGTGACGATTATTACTTTCCAAGGTCTAATTCTTCGTATTCGATACAAAAGTTTCGTTCGATCGACTCGTTCAAATGGAGGCGATGCTCCAAGTTGAACGAATAGAAAGAAAGAGTTTGTAAAAAATGTTTGATTCGCCAAAATTTCTTTATTTTTCGCCACCCGCATATATTTCTTCATCTGAGTTTTCTTTGCATCGTGAATCAAGATTTTCGTACGTTTATTTGTACTTTTTTGACTTTACTCTGAAACTACCACTTCTTTGAACTATTTTTTCGAATAATCACTGAAATGTAAAAGGTTGTAAAAATAGGGCATAAAACGGTTGGTTAAACAATATGCAAATTCAAATCAGGGATTAATAACGTATAAATAATTGTTAAAAAAGAAAAAGCTAATGTTGAAAGAAGTCGAGCTCACTAGAGGATACGAATTCTTTTTATAGTTTGGAAAATTTCAGTCAAGCAGAGACGTCAGCGTACTAATGAGAAATTAAGTGTTTTTATCTGTTAAAAATGCGTTGTTCATTCGAACAAGCTTGTACATAGGATATATAGTCACTTTTCCGACGGAGCACTGTCAAAGTTTTAAAAACAAGCGTCAATTCTTCGTCCCTTTTTTTTTCATATATCTTTTTCTTCGTGTTGAAATTTACCAGTAACTATTTTTCCTCTATGAAGAAACGTTAACAACGCTTTTCCTTTTGAAAGGTCGGAGCTGGACATGTAATTATTTTATGGATCATAAATAAATGTTTATTTATTCGATATCTCGAAATATTTGTGTTTTACCTTACCAACAAAAATTTGTTAACAATTTAAGTGGCGATGAAGTGAACGTCCCATTGATTCGGAGGAAGAAAAATATTCATGAGAACCATTCACTTCTTCGAATGGATTTTTACTAGGTTTTTCATTTTGTCGCAAACTGTATTTCTCGTTCAAATACTGATGAAACTTGAATTTACACGTTCTCGTGTTAAAAAAAAAGAAATCAGATAAATACTACACGCCGAACACAACCAAGCACAATTCTCTAATATCTAAGCTAGTCATACAGTTCGACTATTGCAACGAATTTTGAAGGCTTCGAGGTAAATGTTTCCGCAAATAAAATTAGTATAAAAGTGAGTCCTGCTGCTCGGACAACTCGAAATCCCCGCTTGGATTTTCGACGAGAACCGTGTAGCCGTGCTGTGCTGAAAGATTGACGCGATTGATGAAAGCGCAAACGGGAGGTTCAATCTTCGACGTTGCTTTTGGCACCGTACTGCCCTGTTTCACCGCGAATATACGTTTCCCATTGAGCTCCATAAGATTACTCTTTTCGTTGATGAGTTTACTATCGAACCAGAGATCATAGTGACATCCGTAAATACCAAAAACGATGTTAATTTCTCTCCTTAATTGTTCATAATTAATATTCTGGCGTGTTTTTGCATTGTTCAATAAAATGGTGCCCTGCGTGCTACGAGCTCCGAATCTTGGATGTAAGCCGACAATTTCAACGTTAACGTATTCCGTCAACGGTTTGGAGTCGTTACTTTGTCTGTTTTTTTGGCACGTCGTTTTTTTTGCAAGAACAAGTTTCATATCAATGCCCTTGACTTTTTGCATCTCTTCGACGATAATACATGCGTCGTTGGTTAATTGGCTGATACACTTTTGCGGTGTTTTCGTCGTATTTTCGATAAACTTCTCGTACTCGACGATGATTCTAGCGAGTGAACTCTTTTCATCCTTGATCTCGTAATAAACGTCAGCCTCATCGGATGGCACGAGTTGTGCTTTTTTACGTAATTTTTGGACACGATTTATTATTTCCCTAGCGATTCCTTCGTCCTGCATCGATTCGTCCGGAGTTACATCGAGCAATATCAATACGTTATCCTCGCTATGAGCCTCGTAACGCTGTGACAATTGTTCCGCAGCTGGTCCTGTGAAACTGAACATAAGACGAATGTCTTGCTCGCTGAGATTATGTCCCTGCACGACTATTTCCTTCGTCACCAGGAATTCTTGCAATTGCTCGTCCGTCAATTGTTTTATGGCTTGCATAACAGCCTTGAATTCGCCCTTCAATCTAGCCCCAAGGTTCTTATGATCCGGCTCAGCTCTTAGTGTAACGCCGTACTTTTGCTTGTCCGTTGTAACAGTGAGTTCTTTGATGTTAAGTTCTTCGAGGATGTAAGACTTGAGGGAAAGTATTTCCTCGAGAATAGCTTGATCTTGATGTATGACGACGATTTTCGGAAGTGGATATTTCACCGGAATGGTTTTGCGGTCTCGTACGATTCTGCCAAGATCGATTATAGTTTGCATGAAAGAAATAGCTCGTTCGATCTTTTCGTTTATCAATTCGTGACGTACTTCTGGGACCATCTGGTAATGGACACTGTCCATATTATCGCGCGTTGGTTCGATCAGTTTTGACAAATGTTGGAACATGAATTCGCTGAGGAAAGGAGTGAACGGAGCGTTTATACGCGCCATCGTGTAAACAACGGTGAACAGTGTGTTTAACGCATGTTCACAGTCCTCGATGCCATTGTCGCCTTTGATACGGCGACGATTCATACGAACGTACCAATTCGTGAGATTCATAATGAATTTAACGAGACGCGGTACAACGGTGTAGAGCCTGTAGGCTTGCATTTCCTTCTTCAAAAATTCAAGCAGCGATTGAGTGAACGACAATATCCATTTGTCCATAATATTGTCAGTAATGCCGGAAGTCACTGTGGACTCTTTGTAGACAAAGTCCCGCTTCTCTTCACGTTCGTATCTCTCGATATTTTGCATTAGAAACCGGAAGGCGTTGTACCAGGGTAAGAAAACATCTTTTATTACGTCTCGTACACCTTCTTCTTTGAAACGCAAGTTTTCGGCTCTCACGACCGGCGAGTTGATGAGATAGAGACGAAGCGCATCAGCTCCATATTTATTCACGACCTCCATGGGGTCGGGATAATTCTTTTTTCTCTTGGACATCTTTTGCCCGTCGGCGGCGAGGATGAGACCGTTGCAAACGAGATTTTTGAAGGGCGGTTTGCCGAAGAGGGCGGTCGATATGACGAGGAGGGTGTAGAACCAGCCACGAGTTTGGTCGATGCCTTCGGCGATAAAGTCCGCGGGGAAGCTGTCCTCGAAATCCCGGACACGCTCGAAGGGGTAATGCATTTGAGCATAAGGCATGGAGCCTGATTCGAACCAACAATCGAAAACCTCCGCGACTCGACGAAGCGGAGGATGACTGGGACGCTTTGAGGGTATTTCCAAGTGGTCGATACTCTCGCGATGAATATCCGTCACTTTCGTTCCCGTCAATTCCTCAAGCTCAGCTATGCTCCCGATACAAACAACTTCTTTCTTATCCTCGGACATCCAAATTGGCATTGGATTGCCCCAATAACGATTTCTACTTATCGCCCAATCACGAGCGTCCCTCAACCAATTCCCGAATCTCTTCTCCTTGACGTAATCCGGTACCCAATAAGTCTCGGAGCTCGAGGCCAATAGTTTGTCTTTTATGAGTTCTACGCGGACGAACCACGAAGGCACAGCTTTGTAAATCAACGGAGTGTCCGAACGCCAGCAATAAGGATAACTGTGCTTCGTTTGTCCGCTCCAAACGAGCCTACCACGTTCTTGAAGATTCTTCATGATTTCCTTGTCCGCGTTCTTCACGTACAATCCGGCAAAATCTTTAACGTCATTCTCGAAACGCCCGCAACTGTCCACCGGACAGATAACTTCTTGATCTCTCGTTATGATGCCAGCCTCTAAACAACAGCGATAATCGTCCTCCCCAAAATACGGAGCTTGATGAACTATTCCTGTTCCCGTTTCCGCAGTCACGTAAGTGTCGTTCAACACACGAAATGCTCCTTTTTCTCGCATACCAAGGAAATACGGAAAGGGTGGCTCGTAAGTTTTCCCTTTGAGATCGGACCCTTTCCTTTTACTCAGTATTTCGTAAAGATCGTTGGATTTGTAGACCATGTCGAGACTCGATTCAAGGATGATGTACATTTTCCCAGAGGATTTTTCCTTTATTTGCACGTATTCGAAATTTGGGTTGCAGCACAGAGCCAGATTACTTGGCAATGTCCACGGCGTGGTCGTCCAAGCAAGGATCGACACTCCCGGATCTTCCAAAAGAGGAAACGCCACCACGACCGACGGATCCACAACGTCTTTGTAATTTTGTCCCGACTCAAAGTTGGACAACGGAGTGTTACAACCTGTCGAGTAAGGCATCACTTTGACACCCTGATAAACGAGACCCTTGTTGTAAAGTTCCTTGAAAATCCACCATATGGACTCCATGTACCAAGGGTAAAGGGTTTTGTAGTCATTTTTGAAATCTATCCATCGTCCTATCCTACCCACTATTTTTTCCCACTCGCCGGCATACCGCATCACGATGCTACGACATTCTCTGTTGTAGTTGGCGATACCCATCTTTGCAACGTCGTCCGGTCCCTGGGAAGTGCAAAAGTGTAGAGTTTTTGGATGGATAATCAAAAAAATGAAATTATTATTATCTACACTACGAGAGATCGTAAAAATAATATGATGCAATCGCATGAAGAATTTTTATTGCAACGGAGTTTGTGAAACATTGGGAAACAAAATGTTGCAGAGATCATATTTTCTGTACTGGAATTATTTCGTAACGATGATGAGCATAATTCTAAACAAGTGAAGAAAAATCATAAATACTTAAGATTGGACAGAAAATCGCGTGGAAAGAGGATTTTCTGAGTTTATGTCGAAATGTTATAAATACCTTGATTCCCAAGGCGTTATCGATTTCATATTCGACCGGTAATCCATGGGTATCCCATCCAAAACGTCGTTCGACATGGTGCCCGGTTTGATGAGCATAACGTGTAATAATATCTTTGATCGTACCAGCAAGTATGTGTCCATAATGCGGCAAACCCGTGGCGAATGGTGGACCATCGTAAAAAGAATATCGTGGTTTGCCTTTGGATTGTCGGAGACAGTTATTAAAGACATCGAGCTTTTTCCATAACTCGAGGATAGTTTCCTCCTCCTTAGGAAAATTAATAGTCTCGGGTAATTTTTCTCTCATTATCGTTGCTTTTTTTGACGATTTATTCAATACCGGCTGTTACGGACATATGCACGGACATAGCACGCGCACACGTTTTGGGCTAATTCCGTCTTATAACCTTTCTTTTTCACTTCGCTGGCAGTTTTGCGCTACTATTCCGGTCGGTCACGTTGTGCTCACTAAAATCCTTTCGACCGGCCTTGCAGCCTTTTCGCCGCAGGTACACGCAGCAGTGGCTCGCGTTTGAGCAGGTTAAGAGTATCGAAATGTCACTCGCATACTAGTGCAACTGGTAATTTTACCGAAAATTTTTTGACGGGCTACTGAGGCGTGAATTGGCAATTAAGCAATACCATCTGATAAGATATAATCAATGAATGTGAATTTTAATTACAGCGATTCGAGCGCCTTTTTCATGATTTCCGAATAAATTTATATTTTTTTTATATTCTTATACACGATAAAAACCTTGAGCCATTTTGGCTGCAATGAAAATTTATTTGCATTAGGTAGAAATATATATGCATATATACATATACATCAGTTGTACAAAGGTATTCGTGTAAGTCATATCCTTTTGATGATCACGACAATTGTTAGAGTTTACAATAATTACAATATTCGATGATTGGGCTAAATGTTCTTGACAGTCGGGAGCGAAAAAATCTTTCAAACAGTTGAATATTGAAAAATATTAAAAATACGAAACACGGAAGGAAGAATACGTAGTATGAGGTGAATTTGGATAGGTTTTTTGTAATGAAAGACTTTCGTTTTTCGTTGAACACAAAATTTTCAATGATTTTGTGTTTTCACTGATTGACGCGTTTTTTACAACGTTATAGAACGGTCAAGCTCGTCGGTCTAATAGACCGATAGTGTGCAATTAAGGTACTAAAAATTACATTGGGTAATTAAGATTTAAAAAATCACAATTATCAACCATAAAAAAATCGATAAAATTCCATTTGTTCCTTAATCTTGTTCTATTTTTCACGTATTCTGAAAAAATGTAAAAAAATCTTAAATCTTTCAAGTTCGACCAAGTTTTTGGCAAGACTTTCATACACGAAAAAGGTTTTTAAGTACAACACTGGTTTTATACGTATCTTACGAAAATAAATGCTTTGGGATTGCACATGGTATGATTGAATTATAATCTCTTCGTTTTATAACTATGGCAGTAAGTTAGTTGCGCATGAATTTCAAGCTCGTGTCCAGAGATATTCCACGAGAGTCATTCCGAATTTACCAAATCTGAATTTTTCGAAAACTTTTTTTGAATCAGCTATTTCAGACTTCAGACTTATTTTTTACTCGTTTCGTGATGAGCACAAAATGCTCGATGAACCAAAATCACGGATTTTCTACTGCACACGGGCTTGAGGTGATTTATCAGAGGGTAAAAATCCTACGACATTGAAATTCGCAAATTTTCGTGCAAATTTCGGGTTTCGATCCCGAGAAAATATCGTTTTATCGCCCCGGCCAAATATTGAATAAAAATATTGAGATCTGCTCAAGAACAAACGTTTACGATGCAAACTTTAACGTCGTAAAATCTTGCTGTACCTTTTTCTCCACCTCGGTTGAGTTTGTAGGAAAAATCAAATTTACACGTCGTTTTTATTCCATCGGATAACACGGCGTAGATTTCGGTTTTCTCAAAGTACCAAAAAGCTCCGAAAAACTTGGAATCTACTTTCCTGCCTTGCAGTCGCGTCTACCGAACTGCTAAATCACCATAAATGAGTATTCAAGGACTAGACATCAAGCTCATCGTAGCATGAGGAAAATTTCAAGTCACGAATTCCAAACAAATTCTTCACGAGTTGTCCCCGAAGTTAATGAGTAAACAAGTAATAATAACAATTATTATTGCATGATTATTTTAGAACATGAGAAAAAGAAGCCTGGGGTCAGATGGACCCCGTGGGTCTTGGGCAGGGGTGTGCAACTCAAATGCTACGATACGTCTTTGAATACTGTTGCATAAAATCCAATAATCATCTACTATCTATTCGGCTCTCTTTGTGTCCTATATGTACATTTTGAAACGTGAAGAATGTTTCGAAAATTGTTGTCAAAAGTTGGATTCACGTCAGAATCGATATTTTACACTCGTAACTTAAACGGAATAAATAAAACAAAAATGGTAACTGCACGTTGTACCCGAATATGTCGACAGGTTTGACCTGACATTGTAAATTCGATGACTAGTTCGAAAAAAAAGATACGTATGTAGGGAAGGATGGATTTTGTGAGACTTTTCAACAGACAAGTGCACTCAAGTTTGTTGCGTTTGATTTTGAACTCTCTGTCGTGGCAAAACAACGCATACTTGTCTCTGTTCCTCCGGATGGATGAGCTCATCGGTGTGCTTCCATCGCCATTTTTTCTCGTTTTCTCTGACGCGACGATGGTCGATGTAACTGACAACGCAACTCGCTGGTATCCAAATAATTGCTGTACATATGATCACAGCGCCGACGATGTTGTCTTTCAAAAAACGTATCACCTTGTTTATGTTTATGTCTTCGATTATGTCCCAGAACCTCTCGACAACGTCCTGGATCGTTTTCTCACAGATTCCCTGGAGAAAGTATGAGATTTAGATTCGGTGATTGATGACGGTTCGTTAAGAATGAATAATTCGAATTTTTCTCGAAAATTGAATTTCGTGGCCTATTACTTTGTTGCAAAATCCTTGGATACAAGGAGTACCGTCGGGCAGGATATCTGGCGGTTCTATCGGGAAGCAAGTCTCGTTCATACTCATTCTGCAGCATCTCTTGCAAGCATCCCCAACTGTGCGGTATCGAAAAAATCGATCGTTAAAAAATCCATCCCAATGAGTCCAAAAGTCGGAAGAGTGAAATTTAGATGCTTACTCGTGTCGCACATGCAGCTTTGCAATCCTTGAGTCTCGCAATATGGCACGCACTTTCCCAGACGACATTGACCTCTCTCGAGACAACCGGTCCCGTTTTTCATCGGTGGAGAGCGTGGACACTCGCTCGAGGCTCCTGTACATCTAGATTCTTGTTCGCAAGTCGCGTATTGCGCGTCTCTGCATTTAACTCCCGATCTCATAAATGCACAGTTTTGGCAGCATGGTGAATTCTTGTCACTGGAAAAAAAATGCGAAAAGTCGGTTCCATGTTTCCATGACACAGGGAAAATAGTTTCATGCAGACGGAAAATTACCTGCAAACGGCGCCCTGATTCCTGCGCAATTTACAGTTTTTATCGCAACACGCATCGTTGTCCTCGGTCCCCAAAAGGCCTGCGTCGCATTCCTCGTCTCCTTCGACTCGCAAATTACCGCAGAAAGATTCTTCCGGCTCGGAGAAACATCTGCCTGATTTCGCTTGCAATACTTTTCGTATCGAGCGGAGACTGCACGGTGAAAAACGCTAATAATTAAAAAACCAACATCAATTCGATTTCGACGGTGTTCAACTTCTCAAAGAAAAATAATAACAATATTCACCTTGTTGTTAACGTCGTAGCCACTGACACTGTACGTGTACATAAGATACGACCCCCCTTGGCTGGCACTCGGACTGCATTCCTACAAAATATTTTCGAAATAACTCTAATATCATGAAATTGAACAAGCATCACGCTCATCGTTTCTTTCGAGAAAAATTCACAAATATTTTCCCACAAAATAACGTCGAGATCGTGCTGAGAGTTATTTTTTAGAACAGACGACTAAATAAACTTTGTACCGTTATATCAGGATCGTGCTCCGATCCCCAATTATGACCAAATTCGTGTGCCGTGACCAGGTCAGCTTCACGAGTTATCACTCTTTGTCCATAATGATTTCTACTCGAGCTGAGTCCCGAGTTCAAATACAGCGTGTATCCATTTTTGAAATATTCTGCAATGAAACGTATTTGTGTATACTTTGAAATGAGAATTCGAGCAACTTTATTCCGAGAGAAATATTTACCTGGGGTACAAATTCCACCGACAGAATTTCTGCGGGGAGATCCAACGTAGGCAAGCCCGAGAATGCCTCCTTCGAATTTAAGGTCCGTGAACAAATGAGCGAGACAGAAATCTTTGTGGCTGTATTCACGACTAAACACCTGTGAGTTTGAATTCATTGTTTAATACTTTTGTTCAGGGTCCATGGGAAAACTGAATTGCTGGATTCGATGAATTTGTTTATACTTTTTGTACATACTTCGAGCAAAGTTCGCACATCCCACTTTTCTCGCACCATGTTGTAATGTGTTTCACCACCGCGTACGCGAGTCGGTTCGCTGTGGACGACGATTTTTTTAATAACAAAACCCATGCCCTTGAATCCATCCTGTTCTTGACGTTCTTGCCACAAAGTGTCGTTGTAAATTTTGTGAACTCGGTCGATCAAGCTTATCTGTAAGATTCCATGAAAAACAAAAGATTGTTTTGTGTCGAATTATTATGAGAATTGTAAGCTTGCACCCACCAAATAATTTATTGTAGTTTTCGTGCTGCTCGCTCCCATCTCCCGGTAAAAACGATAGTCGGCAACGAGCAGCAAAGGGCAACGTGTTTTCGTCGGGGTGTATTCGTAAGTTTCCGATTGCCTTTTCGCTCTGGCGTGACCTCCATCCTCGTGAATATCATCCGTCTCTTCGGTGTCGTCTTTAATAAATAATCGTCCAAAGGAATCGATTGACCAAAAGTTTGCAATGAAGAAAAGAAATTATTCCAAAATCGAATTTAAAAAAGTATGAATTTGATTTAACTCTTCGAGTGCACAGCTGCTGTAAGTCCATATTGGGTCAATCTGACCCAATGGGTTTTTAAAATCGCAGTCCGATGGATATACATTTTTCGTTGGCAATGAATGCCAAACAATCGGCGACGACCCAGTATGTACTCGAAGGGTTGAATTCGATAGTTTCTAACTCACCAGAATCTTCTTGAATGTAGCCACACGTTTTAGGAGCACCATGAGTATGACCCTCGCCGTTTTCAAAATGCTCCCAACTGAATTTCACATCAGATGCTTTATAAATAATCATAGTGTCGTTGCCCAGGTGAGGCATGTGTCTCCATGATGGTTCAATGTGGTAGGTTTCTTTGTCGATAGTTATACTCGCCGTTAAAACGCCCTCATCAATGTGTACCTGAGCGTGGGAATCCAGTTCACCAAAAACGCGACCATGGTAAAAATTCTCATGATCTGAAAAGTGAAAAATCTCAATTATTAACGCAGCAATGAAGCAATTATTCAATTTTTGAAGTTTCTCAATTATTTTTCGACTTTATTCCAAAACATTTTTGTTTCAAAGAATTTTTCTATTCAAAGCAGTAAAATTCAGAGTTTTCTCTTTGTTTGTGTTGATGAATTCAATTTCTGTGTCGTTTCTCTTGGAAGTGTCGGCACTTTTGTAAATTGGACAGTAAATAATATTTTTCTATTGTTTGTTCACAGGCTTTTTTGATTAGTAACTAATTAGTCCAAAGATTGTGGAAATAAGAAATTATTCAAACCTAAGTGAACCGTCGTCTCCTCTCCGTCGCCATTGACTTCATAGGCTTTGAATTTTGAGTGTATCACTTCTTTCCTTGGAGTGAGGATCAGCCGAAAGTGTCTGAAGTAAAGTGACAAGTTAGACAAAATTCAAGTCAAGGGCAAGTGAAAAAATTCTATTCACCTTCCATGAGCATAAAATTCAACTTCGCTTATTTTATTGTAAGGATGAGTGCTGTGCTGGACACCCCTTTTCACAATTCTGTGTTGGAAATGAGTAGACTCGAGACTCTCGTAATATTTTAAATTTCTGTGTAAACCAGCTAGAAAAAAAACGTTCAATTTGTAACGAGTTTCTGCATTTTCCAGAAATGATATCGAACATCTAATGTTTTCAATGACTCACTTGCAAATTGCACAACGAGACAAAATTGCGAGAAAAAAATAAAAATGTCGAAATTCTTCATTTTATCACGATCGCACCGGTCACTATATTTCTATTAGTTTCACTATCTACTTATTATATTTGTGTCATGGTCGTTTTTTGAAACCGACAATGGAATGTTTTCATTTTTTGGATAAAGCGTGTTGCAACTACTGTACACGATATTACAGATCACCTGGCAGAATCGATCTGCTTTTTTTTCGCCTTCGTGATATCAACCAATCAGTGTGTTGTTGTTAAGCAACGCTCTGAACCACGCTCGAGCTGTCACTCTTGCAGGCTTTCCGTGTAACTATGGGAATAGGCGAAAGTAACCTGCAATCGAAATGAATCAAAGATTTGACTGCGATTACCCTCGAGGATACTTATGAATCTCGACCTATTCACTACCCTGAAATTTGCAAGGATGAATATTTTTTGTTATCTCAACAATATCCCGGTCATTGCTGACATTAATTTCGAATAATTTTTTCGACGATTCTGTTCAAAACGAGCGACATCTACGCTGTATATAAAGTCAGTACCTTTCTCTGAGGTTCGTTCGCTGAAAGGTTATTTTCGCGACGAAACTACTCGAATCTTCTACCTCATTGTGTTCACGTTTCAGAGTCGGTTATAAATCGGGTACCTTTACTTATTTCTGTGAGCTTATTTGTCGACCTTGTTCATTGAGCACTCTGATTTTGACTCGACCTGTCAAACTTTATCAACCATTTTAGACGAGTTACTTATTATTTTTTCTCATTTCGTTTTAGGAGCGAATTAAATATTGAACAAAGAATATGACGAACGAAAAACCATTATTTCCATGTTATAATCGTGGCTGTGGTCAGAAATTTGATCCGAATAATAATAAAGATGGTAAGTTATCAATCTTTCAAAATCACAACATTTTTCTCTCATATTTTGAGCGCTTCATGCTCGAACGTTTACCGAAAAATCTCATTAAAAAAATGCTGAAAAAATGAATAAAAAATATTCGTATAAACACAAAATTATATCCAATTTTATTTCTTCGAAATTATTTCTCCCAATCAACTAAGAACTGTCCATGTAATTTGAAAAATTCCCACTCCTGCAAAAACTGGAAGCATTCGGGTACTTAATACGATAAACTTGCTGTGACAAAAAGAAAAATGCACCGCGACCGTGGATTCTATGTCATTATTCATTAAGTTTCCAATCTGACCTTTATCGAACGTCAGTCAATTCGACTTTACTGAACTCCCAAAAATTTTGTTTCAAGGAGATTGCGTGCATCATCCAGGTGTTCCAGTATTTCACGACGCCTACAAAGGCTGGTCGTGTTGCAAGAAGAAATGTACGGACTTTACAGAGTTTTTGAACATAAAAGGATGCACGAAGAGTGTTCACACGAATGAGAAGCCTCCGGAGCCGGAAAAGCCACCTGTTGACAAATCAATCGTGGAAGAAGTAAAGGAGATCAAGCCTCTGGTAGCCTTCACAATGAAGAGGCCTCCTTTCGAAAGCGCAAGGAAAACTTTGGAACCTGCTGTATCTCCGAGTCTCTTGGATCAAATAAAAGGCCTGTCGTCCATCAGCGCAAAAGAGAGCGACAACACGGAAATAAAAGTTGGGCAGAGCTGCTACAACAAAGCTTGCAAAGCTACTTACAGAGGCTATGACTCTCTTACAGAAGTCTGTACTCATCATCCCGGTGTGCCAATATTTCACGAAGGCTTGAAATATTGGTCTTGCTGCAAAAAAAAAAGCACCGACTTTTCTGTTTTCCTAGCCCAGCCAGGGTGCACCGAAGGGATACACCAATGGACTCAGCCAGTATGAAAAGAAAACTTTTCCAATTTTGACTCGTTCTATTCAGTTATTTCGTTGAAGTGATTATACTTTCATTGCTTGATCGAGATGTTGAATCCGGTCATTGAAGATTCGTCAATTCCCGACCGACAATTCGGACGAAAAGTTTTTCAAGCTGCATTTTGTTCGAAAAAAAATTTTACGATCGGCTATGACAACATTTTCAGGATATTCGAACGTCATGCTCATAAAAACTTGGATTATTATTACAGAATACAGACAAACAAATAAATTGCCGAATGGACTGGCACCAAACAGGACCTTTTGTGGTGATATCGATTTTTGCAAAGAAATATCAACCCGACGAATCAACGATAAAATTAAATCCTGTAAGATTGTCGGTGGATTTGTTCTTCATCGAGGAGAATTCGAGATACAATATGGACATCGAGCTCAAAGGAGTATGTACAGAAAACAATTGAATAATATTGTCGATATTTTGCGAAATTGTTCAGATATAAAATTTGGTAAATTGTAAATGTCTCATGATCGCAATCGAATTATAAAAAGTTAATATTTTCGTTTCCGTTTCTTCCAAATTTCCAGATCGTCGATGTTGAGCAGAGTTCAGTATCGATGCTCCCAACAAAAGTAGAAATAAAGTTGAGAAAAGCAGAGACTGGATTGTGGTCCCAATTGAGCATCCCACGACCTTCGGAGGAAAGCCCAAAAACGGAAGGAGCTAAAGAGAACGACCATATAAGCGATCGTGTGGAAGCTGTGGACCTGAGTGATCTATGATCATGAATTTTTTCAACGATCACTTCCTCCGGACATCTCCTCGTGACTCATCAAATATGCAGCATAATTCGAAATTTTGTTTCTTGTTATCGACTCAATTCTTGCTCGAATACGTTACAATAGTTTCTTTTTCACTTATGCGATTGAGAATACGCACAAAAGCACATTATTTGTTAGCATTTAGTGGACGTCGAGAGAGCGAAAAAGTCCTGCATCTTATCAATGACAATAAAAAATGCGTTTTCATTGAATTTCGATTTTTTTCATTCCCCTTGTCGTCATTGAAGAAGATAGATTTAGATGCAACGCTGAGAACAACAATGCAAGGGATTACCTGCTCCGAAATTTCTGAAAATTTGAGTGAGTCAGAGTGAGAGAAATCTCACTCTCAAAATGGATTTTACATAATGATTGCCATTCGTTAATTGAAAATAAAAATAAGTAGAGGATCAACTTTTTCTGTACTTATTACCCTTGTGCACTTCTAATCCCCTGGCCATGGATACGCGCTGGGGGATCGATGTTTTTTGCCTACTCCATCAATGTTATAACAGCTGACGACTGGAGCCTGGAATAGGGTTCCATTTTTACCAATTTGGTACTATTTTGCAGTATTATTATTGATTCATGATAAATGTCGAGTGAAATCAAAAAATTACGGGTAAATTTTGGAATGAATGATGACTAAATTATTCAAAGTGTTTTGAGTTATGTTCACGTTGTTTTCTGGTGATAGGTTATGGCGATACATGGCTATCGTCAAACTGACAGTATTTTCTCGGGGAAGCTTGGCTCGTTGCGAAAAAGTTTCAAACAAAAAATCGATTTTCACTTTGTACGAGCACCGCACTTGGTACCACCTTTAGAATCGAATAACGAACCAATAGAATCAGGCACTGAAGGTACGGGCTTTGAGGAATAAAATTCATTCTCTGTATCATTTGATCAAATATTTTTGAAAATATCGTAAAATCGTGCAACAGTTTTTATTTATTTACATAGTCAAGTTGGCCTAAATACTTCGTATTACTAAAATTCCAAATTTTGATGTCATTCGGTTGTGATTATTGCTCGGTTAAAAGAATCCGACATTTTCCAGGAGCCGGATGGTGGTTCAACACAGAAGACCATGTTTTCAAAGCCGTTGAGCCCAGTGATATTTGCGTTGGCTTTGAAGACAGCTTGACTGTAATGGAGAAAACGTGTAACGACTTTGGCCCGTTTGATGGAATTATTGGTTTTTCGCAAGGAGCAGCTTTCGTGGCAATTTTGTGCACGATGCAGCAAAAAAAGTGTAAATAGCAATTCAGTAAAAAACTGAAAAAAAGAATGAATCTGATCAATTGGGATGACTCGTTTCCTTTTTCTCATCAATTCTTGCAGTGACGTCTGCCAAGTTCGAGTTTGCTATTTTGATATCTGGTTTCAAATCCCTTTGCAAACCGCACGAGATTTACTATGACGAAAAACTCAATTTACCAACCCTCCATGTCTACGGGGAAACGGATCAAGTAATACCAACAGGTAATACAAAAAAATGGATCATTTAGACTGTGAAGTTTTGTGTAATAACGATTCATTCGTTTTCAGTCATGGCAAGGGAATTGGCAGATTTATTTGACAATAAAACCATTGTCACTCACGAGGGTGGACATTATGTACCTGGGAAAAAGCAAATTTATGCCGGATTCGTCGATGAAATGTTGGCTTTAAAGATGAATAAACTTTGAATGGAAGCCGAAAGATTGACAAGCATTGGATGTTATTGTTTTCACGAGCGTTTGTAAATTACATTGCAAATTTGGAAAGTTTAAGCAAAAAAAATTGCGGACTTGCTGAGCAGCCTGTTTCCGTGATTTTTTTTGTCCTAGGTACGTAATTGCGAAGCAATGTTTATTGCAGAGGTCTGTAGTTCCTCTCAACGCGGGATTATAATTAATAGCAGCGTGAAACTTTGATTATTAATATTTATTGAACTTATGGATCTAGGTGTGTACAAAATTCGCATTATTCGCACTCTTCTCTGTTTCGAGTTAATAGATTTCATGAAAAGCAACTAAAGATCGCAAATTATTCTTACAATTGACAATTGTTTAAAGTTGCATATGGTTTTTGATAAAGAAAGAGCAAAGAAAAAATAGGATTCATGTCGTGGAAATCTCAACGTGGTGGGTATTTAGTCATCTATGCAGCAAAGCCAAATCTTCCAAAGCAATTTTTGTATTGCGGGTGCGCAAAAAAATTCAACGTATAAATTTAAAATTTCGACCGAATAAAACGTTGTCAAAACCTATTGATATAAATCACAGCATATCACGCTTCGACAAGCGACTGCAAAAAAGGAAACATTTTATTTCAATACGTTTATATTTGCGACAATATTAGTTAGTATTTTTATTTGCTTGAGGCAAAATATGAGGAAACGATTCGTTATTTTATGGCCAACCGTTGTTGTGTCGTTGTGTTTTTTACTGTTATTTGTTACCGTGGTTATCCAAACGATTCATGTTATTTACTGTTTGATTCAGACTCTATTCCCCAACATTTTCATTGACGCATTATACCCGAAGAATTGTTTCTTTTCTATCAGAGACATTTTTGGCCGGAGCTTTATTCATTTACATTTTTGAGTCAGACAGTAATTTGAACAAAAGAGTGAATGTTATGTATTGACGAAAAATGATGGAATGACAATACCGAAATGTTGTTAACAGAGAATTTCCTTTTTCTACTTTAATTTTTTGCATGAATATGATTCCCGTTGGTAGAAGCCTGGGCGATTGGAAAGTTTCAAGATAAAAATGTTTAATTCCGTATTCGTTAACATGAAATTTTCCGTGGTAAGGATACTTTCGCCGACTAAAACGCTTATTGATTGAATAACTGCTCGATCCATTACTTCATTCTAAATGGGATGTTCGTTGACAAGAAACATCGTCAAAAATTATGAATAAGGTTACATTCTAGGAAAAATAAAATAAAAAATAAAAACGTGTCAAGGACTTCAAGCCCTTAAATTTTTTCGAATGAAATTGTGGGAAACACCACCGGCGGCATTTCTTCCAACGCAGAAAAAATATGAAAAGAAAGGCCGAAAATTATACATGACACAAAATGATTTGATTCGCCGGTAATCGCGATAAAGTTTGTTTTTATTAGCGAGAAAAATAAGTTCACACGGGAAACCCCTGGTTGAACATGACTTTGTTTTATATGTTGGATTTCTGTTATTTCAAATATTTCGTTCAATGAAAACGTGAACGTATGCGCGTCGACTATCGATGAAAAAACACGAAAAAAAATCGACAATTGATGCTCTTTCTTTCACGGTTGTTTTTCTTTCTTTTTATACCAAGCTTTTATATTAGAGTTTTATACACCGGCGAGCCTTTGTATTCAGGGAGACTGTTCTTGCCCGTTGGCTTCTTGAGATTTCATAACATCAGGGAGATCTGGAGGTAGCGAAAATGGTGTCAGTTCCAGAGGCTCTAAATAACCGTTCTCCTGACGAATCGCTAAACCTATCAATGCCGGCGACTGAGCTTTCGCCGTCATTGAATTTAATCCGTAATCCGCCAAATATCTTCCGTCCAACATCAGCGTGTCGTCTTTATTGTAGAGCTCTTGATTTTGCGGAGGAATTTTTAGGATACCTGGAGATAATAACACCAATTGAGTGATCGTCGTCGCAGCTCTCCAGCTTTTTCTGCACTCTCATGAAGAGCCTTTTAAGTATTCCACTCTTGTCACGTTAAAATTTACGGTACAAAATCGCCTGACACTTTGATAATTAAGAAAAATTGGTTCACTTTTTATTCGGGTATTTATTTGCTGAAACGTCACAAAGAATGTCCTTGAAACAATAGCCATAGGAATTTATTTTTATTTATTGGAACATCTGATATTGTTGTTGTAGAAAAGGAACAAATTGCGTTTCTACTGCAGTAAGTCAAGCATAATTGCTCAGTCAAACATAAACAGTTTGTGTTCCTCAGCCGCCGAGATTAATTTGTACATTTTTTCAAGAAATTGGATTTTCTTTGTTTTTATTTCAGATCATCCACTTTTAACATCAAAGAGTCGATAGAATCAAGAGAAGTTTTCAATAACTGTTTGAGACACGGCCCGACTTGTCTTGGGGATATAAAACGCAATTTCATGGGAATTTACTCATCGGTGATTGTTCCGATCTTTATCTTTTCGAACTTCATGTGACAAAATTGTTGTAAAAAATAATTTTATAATACGCAGGTTTAATGAACGTGGTGAATAGTTTTGAACGCGAAAAACAGTCAAACGGACGAGCAATTTTCGGCGATGGATAAACTTCGGATGGCAATGTTTTAAGGAATGTTTCGTTTAGACTCATGGCTAGCTACGTGAATGAATGATAATTTTTCATGTAGTAAGGGTAAAAACTTACCTTCAATAATTTTTTTCAGCTCTAGAACCGTCGTGTCGTCTTTAGCGTCCGTAAAAATGGTCATTTTCTTTCGCCTGATCATGAGAAAGACGTCCTGACGTGATTTAACAAAGATGGTGAATTAGGTTAAGTCATATTTGGAAAAGGACCTATCGGTCAAAAAATTAACCAAATTATCGAAAAAGTGAAAATGTTATGAATGCTCACCATTTTGTTGCTATTGGAGTTTGGTATTACTCGATTGCAAACGCAAACTATCACAATGTTTATACAAATGTCCTCGGGTTATTCGTGAAAGGTTAAAATGAGACAGCTTTAGCGCCTGTCAGTTATATCAGACGGCGGTCGACTACTCGACTAGTCGGCGAGACGTGCGATATTATTGTGGAAACAGTCACGGCTTTACTATGTTACCATTTCATTCCACCGTCGTCCGACTGTTCTTGGAAGCTTTAATCCGGCCCCCCCACTACTTTGCGATCTTGCAGAAAATACCGACCAAACACTGTCCGCTTTTTTTCGCACAACCCATTACTTGGTCTAATGATATCAACTACGTTTAATTATTTATGTATGAATAACTGGGTGGTCGTTCGGTATTATATGGTATTGCATTGGCATCATTTAACCCTTTTTGCTTTTTTCTCGAAATCGAATTTCATTAAAAATTTCTTGAGTTATTACTGCGGCAATTTTTATTATTAGCTTTTTGAATATTTCTTATATAAATTACGCTCTGCTCGGAGGTCCTTCCGTGTTGTGCAAATTATGAGTTTGACAAAGAAGTTTGTTTAATAAATATGTTCAAAAAATGTAATCTTGACTCCATTTGTATAGCGAAACGGAACCGCTTATTGAAGTAAATTTCTTCTAGACAACGTGCTTGGTTCGTTCCAGTTTTACGCTCTCCTATAGGCTTGGCAAGGCTGCGCTAGCTCCGTTAACGGAGCATGTTGATTGTTGATTGGATCACTGCGAAACTCCGAAGCGTGGGTGAGCAGAAGCGGGCGCGCGGTCCGCCGGGCTTAGCCTTAGCTCATTAGTAGTCCGGAGCTGGCTAGCAAGGAGAGAGCAGTGTAAGCATCGGTCGGCCAATTTGAAATTTTGTTTGATCCTCCGTTAATACCGTTGAGACTAATAAAATGAAGTTTATTAATGAGACACGCGGAGAATTCCATTTTATCGTCAATGAGTACAAAATTACTAATGTTTTTTCTGATCGGATCAATTTTGTTGAGATCGGATTAAAAGTACAATCGCAATGCGGAATCGGCATCAAATCGGTTCCATGATAGAATGTAAAATTAATACGCGCTCTATGGGATTAGAAAAAGGTTTTGAGTCAATTTCAGTAAGACATGTAGTTCTTGCACGGTCAAATCGGATCAAAATACGATTCCAAAACGGGATCAGCATCAAAAGCCTCCCGAATTATCGGTTTAATTATAGAATCAATCTAAAATCATTATGCGCTCTACGGGATAAGAAAAAGTGTTAAGTGAATTTTAGTCAATCGTGTAGTTCTCGGACGGTCAACCCAGATTAAAATGCAATCCTAAGACGGGATCAGCATCAGAGCGTATCGAATTATCGGTTTTATTGTAGACTCTAAAATCATAACGCGCTCTACGGGATAAGAAAAAGTGTAAAGTGAATTTTGGTAAGTGTGCTCCGCTGAAGGTCATTCTCCAAGCCTATGCAGTTCTTGGACAGTTTGGTCACACATGACGATTGGACATGGATCGAGGCGAGAATAGCAACGTCGAATAAACATCGAGAAGTAACAAGTAAACTAACAATTTCCAATGGATTGCTCTATTTTTTAAAAGATTGGGTATCGAAATATTCAGCGGTGTATGTTCCCGCCATTTTTGACCTTCGTTTGGCCGCGCGGGCCGCCGTAAACAATCTCCACTAAGCATCATGCCTGCGCAATCGCGCCAAGTACACGGGACTGCGCAGAATGTGAACTTGTAAACAACCCAAACCATTTCTAAGAATTCGGCACCACATTTTTTGGTTACCGGTGTTTATCGGCGATCGATTGATTCATTTAACTAATGAATTCAATGTCATTTATATCGAATTCATCGATAGATGTGTCGGTCAATAAGAATCAGCCTGTATTTCAGGTTTTGACGTATAAAAAATCACTTTTTCGTACAAGCTGCGCAGGACCAGCCTTGTCGCTCGTGATTATCCGCGCCATGTTGAATGCGGTGTTTCGTTTTATTCTCGAATGATTGCGCATCAACCAATTTACAAGTAATTTCATCGACTATTAAAAATAACATTTAATTAAAGAATGCAAGTTCATTTCTCATTATTCAAAGAAAAACTTGCAAAACGATTCGAGAAAGATCATCATAATAAATATCCGCAAAAAAATTGTCTAACAACTGAAAGTTGAGGGCTCGAGTTATCCCGTCGCGCCGGTAGAACAGCCGATAGGGAAGGCAAGGTCGGTAGACGCGAGAACGTCCATGTCAACTGACAGTAAAGTTCGCTTCTCCGATAAACGAATTCAGAATGAGTGCAGTCGCTCGACTGCTTCTCGCAGGAATAATTTTCAAAAATTGTTTTTAGGAAAAAATACGAGTCGTCGAACAATGGGAATAGAATACCATACTGCATTACGGTATTACCGAGTAATTTATTTTTAAAAAGTCAACGTCAGCGGGTTAATTAGACGGCCGATTTTTTTAAACGTTTTTTTTTGCTGGAAAAAATATGGTACGACACGATAAATAATATCCATTACAATATACCGTATACCACTGAACGACTACCCAAAAATCAGTAAACTGAAAAATCATTAAACTCAATATAGGGTCCCAAAGTCAGTGGAAGGTCAAAAAACGCGAACCGTTGGTTCATGGGCCTTCGTGAATCTGTTTCCGACCCAAGCTCACGTACAATGCCATATTTCCAACAGAATATTTGGTACCGCATCAGACGTTGGTTTATTCCCGTTGACTCGTTTATACGAATAGTTGAGGTCCCGAACGGTCCTAAGAAAAGCCGTGTCCGAAAGGCGTCCACATTTAGCCAACGAATGCGTAGGGTATCATGGCAGCGAGGAGGTAACACGCGTCGAAAATTTCGAAGCGGTTTGCCTCCTCGTTCGTATTGACGCCTGATACTTGGTTAGCCAATGTGGATGACTTTACGTCTTTTGATGGGCAGGTGAGGAGTCTTGGGCGAGTGTCAACCATATGTATATACATATGTGAGACATATGCATGTTGTGCATGTTATTAAATAGAAATCGACAAATGCATGAAAGTTTAGGAGAGTTAAAAAGGCGTATGTGCATTTCGAACGATCAGTGAGATCGGTCGTTTCGTTGGACAATTCCGTTGAATACAATCGCTTTGATAAAACACTTGTTACGACCCCCTCTCCAAAATAAGAATCGAACATTCTATCGCTGAATCCCGCGCGGCCTCCTCGCAGTAATCGTCGACGCCGTCGTCGTCGGCGTCTTCCAGAGAGAATAGCCCTGCGTCCACACGTGATCCGCGTCGACGCCTCCACAAGGACTCCGCATTTCGCGGATTCGCGACCAGGCAATCATGACACAGAAAAAAGTCGTTTTTCTCGCCTCGACCATTGCTGTCAATAACGATAATCATAACACTCATAATAATAAAGACTATTGTATCGAGGAGGTAAACTCTGAGGCAGCGTCGTCGAGTATCTCATCTGGCTCTATCAAGAGACAAGGATCATGAAATCGTATTTACATTATTCAACGAAATGAAAGAGTGAGGAAAAAGAAAAGTTCGTAGTTTTCAACATATTTTCATAGATTTTCGGAAATATTTGAAAATTTGTGCAAATTTTTTTTCATTTTCTTAGATTTGAGATTTTTTCCTCGCGAGTTTCGAAGTAAAACTGAAATTATTCAATTTTCGATTATTTTGTCGTATTCTTGGTATAGCTAATGAACGTCGTTCATTCCGAAGAAAAAATCTGGTTGTCTCAACCAAACGTTTAGTCGCGGATACCACGTGCATTCTAATAGCGACTTCTGTGTATCAGGCGCTCATGAGAACGAAACAAGTTGTCGAAAGAGTTCTCTAGGGCACAACTTTTCGTGCAGCCAACGAGCGTGCCCCGGCTGTATAGTTATGTTCTTTCCATGCTTTTTTTTATCCATTCGTTCACGAGGGACTGAAATGCCTCATCGGAACACGTGGTCGATGTGATAAGAGAACATAAAGTCAATGGAGCTCTTACGTTGTCCTTCTACTCAGCATGCTCTCCTGCTATATGCGCGGGCTCCTTATACGGTTGTAGGCGGATGGAGCACGATTTCAATGCCTCCTATTGCCGCCTCCCCTTCTTATCCGCTTTCTTCTCGCTCTCGGTCTTTCCAAGTCAACACACCAAACCGGCTGGCACTGTTTGTCGCCCCAGTGCACCGGAGCTACGCGGATAACGTTGCATTTTTTACCCCCACCATTTTCTTCACGAGGGCAGTGAGCAGTGATGTCGAGCAAACTGAAGCCTTGAAAGCAAAAAAAAAAAAACGTAAAACCCGCGATAAGAAACTGAGGCTGGTTTGGGCTTCTATTCCTTGCTCCGTACTGCGCAATTGTTGATTTTTTCATCTTTACATTCTTATCCGCGGTTTGCGCTGTTCTCAGAGAAATATTGGTTTACAGAATGCGTAGATAAACTCGTGAGTATCGTCCCATTTCGGGAAAAAAATGAGTTCGGCATTTTTTTGTTCGGCTTACTGCGGAACGGCGTTCCAAGCACATTGAATTTCGTCAAAGCGTAATTCGATTTTAATAAGACATTGAATTGCAGGAAGAAAAAGCTTGATTAAAATACGAAACACAAAAGATATGCAATTTTTTTCGAACGATCAATGAGGCTTCGTCGGTTTTCCTCGATTTTGTGCCTTCGTTTGTCCAACGAATCGGTGGCGAATCGCTCGAACTTCCAGGAATCAAAGGCTCTGTTCTTTCTGCTTTCGTTTGGCACTTCGTTGGCCGTGATAGAACAAAAACGAGATTATTTTTTCTGGTATCGGTCTCGATGCGCGCTAAGCAGTAATTCGGTACGACCGCTCGGCCACGCTACACACTCTAGACTGAAAATCCTCGTACGCAACCAATACTCACTGTTTGTATAGCTCATGGAGAGAAGAGAAACATGGGGAAAGGAACCGAGAAGTGATCGCGCCGGGAGTTCTTGGTGGGCAAGCGCGCGACGACTGCGCGAGTCATCTGCGGATCGTCGACAATGTATCGGGATAGCATGGATTAGAGTTAGGTCCTTGTGTCGTCTCGACTATACCATCACACCGAAAAAATATACGCCAAAGAAATGATGATGCGATTTCGAACAATTGATAATGTACTCGAGCCTCTTCTCAATATTTTCCATTATTCCATTTTATTTCTTCGCACCCAGAGACAAAAATTAATTTTCGAAATGTACCCGGAAGTATATAAACCCTTCGAGTGTACATTGGGTCGTTTTGACCCCAACGACTTTCTGTCACCGATCATTGGCATTGAATGCCGAATAAAATTTACTAAAAAAAAAAGTACAAAACAACAAAAAAAAACGATAAATGCCGATTTACCGTTCGAAAAGCGCCTCGGGTCAGATTGACCCAATGTGTATATTTACTCGAAGCGTTAATTTCAAGAGGAAAGAATTTTGAATACCTCCGAAGAAACGGGTGATAATTATCGGATCGGGAGGTGATGAAACGAAGGAAAAAAATGCAACACTTTGATTGACTTTCATTTTTTTTTAAATTAAGGTTTAGAAAATAGCTAATTGGTTTTGTGGATGTTTCGTCACTTTGAGATCTCATTTCCATGTCCGTTAGTTCTTCAACGACTTGAAGAAGCATTACTGAATTTGACATCGCCAGGCCGACGATCTGAGCCTCACCAAAGTTCGAATTTCCGTTGCGTAGTAACAGTAAACGAAAAGTTGGGCAACAACGCTCAGGAAATACTCGAGCATGCTCCAGAGTTTAATTATTGTTTCTAGATCAGTCTGTTGATGAACAATCGTCGATTGTTCATAATAACTTGGGAATATTTCAAATTAAATAAATGTCAACTAATATTTTTACATTAACTTCAACGGTCGATGCTTCGAGTGAAACGAGACAGAGAACAATGATATTTTCGAAGCATTGGACGAACATAGCTGGACTGGCTAGAATTTCCAAGGCATTTACCAATCTGTACGAAAATCATATTTATTCAGTTTTTTTTTTCAACCATCCAGGAAGAAAATTGAAACTGAAGAATTATCGTTGCCTTGTAATTCCCGGGGAGCTTGAATTTCGATGCAAAAATTTTATATTTTATCTCCATGAAATATTCGCTCAATATTGTCCCTAAACTTTATTCGCTATCGATAATTTTTCGGTTTCGACGTTTCAAAAGGTTGACGTAGCATTCGAGAGTCGCGTTATGTACTCACGTCAGAATTTCTTTGTGATGATCGACGCAGTATTTCAACTTCATTTCAAAGTTCAGAATCATCGTCTCTGATCTGAGTTTGAAAAATATAAGTAAACGTATGAAAAAAGTATTTTTGGGTGTTGATTATGATTGGAAATGTACCTGGACATCGTGTCACCGTTGACATTGGTCAGTGAATCGTTCAAATAACGTAAGTGTGCACAAATAATCATCAACGAGGAAATGTAAAAAACGTCGAAAGTTATTGATCCTATTGCCGAGCTCATCCCGCCGACGAATTGGACAAAGAACAAAACAAAGTAGCCCGTGTTGTTAGTGGTGTCCCAAGGTCGCCAACCCAAATAGGGAAGATACCGCGTTCTCGAACTCGTCAAATTCTTTTCGTCGATGTATGTTTTTCTCGTAAAACCCTCATCCTTAATCTCGAGGATTATGGGGTTCGAGCACCAATGGAGAATTTATCCGGTTTCCAAATTTCACAGTATCTCATGAAATCCAGCAGATCTCCGAAGTAGATTTCGAAAGCTGGAGCCTCATCGGTCGATGTCATTTCCAATCGACTCTGAAAATATATATTTTTTTTCAAATTAATTCAAATTCATTCAAATTTTCCAAACTACTGTGAGAATCGATTCCGCAATTTTTTCATGGACTCATCGTGTTCCACAGAATTCAACAGAATTTTTTAAGAATTTTCCGCACCGCCATTTTTGTCGAAAAAAAATCGTAAAAATAATTAATTGTTCAATTTTAAAATATTTCACTCAGTTTCGTCATCACAGAAGCCCAAAATCTTTGAGTTAAAAAAATCGAATTCAATTACATCTAAGAAAAAATGTTTGGCTCGTAGGGTTGAACAATCAATGGCGTACACGTGAATTATATTTTTTTTTTAAGTTGCTCCGGGATATGGGCTTAACACGCAAAGTGTACCAGGAGCTCCCAGGAGGATTGCGACCACCTCGTGACTCTCGAAACGAGTCACGTTGTACCTCCTGACCGAGGCAAGTATTTGTGGCTTTCTCACGTACGCGATCGTTCTCCTCTCGGAGAATCTTACAAAACAAAACAAAAAAAAAGAAAAAAAAAGTTTTCTGTACGTGTACACTCGTAGTACAGACGAAACAGGCTCCTGTCTCGCATATTCGCCTGTTTGGTGTACTCTCGACAATTACGTGCGTTGCGTCGTACAGCTTGGAATTTACTTATTTGGTCATGTACGCCAAGCTCGAATGCTCAACGGAAATGGACACGAAATAATGGACGACCTTGATGTCGTTACGAATAATTCTCTATCACAATTAAAGTCGAAACGAAAATTTCCACAGAATGAAGATCAACGAGGATCACATTTGACACAGAATTTTTGGTCTATAATGTGATTCGGGAGACTCGAGAGGGTCCCGTGAATGGAAGGCATCAGTTTTATAATTTGAGACAACGAGGCTCGTAAATCATCGATTAAAATCTCAATTATTTGATCGTTAACGAAACAATCACACGCATTTCTTTAAATAGACATTTTTCTGAAGATTTTTAACTCACGTTTCATTAAGTGTGCTGAACTTTTCCAATCGCCATTGAGGGAAAATCGAGACTCTAACAATAGACGATCGTTGATCAAAACGGTGAGCCAATTCATAGCATCAAAGTGCCCGATGATCGAAGACAAACTGACTGCCACCCTTTGTTCCTGGGATTTCAAGTGTCACCTGAGTTTATCGAAACCTCTATGATCTCTCACGAATTATTAACTATTCAGAGATCCATTGTCGTCGCTCTCGCACTCTATGATTATTTGATCAAATATTCCTTTAGCTGAGAATAAATTACTTCTCCCATCGTACGAATTTATTAACTCACTAGCTAGTCTCTAATTAATTTTCTAAGAGTGTCACCCTCTCCCATGCTGCAACGAAGTGAAATTGACGAGAATTTTCAAGTTTCCTTCACAGCTACCGAGGCCATGAAACATTTATCAACTTGTACGCCGAGCACAGAGACTCAGTACGAATTCTCCGGAAACATATCAAGAACGACTCATCGTTTATTCAGACGAGTGTTCCAAGTTTTCCCATTTCCGTCACAAATTGCAGCTTCGAATCCCTTCAATGAAAAATAAGTCTCAATAAGTTTTTTGACTTCAGTGACAAATGACACGTTTTCAGCCGATTCATCGTATTAGCTGGTTCGATGCTATTTCTTGCACATGCCTACTGTATATTGTACTCTTCGGACTTCACCTCTGGGCGTCTCGAGACGATTACCTGATAGTTGCGGAATTTTCTACTTACGGTTCACATAAAGAAACTTGTTCTGCTTCACTTCGCGGCGAAGCACGACAGTTAGCAGGAACTGCATTACGATATTTCGGCCAGTGAGTTTTTTTTCACGTTCGACATACTTTTTTTCTTCATTTTATTCCTTTTCTCATTAATAATTTCGTAATCTTATAATCGTCAGGATGTTACTCATTAAACTTCAAAGGTCCGTCGTAAGGTCGTTCAAATTCGATTTGGTATTGAAATTCAAAAATACGAAAAATTTGAAAATTTCTTCAACAAATCAATATCCGATGGGTCTCGCATAGTTCTGGGTCCCGGATCGCATGGAATCGAATTTTCAAAATGATTCGGTATCATATTAGTAGTTGAAAAAAAAATTAGAGCTACTCAGAGATTGCGATAATTTCGCGTCACATCCACGGAATATAAAGAGTCGTGAATTTTTTGAGTGAATTTGTTGATGGGATTGGGTTTAGAATTTCTACTGGATGTTGCGAGTGTGAGTTTAGGAGCAAGAGGTACCAAATCCCGAGAGAAAATATATAGACATAGGACGAAGGTGACGTCGGCCATGGCGAGGTCTGAACGTTTTTGGACGTATATATAAATACATCGGTGTATATATGTATAAATCGGAACTCGGAGAGCGAGAGAGATGAACGAAAGTGTGGGTCTCCTTTCCCGTTGCGGCGTTGCTTTCGTCGAAAGCCCCTTGCCCCCTGCCTCTCTTGCCGCTCTTTTCGTTTTAGCCGCGGGTGAAACTCCAACCGCGCGGTGGACCCGGAGAACTCTACTTTGGTGATAGTGCCCTGCCGCTCGCGTTGTCCGACCCGTTGCCAAAATTCGGCTATGATTGATGGCTATTAGCCCGGGCCAAACTCATCCCACCTTCGTATCCGTTTTTTTTTGCCAGCCTCACCCATTGCCCAATTCTTGTTCCGGTGTCAATCATTTTTGCGGTACTCTTGCAAGTCATTTCCCTTGTGGAGTCACCCTACAACACCAGAAGCTCGACGTCAGTAGCGTAGATATTAGAACCCGGAGCCCTGGGCTTAGCCATGGAAAATCTTTGTTCCTTTCGCATTTGTCCGCGTTTTTCTTGCGTGATTTTTAAGCCGACGATAATCAAAAATTCTCACCAACTTTCATTACTTAGGCGTTTGCTCATATCAGAGATTCGAGCTCTTTAAATTGCCGATGCCGATTTTTGAATCGTCGTGACGTGGACGATAAGGAATAAGTACTGAGGAACAAGTTTGCAGAAGATTTCGATGCTATAGCAATGTTTTGTACATCGAGACTGTTCGAGCATATCCAGGGCTTCTTTTCCTGTAACCTCGTATTGTTCATAATCGAAGGAGCAATGTCTAATCTCGTTTTTCCACTAAATTCAGAAGAAAAAAAAACGAAACTTACGGTGCAGATTCAAGTACCAGCGAGCAGCCGAATGGGTAACGTTGGAGTTGGGACAAGAGGCGACTAGTTTGCTTTCTCGAACGTTAGGACAACAACTCTGAAGATAATGATAAGGGGTTTCCTGGTGATGTGAAAAAAATATCGAAAAAATGGATCGATCGGGTGCACGCAACGACAAAGAGAAATTTTCTCATCTACTAATTACGTTGGAAATTGTATATTTTTTCATTCAACATTTTTCAAACGTTCTTCAGAAGCGACCAATGTTTTTTTTTTTTTTCAACTTGCCAGCAGTGGCTCACTTTATTCCGAAACAAGGCGCATTGTTTCTACGCGGTCTTTGAACGAGTCAGAGATGATTTATCGGGAGCGTCGAGTGTCTCGCTGCTCGAGAGGCTTCTTATCAGCGAGTGCAGGCTGAATCGTTTGGCTCTCTTTCTCTCTCAGTAGCACGATATAAATTTAAAAATGAGCGATAACCAGCAGCGAGGATAGAGGGAGAGAGTAACGAACGAATTTGCTGGGTATCGTGTTGTTGCAGTGGAAAAAGGAGAGGCAGTATTGACGTATATCGTAACGTCCTCGTTCTGTTAACACATATGTATATGTGAACAGCATATAGATATGCGAAATGAAAAGAGAGAGGAAGGAAGAGCGAGAGAGAGAGAGAGAGAGAGAGAGAGAGAGAGAGGCGGAGTGTAGTGGGAGGTATTGCAGATTTTGCAGGTGAGCTTGCATCTCTCACGAGCAAGAGCGAACGGTAGAGTTGGTACAGAGGCCGGGGTTCTTGCCTCTTCGCTTCTCTGTTCGCCGTTGCCGCAGCAACATGTAACGCTCTTTATTAACAACAATTAACATTCATACATTGTTTATCCGTCGCTACTTTTCGCTATAATCGCGTAATTTTAATTAAACGACGAACGATGACGCGAAACTGTTATAAACCGCGTGGGACAGAAAGAGACGAAAAAAGTTTAGCTGTACTTCGCTGGGGGTCCCCGATCGGGCTTTACGTGGCAATACAATTCGTACGGAACTCGGCAACTTCATCAGGAAATCATATAAACACGCTCGGTAAATTTTCTCTCCTCCTCCTCCTCCTCCTCCTCCTCCCTTTTCCCTCCACACCTCTCCTCTCTCGGACGAGAGAGTATGAGAGAAAAAGTGAGACAACTCGCTAGTGCTATACTCTAGGGCTATATCGCTATGCTGCACTCCCCAACAGCATCAACTTTTCGCTTCAGCTACTGCAACGCGTATCGATACGCGTGCTTATGCGCATACATCCCCCTCTCCATTGTGTTTCTTCTCTTTTCAAAATATATGTATCATGGTCAGAGATCCAACTTTATACAGATATATTCATTTCATAGGATCCCGCCGATGGAGAACAGGAATACAGCCAAAGAAACATCGTTGCGTTCCTTCGATTAATATCCAAAATGTGAACATGTTTTTCGAGCTGCATTGTCTCCGTCCAGGTGGACATAAAACATTAGAAAGCACTGAACACTTATTGCGAAATGTACAGTGTGTGTTTTTCTCTCTATCGACTCGAACCGAATGGAATGTCGTTTCGATACGTAAAATATTTACAGGCCGTAATCGTGAAGATTCTTCGAACGCACGTTTATCAAATTTTGTTTCTTATCCTTCAGTCGGCAGTTAACTCGGTGCTGAGATTCAGATCTGAAAATATTTCATTTCTTGCCATTCATTTCCGTTTCCACGATCCAGCGCCCGAGGTTTCGAGAGGCAGGGATCACGAAGCGGAACAGAAGTATTCAGTTCCAGATTACATTCGTGAGTTATCGACATCAACAGCTATAGTCTAGCTGGTCGGCTGAGCAAATCTTGAGCGGCAGTTTCGGGGACTTTGTGGAAAACGAAAGCTCACCTCATTTTTTTAAATAGTAAACGATCATTCGGCAAAAGGTTTAAAAATCTATGAGGTTTGAATGAAAAAATAAAGTTTGAAACAAGGATGAACGAATAATTAATAAAAATTGGATAATTAGTTGCGGAGAAAAGCGTTTGAAAAGCCACGTGAAAAATGGGTGTGCAGTGGCATTGTTAAATGCTTTACAAAAGTGGGTCAAGCGTTTGTTACGAAGAATCTTGCGAACTTGACGTTCGAGTCGTGCACGGAATACGTGCTACGATGTGGAGCGCGAAATTCCTCCAATATATATTCGCTTGCAGTTGAACCAGCTGTTGCCAACTCTTGCCACATATTGAAGCTTCCGTGCGGATGTCGGTTGAAGAAGAGCATACGATGCGTCGTAAACGGCCGGCCGTTGGCGTACGCCGTTATCAGGAGAACATGGCTGGTGCGCAGGTTTAATGCGAAAAGTATCGCGGCGGAGGGTACAAGACCTTGCGAATGTTGGGAGCCGCTTGGTGCGAGTCGGCACGAACGAACCGAGCAGCGAGGGGCGACGACGAGGCTCGCGAAACTTGTTGCCAAATGCTACCAGCTTTCTTCTCATGTAATCCTGGCACAAAGATTTACCAGTCTCCGGTTATGTTTGATGCACCATTATGCCTTTGATTACGGTAGGTTAGTTGCATCGCAAGCGTCACGAGATACGTCGTCGATGAACGAATACGTAACCAAGATCGAGCATACGTCATAGTTTCAAGAGCGAGACAACCTCCTTCGCTATCGCTCTCGTTCTCTGCCTCGCCACTGCCAGCAAATCTCTCGAGATCTTTTTTCGCCTCCGTCGTTTTCCCACTCTTCCATTTTCCCCCACTCCCAGACACTTTTTGCCTCGAGCCATTGAAAAGAAGCACCGAAGATAAAACTCATCGCGTATTTTTGACGCTCCAAGTCCCAACACGAAATACTCTTTTCTGCGAGCCAAAAAACAAAACAAAACAGACAACAATACGGTAGCCAGTCATCTGTGGCTTTTGAATGGTCTTTCCTCCTTCTTTCGTCCAACGAATATTCGTGCAATGCACGGACAAAACGCACTAGATAAACCGGCTGGAGCGAAAGATAGTGGGTAAAGTCGAGAACGAGGATACTTTTGTATCAGAGCAACAGGAACCCACCGAAAGCTGTTACTCAAGGCGTTTCCATTCCCTCACCGCGTTCGTCGTCACAGCTTTGTGAAACATTGACAAGCCTTTTTCAGACGTAGGCATTTACGCAGGGAATTGATTTTGAAAAAGTTTCTGTTACCTGGACCAAAAACCTGATCGACCTTGAGCTCAGACCAAGTTTTATCATTAAGTATTTCAATTCCCCAAAAAAACAACAACAAAAATCAAAGTTTTCTCACATTTTTCCATTCCGTAATCGTAATTTTTGGTTCCCACTTCTTACGTGTCGCGTTGAATAAGAATATCCATGCTGTCTCGTATTTTATACATTTTTATTTACAAGATTATGAATTAACATTGTTTTACAATTATCTAAGTCACAAGCTTCCGGACAGGCTGTATTCAAAGATTCGATTCATGCACAGCTGATTCTTCATCGCTTCTTCATAATTCTGCTAGATTGAAAACCTGACCACGCATTTTCTTTTCTGCATATTGTTCCATCAATTATGTGTGTAGATCATGGGCCCACAGATAATTCTTCGTTACAGCCTGTCTCCAAAAAATCTTGGGAAAGAATTCGGCATCGATGCGATTTTCGCATTCTTTCCGGCAGTGATTAACATTTAATTATCATTCGTACTCGTTTTTATACTCAAATTGATATTTAAATTTTCCGGACAACAACACTCGCTGCTCGTTACATTCATTACGTTTTGGCATATAACAAAGTTTAGACTTAAATGATGTACAAGACATTGGGCTAAAGAGACGATGAGATGATTCTGTTTTTTTTTTTTTTTTTTTTTTTTTTTAATGTTGGAAAAAAAGGAACGAGAAGTTTATGAATTTGTTTGGAATTATTTCTAAGACGGAGGGGTCGTACTGTCCGATCGAAGCTGAGAAGGTGCAGCTTCGCTGTAGGCAATATCGAAAACACTCTTTTTCTCCAATAGTTCGCCATGCCGTAGTTTGTTGGCCGGTTGCAGCGGTTGGTGCGCGACACCAGAATCGTACATATCGGTGGGACATCTAGAGGCTGTCGGAAGACTCGAGTATTTATTCTCCGGACATAAATCGTCGAAGGCTTGTGGCAATATTTGGGATGCCATGTCTGGAGGAGGTTGAGGATGCAGATAAAATGGGGGTAATGGCATTTTCTCGTATTTGTATTCCGAGTGCTGGATCAAATGGTGGTGATGATTAGCTCGTGAGTCGATTGACATCGAGGGCAAGGGTGGTGGTTTATCCGGTGTAAAAATTTGTATCTGTGGCTCATCTTCGGCACTCTTACCACGAGCTTTCCGCAGCATTCGACCTTGACGAACGATCGCTTTCAATTGCTCGGACTCCACGTTGACCAAAGGCTTTATTTTCTTCCTTCGCGATGGCGTCAATTCTGACAACTGGGGATCGAAGATCCTCTTATCATCGGGACCAACTTTAATCCATCTCTGTCGTGTTCTCTTTCGCAACCACTTGGGTCGCACTTCTTCCTCCTCACCGTCTTTTCTATCGTGCCTTTTACGCTCCATTTCTTCCCGCGTCAATTTGTACCACTCCATGTAACGCGATTGACTCTCAATCACTGTCGTTTCTGTCTCTCTACGCGGTTTGCTCGCTTTTCGCGGACTCGGAGTTTTCTCCGATCCAACCGCTGCTTGCTTAACCGTTAATGAGTCCTCGGTCTTATCAGGGCTAGTCGCCTGAGCCTGTGCGTCTTTCGCTTTTGGCTGCGCTTCGGTATCTGATTCTTTTCTCGATTTTCCCATCTCCCGGGGAGCTTGCTCGGTTGGCGTAACCGCCTGTGAAACTTTTCGCTGAATCAAGTCCTCAGACTCGCTGTCCTTCGTCTCGACGAGCAACGAATCCTTGATTTCAGGATCCGTTCTCATTTCTTTATGGAACTCTGTAGTTCCCAGCGTCCCCGGAGTTTCGCTTTCCTCAACCGACTCGCTTGCCTCTCTTTTGTCTCTCCCTCGCGTTAAAGTTTCCGTTTTTTCAGCCTGACGTTGCAAATTTTCAGTTTTTTTCTCTTCATATGCCTCAGTCTGTTTCTCTTCAATCGACTCGGTCGTTTCAACCGCAGCTGTCGTTTGAATTGCTTCGTCCGGTCCCTGCGCCACCGTAGAGTCTTGGTCGTCCGGCAGCCCTTTAGAAATTTCTTCCAAACTTTTTGTTTCCGTTGGTTGCTCATTCACATCCACAGTTTCGAGTTTCTCGTCTTCCAAACCCTCTGGACTCTTAGCAGATCGCGTCGAAATTTCCAACTGTTTTGCTTCTTCCTTTTTGATGTCGTCTTCCGTCAACTTTTGAATTCCCAAAATGGCAGTCCGTGCTCTTGATCTTTCGGGCTGAATCGTCTTATGCGTTTCGATCGGTTCTTTACCTGGTGAAATATTTTTTTCCACCTCCGTTCCTTCTCTGAGTATTGTCGGTTGATCAATTTTTTCTTTTGCTGTGCTGTCTTCTACTTCATTTTCCGGCAAGATTTTTGTAGATTTTACTTTTTTGTCTCTTCCCTTTATTTTCATCATGCCTTTGACCTTTTGTTGGGGAACTCCAATTTCCGGTCTTTCGGTTTTCGTCTTTGTTGCCACTTTCTGGACAGCACCTTTGTCCGGATGTTCTGTTCTCTTCCACGTACGTCTCATTCGATCAGGCTTGGACAACCAATTCGACTGATCCGCTGTGATTCCTTCCGCAGGCTTGGCTTGAGATTTCGCATCTCGGGAACGCCCCAGCTGCTCGACAACCGTCGTCCGCTTGACCAGCTTATCAGATTCCTCCTTCAATGTTCTTACAGGCCGCTCCTTTCTCAACGAACCAGTCCTGGTCGGTGGAGTTGTACGTTTTTTCGATTCTTTCGATGAATCCTCGCTGGACGTTGCTGCTTTTTTCGCATTTCTTCTCCCTCTCTGTGGGGGACCATCAGTTTTTGCTTTTCTATCTGTCAGGCTCAGAGTTTGCTTGTCAGTTGGTGTTTTCCCGGGAATATCTCTTGTCTTTCGAGAAATCAGAGACTTTTCAGGCGTCTCATTGATTGGCTTTGATTCTGGCATCGGCGTACTCGCTATAAATGTTTTCGATGAACTCAACCCATCAGCCTCAGGTTTTTCTGCGTCTTCTGTTTGAACACTTTGTTTCGTAAACTCTTTTCGAAGTTTCTTCATACTTTCGGATAATGTTGTTTCATCGAGCAATGTTGTGTCCGCTAAACTCTTCACGGGATTACCCGTTTCTGGAAGAGAAGCGAAGCCATCAGGATCAGGCGATAAATTTGTTTGTTCTATTTGAGAAAGTTGTACCTTTTCAGTTGTTTCGATCTTCGCTTCCCCCTGTTGGCCAGTCGTCTCGATTGTGAGTCCACCGATTGGTTCATCAGATTCTGGTATCTTTGCGCTGTCTTCGCTCATCACTTCGGACTGCGCAACCTCGGAATTTGATTTTATTTCAGACGCATGCTCTTCTTTAGTGATTTTCTCAGTTGGATCTGATTCGATGGGTTTTGGAGACTGGCCTCTTATTGCGATTTGGTCCGTTTGCTCCTCTGGCGATTTCTTTTCATCTACAAACTCTGGGCCTGGTTCAGATTTCATCATTTTTGCCGCACTCTGACCTGCGGCCATATCGTCGGCTTCGATGGGCTCGGATCCCGAAACCGGCCGATGGCGCGGTGTTCCGTACGGCCTTGCCGTCAACATCGTCTTACCAGAAGCCTCGCTAGTGTCACTGTCATCTCCATCGTCTAACATCGCACGCGACAGCTCCTCGAGGTTTATTGGTGGAACCGGAATTCCAACTTCCTGTTTCATTCCTTCGGTACTCACCTCTGATCTGAATCCATTCGCCTTTTCTTTCGGGCTCGAAAGGACTGTCACGATTTTAGCATCGACGAACAAAGCATCCGCGATACCGAATTCTTTCTGGGAAGGTATTTCGAGAGGTAGATTGTTGGGACTTTCCAGTGACAACGTCGGTGATTCTTTTTCACCGATTCCTTCGTCCGGATCTCCGGCGGGCCGAATTGCTTCGTCCAGCAGTTTGATTTCCAGTGGTGGCACGATTGGGACTTGGTGCTGGAGTTCTTTCGGCGATTGAGTGCCAATTTCTTCGGTTTCCGGTGACTTTGTACCTTCGGTCCCTCCCGTTGGCTCAATCTTTGTCAATTTTGCCTCAGATTCGTCAGTCGAATCAGTCGCGACGTCGGTTGCCGTCTGTTTCTCCAGTTTAGGAGAAACAGGAGTCGCAGGACGACTGACGGTTATTGTTGGTGAGCCATGAGGCTTCAACGAATTTGTCTCTGGAGGTTCATGCGTTTCGGTTATCGTTGGTTCGGCAGCTGCTTGTTCCTCGTGCCTTACCACGCTTGTTTCTTGCTCGGAACTGTCTAGTCCATCTAGAATATTGATCGGGCCAACGCTCGGAATTTCTTCCTCCGAGGGGCCGGAGGGTAAGACTTCGTAAGGTATTTCGTCGTCAGATCTTCGTCCGGGTAACGAATCTTTCGATAGCCCATCCGTCCCGCAGAAACTCTCGAAATTGTCGGAAAATGCGCCTCCGTCTTTGGATTGTTGTTTCTCCAGTTTACTTCGAGCTCCTCCGGTTTCTTCCGAATCCTCTCGTGCTGTTTCGATATTGTCGACACTTTGCTCTTCGAGACCTTCAAGTTTTTGCTCTTCGTTTGGGGTATTAGACTTTTTTCCTTCCATGTCCTTCATTATTACTGTCCTGAGTACAAGATCCACAATCTTTTCTGCTTCCTCAGTGATCGACTGATACTGAGTTTTCAAAGATTGCGTACTGTCTCGAGCTTCGTGACTTATAAAAGCGACTATTTCTTGTTCCGGGATTCCGAAGCGTTGAACCTGCGACTCTGTTTCCCGAGGCTCTTGGTCCGGTTCACCTGATTCTCCCTCCATCATTATTTCTCCAGTCGTCTCTTCATGTTGATCTGTCAAGCTGTCACTAGCTCGCAGCACTTCCACCATTGCAGGCTCAACTATTTGCTCAAGTTTTATCTCTTCAGGACTTTCCTCGTCAACTTCTTTCTCAGTGTCTCCCTGGCTCATTTTTTCAATGGGTTTCTCAGAAAATTCCATGGGTACTTTCTCCTGCGACGCTTTATCGGATGATCCGCTATCCACAGCAGAAATTTTTTCCATATCCTCGTTTTTTTGAAGAAATTCGTTTTGTGGAACCGCTGAGGGTGATTCGTCATGAAAAGCTTGGATTTCCGTTTCCTGTTCGGGAGTCGGCACAGTTATTTGATCGCGGTATTCCCTCCCATCTCCTGTAATTTCCACCTCTCTTTGCATCCTCAACGTTTCGTCTTTTTCCTCGTCGGGTATTCCAGTTTTCAGTTCATCGTCAGTTGTTGATTCAATTGCCCTGCGGTCTGTATCGGTTTCTCTATCAAGTGTTACCGTTTCTTCTCTTTGTCCTGGAATATCTTGGGAGATTTCGGGTTGCGAGTCGTCGACTATCCTCGGAGAAGAGGTTTTTCTTTCGATTGTCTCGACGTCCTTCCCATTGGGACGGAGATTCTCTATTGCCTGGGATTCTTGATCTTCAACGGTTTGCAGAATCCAAATGTCTCGGGGTTCTTTGATTTCAATCTTTTCTTCGTCAGCCTCTACCGCATATTTTCGATCTAGCCTCGGCTTTTGCTTTATCAGAGAAATAGTCTGTTTTACGTCTTCGGAATACGGACTTTTGACCGGTTGTTTGGATTCGGTTTTACCATCGACAATGCTTCCAGCGTCTTTTTTATGGAACGTGGATTTTTCTTTGACTCGAAGTTTCTTATCTTTCGTATTATCAGAACTTGGACAACCAGTCGAAAGCTCCATCTCTGACTTTGCCTCTCGAAGCTCCACAACGCTCGTCTTATCCAACATCAGTTTTTCTTTTTTATAGCCCCTCGTGTCCTTCGTACTGTCTGAGCTCGCACTGCTACTCGCCAGTCCGGATTGGCCATCAGCCTTGACCGAACTTTTCATTCGTACAGAGTTTCTCTCGTTCTTATACGATTTACTCGAACCCTTGGATCCAGTGTCCGAGGTGTCTCGACATTCTCGAGTCTCCTGGGAAAGGGTGGTAAGAGTTTGTTTTGCAAGATCCTTGGCTTCCACCCTGGTATGTCTCTTTAATTTGGAATAAGACGATTTAGCAGGCATTACTTTTTGTTTCTCGATTTTTACAACTGTTGGCACAGATTTTCTATGCTTTTCCATAGTTTCTTCAAAATCTGAGCTACCGGTGCTGATGTTTTGGCTTTTTCGACTTTTGGGCCCGTGTTGTGTTTTGCCATCAATCCTTTCTTCAATTATCTCCACCGTTGACGGAGTTTCTGTGATTATTGTTCGCTGTTTCGATTTCGATCGCTTTTTTTTCAAAGCATCGGCTCCTTGCGTGGCTTTTTTTTGTTCGTCGATTTCTGCCTTTTTGTCGATCTTCTTTCCACTCGTCGAGGTTTTCGGCTTGACCTGATCGTGCGAATCGGTCTCGCTTCCGTTGCTGTACTGAAGCATTTTTTTTCCCGTCAATCTCGACAGCTTCTTGCTCAGTGAATTCATTTCTTTCTCCAATATTCGGAAACTCGGTTCGACGATGTTTTCACGCAAGCCTCGGTGGCTTTTTCTTGCGGACTCGTCAGTCGCTACTTTGGCTACTTTCTTTTCTAAAATTGCTTCACCGCTGGTCTGTGCTTCCATCTCCATCGACGAGGATTCCTGCAATTTTTCATTATCGTTCTCCAAACGCGTTTTTTCGGAGGTCAAATCTCGTTTTTCTCTCCGACGAGCCGTTATCGGTGATTCAACGTTTTCATCCAGTGAATCCGATATTTCTCGTAGCACATCAGGTTCCAGGCATGTTCGACGACCGTCTTTGACTTCTCTCATTTTTTTTCTCAAAAAAATGGTTTTTTTCTCCGATCCGTATTGCATTTCTTCCTCCTCAATGGGCGATTTGATCCAAAGCGTTCGGATTCTTCTTGGCTCGGTGTCGGCGTACCGTTTTTTAGACTTGAATTTTTTTCTGATTCTCGCTTCCTCCTCGGACTCGTCATTGTCACTGCGACTTCGGTTTGGAATTTCCGTTTGGGTCGCCGCTGTCCGGTCTGTTTGCGTGGCAATCGCCACTTGACCGGGTAAACTTTGAGTCTCTAGATAACTCGCCGAGTCTACCAAAGCTCCTCCACCCACGTCTCTGCTGTCTCTGTCGAGCAGGAGCTTCGTTAGCAAAGCATTTTGTCGTGCGAGCTCGAGGTCACGGAGCAAATAATGTTGATGATCGACGCTCGGCTTTGGAGTTTGTTCCTCGCGTTTTTCACTTGGAACTTCGGAAACCGGGGGGTTGAGCATCGATGATGAACCTTGAGCGAGCTCTTGGTTGTTATTTGGTTCGAAGGCGTTCTTTTCAAAACTGACGTGATCGATAATGAGCCTCTGGACTTCTGGACCCAGTTCTTCAAAATGTTGCCGATGATCCTCTTCCAATCTTTCAGGCAAGAGAACTATTTTCGTTTGTTGTTGATGTTGTTGTGGTACTTGAGCGAAAATCGCTTCTTTTTGACGCTGATGAGATTCCATGCTGCGACGTTCAATATCCTGAAAACTATCGTGCAAATCTTGTCCATCAGTCGCGTGTCGATTCGTCTGATCTTCGATGAACCTTTGCAGCAAAATTTCTTTTCCATCATTCCGATAACCTCCCAAATGTCTTTGTTCAATCACCAGAGTCTGTGGCCTTTTGGCCAGCATCCCTTCCTCGATTTGGCCTCTCGTTACCAGACGCAAAACCTCCGCATTACCGTCTCTATAAAAATGTTGCTCCCTCATGAGTTTCGGCTGACCTTGAATGTGTTCTGGCTCTTGACTGACGTAAACCTGTTGAGGAATCTCCAAACCTCTCTCCGGATCGTGATGCCGAAGAGAATCCATTCCCATGTAGCCACGAGCCTTTATTCCCTCAACATCTTCGATGTAAATTCTCTCGTCCTCGGGCCTTCTCCTTTGATTCATGCTCGCGTACATAATCGGACCATCTCGCAAGTGCAGAGATGCTGCATTTCCCAATATTTCTTGTTCCCTGTCAATCGCGTTAACGTCGCCAGGCAGCGAAGCCAAACCACCAGCTTTTTGATTTCTTCTGTTAAACTGCCAATTACTTCGCATCGGATCCGCACTCCATGCTTGTTTCCGTTCTGGCCAGGAACCTGCCATCATTTTTCAATGAAAATTCATTTCTTCTCCAATTTCAACTTAATTTTATCCATGAAAATCGATTTTTTTATAAAAAAAAAAAAAAAACTCTCCAATTATTGTTAATAAATATTACCTTCGAATAATCTTGTGTGTTTACGGTGCAGATGTCTTTTTGGTCTCGCGTCAGATCGCGGTATCAAAGTTTCCGAAGAATGCACTCTTCGTTTACGTGGCGCCATATAAAATGGGCAACCCGGACATATGCAGCAAATTATCAATGCAATGAGTGCTCCCAACATCAGGAGACCGAGGATTATCAGCAGCCAGAACAGCAATCTGTTCTCTGCTCTGTACACCGTCTGCAAAAATTTTATTCTCAAGTTTCCACTTCAGCACTGAATTTTTCAATTTTGAAATCATTCAAGGAATTCATTTCAAGGAATATATTTTAAGCACATCAATTGAGTGCGTTATTTTTTGAGGTAAAAAAAATCCAACTATTTTACAAACTCACTACTTCTTCGTTGTGTACGGTCGTTATGTTTGTTATTGTGTTTGTATTGTGATTCGTTGTCGAGCCATCATTCGATTTCGTTTCGTCTTTCGTACCCATGCCCGTCATATCTCCGCCGATAACTCCGACTCCGTTCGCTGCCAAGGCAGCTCTTATTCTGTCAATATCAACCAGTGCTGTTCCACCCTTGTTTGGCTCGACTCTCGCTACTACTATGCTCCTGAAACATTTAACAATAACGATCATTTTTATATGATCCTGGAGTTTACAACGTTGAGATTCAACGAAAAATATTTTTTTTCTATTAATTATTCATTGAATTTTGGAAATCATGGCAATTTTTCGTGTCGATTGAGTTTTCCAGTCGCCAGAGAGGATTGTTTTAGTGTCTAGATCAAATATTGAATAATAATTATGGGCTGAAGAAAAAAAAATTTCGTTGCATTCCAACGATGCAAACTTCAACACCGTGTTCTTATCTCCATTGGTTTATTTTTATCATTATTATTAAGGAAGAATATTAATTCTTGGACGATTTCAACGATCGTATCGATAATCGAAGTTTCGCTGGATAGTATGGAAAGCAGAACGAAAAACTCACTTCTTTCCACCGTCCACACTGGGCACGTCGGTTTCTGCACCGATTGGTACGTCCTTAATCGTATAAGGACGAATTTCCTGCACGCTCACGCGACCTCCAGTTATCGCTGCTAAAGTCTTGGCCGTTTTGACAGGATCAGGATTCTCGCCCGGCACCACAAAGCTAACGACCCGAGCACCGGCCATCGGCCCTCTCATTACGTTCACTCGAGTCACTCCGGACATATGTGGCACCCCTAGCAATAATGCGAAATTTGATTATTTTTGTTTTGTGTGCCCTTGACGATTATCTTCGACTTTTTTGAACCCCCCCCCCCCCCCCCCCCATAGTTCTAATCACGCGATGCTTCTCATTAAATTTTAGTTACCAAGGTCGTAGGCTCGTGCTGTCAACGTGAAAAGAATATCATCGTTTTCTCGTTTTTTTCTTCTCGTCGGTGTCGCTTCGGTGTTTGAGGTAAAATTGACAATTTTTTTGGCATCGTTTATCGAATCGACGGACGACGTATTGACTTCCGGCACAAGTTCTGGAGGAGGCATCATTTTATCAAGCACAGTTCTTACGCTGGATAAATCGTTGCGAACTTTGCTCGCGAAATTCTGGTAAGAATTGTGTCTGGTGCGTCTTGCTTTATTGATGGGTTCGCGGAGAAAAAGTTGTCCCGTTACTTCGTCGAGGTGGAATTTGTTTTCGTAGTTTCCGTGAATTATTTCGTATCGCACTTCGTTGTTCGGCGGTTCGGCATCATCGTCCACAGCCTGGAAGTATAATTTTTCCAGTTTTGTAAATGATGCACTCGGCATCGCAGATTTAATCGTTGCTTTCTTGGGGTCATACCTTAATTATTGCGGGCATCGTGAAATTTGTCAAATCTTCGTTGAGAGCAAATTCGTACGATTCTTTCTCAAAGGTCGGAGCGTTGTCGTTGACGTCCAGGAGATTAATGATCAGGGGCACCGTTCCGCGCAACCCTTTGCCATCTTCGTCTCTTCCTTCCACCGACAATTCCAAAGTCGCTGTCGTTTCACGATCAAGCGATATATCTCCGATGGCTACTGTGATTAGTCCTGTATTTGAATCGATCAGAAATGCTTCGTTGCCCGGGCCTAGAATTCGAGTGTATTGGATCCTTCCGAACGATCCTGTGTCCTTGTCCGTTGCATGAACCTGCAAAAAGGGTTTGAATCACTTGCTGGAGCGTGGGAGCCCTTGGCTGTAATTTAGTCTGATTTTTTTTTCGAATTAATTGCAAAGATTCGTTCGAGAATTGTAACGTTTTTTGTTACTTGGATGACTCGCGTGCCGGCTGGTACATCTTCCGACAGGGTGACTCGATAGGCGGGCGAATCGAATTCCGGCGCATTGTCATTGACGTCTCTCAGAAAAATAGTGCAGGGCACATTTGCCGAGAGATTCGTCGCAGGGCCAACTTCCTGAGCGATTATCTACGGCGATAAATTCTTAGTAACGAAAATCGCGTCGTCGAATCGCTGTCAATGAATTTTGATCCAACTTTCGTTTACCTCGAACCGAAGGCTCTTGTGCTTCTCGTAATCAATGAGACTGTTATCACGAACGGTTATAATGAAATTAGCCACACGTTCAGCGACCGCGGGATTTATTTCGAAAGTGCCATTGTTGTTGTTCAACTTCAGGGCGAAAACTCCAGCTTTGCCAATATCTTCGTCACGGACTTTGGTTACATAATGCTCTGTAAAGTTGACCATTGTACCAGGCTCAGCGTTTTCGTCCATCCACGCAACGTAACTGCAGACAAAAAAATTGTTGCATCGTTTTGGTTTGTTTATTTTTCTATACGCCCATCGTTTTCGTGTCGTTATCGATGGATATGCGTTTCGATGCATTCAATACCAACTTGTCGTTCACGAAAAAAGGCGGACTGTTGCCAGGCTCGCCGAGCAAGAGTCCAACTTCAACGACTCTCGCCTGAGCCGGTGGTTCGCTCGTTGATCTTCTGATTTCTTCGGCAACGACGCTTAGAACGACCGGTGCTCCGACGTGAGTTATTAACGTTAATTCGTCCAGGGGACGTGCTAATATTATTTCCCCTGAAATGAAGCGGAAGCTCCAGTTATTAATTACTTGGGTGGATTTTATTTAAAAAATTCATGTACGACGCAATCGTATCAAGCCGCTGGATTCAATTTTTTTAATAGCGTCATCGAAAATAATAAAGTTTTCGAATTAATAAAAAAAAGAAGAAAATTAATGACCAGGAATTTTTTTCTGACGTCTACGGACATGAATAAATAATGAAACTTGGGTAAGTGTAAAAACCTTTTCATTCGTGTCGTAGTTGGATTAAGGAATGCATAATAGGAATGATGTTTTCGATGGCATAGCGTAACGGCGAGTTTTGTACTTCGTAAGAATAATCGTCGCGTGTTGCGGGTTCCGTTTTACATATCTTGAGAGAAAAAATCAAGTTTCGCTTGGTTATTAGCAGCGGAAAGGGTCTCGGGACTGTCTAGAAGCTCTTTGCCTCGTCAATTCGAAGGCTCGAAAAGCGAAGCTTTTAGAAAACGTGGTGAGTCGCGTAGACTGGCCTGCTGTAGGGAAAACGATCGCATGCGTCTTACACCCTCAAGGGGAGTGATAAGAATCGTGCTCTGAAGGACTGGGAGCCTGAGAAATTGCTGACCGCAGTATATACGACGATGTGTACGTGTACTAATGTTGCTCAAAGCTAAAACAACCTCCTTCACTTCTTTTCACTATGGCGGAGGACGTACATACGCCCTGCTGACTGCAAATTATCGAGATGGAGGTATAAACATAGCTGAAAGGCAATGTACTATTTGGATCGATAGTCCTCGTGTCCAACAACATCGTGTCTGACCCCAAAGCCCTCGCTGAACTCTCTCGTTACCTTCTTTCTTCACTTTTTCGTTTTTACTTTCCGTTTTATCCTTCGCAACATTACTTTTATATTTATTATTATTCTCAGCTCGATGGTGACTCATTCTCTCTACGGAAACGTAGTCAAAACGTAAAACTTTTGTTTTTTTTTATATCCCACGTACTCAATGTCGATCTACGACATCCGGTACTTGAACGCCACCACGACGATTCTAGTTTCGATAAGAAATAACGCGTTGCCCCAAGAAGCGGACACACTTTTTTGATTTTTTTCAACGATACGGTTCTCAACGCGTGGACGATTCGATTCCAGTCATCAAAGACACGCGATCGTGCCAACGGCTTCTCGAAACTTTTTACAGATTGTCTGATTTCTTCGAAATTTATCGCGACATTTTAGTGGCACTTGAGATTTTTTTTATTTTTATTTAAAGCTCCAAAGCTCAAGGGGAAAATGATTAACCTGTTGTCTCGGAAATATTGAAGAAAGGCGTGAAAGGATTGCCCTCCGAAACGAGGCCGTAGGTCACTTCACGGGGCACACCTTTGTCTCCATCTTCTGCGTGGACCCTCAAGATGAAGTCACCCTAAAGAAAAAATTAAAAAAAAAAAATAAAAACACAGAACGATTCAACGTAAAATAAAAAATTACAAATTTTTTGATGTTTTTCAAAGTTCAATCGTAATTCTCAGATTAATTTTATGCTTACCGGCTGAATCGTGTTGTTAATTTTTGTTAAGGGAGGCGCCAGTGTGAAAATCGGTGGAACGTCTTGTACGTCTTGAACTATGACAACCAAGTTTAATCCCGCAATGTTCCGCGTGTCCTTTTTGGGTTCCGTGTAAGGATCCTGTTTTCGAAAAAAACATCCAAGGTCACTCCGGGTCCATAAATTCTTCGGAAATGAGTTTTTTATCCCATAAAAATAATAACTTCTCTTACCGTCGCGTACATTTTGAGAGTGTACATTGACTGCGTCTCGAAATCCAATTCACCTATCAGCGTTATGACTCCTCGGGTTTCAGCCTGGGTTTGTCGTTGTCTTATGGTAAATAATTCTTTTGGTTGCTGCGAATCGAAACCAGAAGAACAATGACAAGAAATCCATGAAAAATTTGTCGCCTCATTTTCCATGCACGTGCTTTTGAAAATTTACAAAAAAAGTTTTCGCTTTTTTGTATCAACGCACCCACAGCTCAATGTAGACTGGTTTTCCACTCCATTGGTTCGATCTCACTAGAACGTAATCTAATTCTTTGCCAGGCTTCGTATCCTGAACAGTAACGTTGGGATATTTGAATTATCGATATAAAAAAAAACATTTGTTGAGGCGATTTCATCGTCGTACAAAAGACGGAGAGAGAGAGAGAGAGAGAGAGAGAGAGAGAGAGAGAGAGAGAGAGAGAGACGAACTAAAAGCAGATGCACAATTTTTTGGAGCAAATCCTTCGGGAAAATGGTAAGTTATATTTTGATTTTTGAAGAGAATAAAATTCGATGGTATTTGTACCTCGGGCACCATAATTATTGCAGGTATATGAGGAAATATTTTATCTCTCTGAGTAGTAGCATTCGTGACTGAAATGGTGGCTTGCATCGAGTTCGAATCGCCTTTGGAGTCTTTCACCCGAACTGCAAAGTCGTGGAGACGTCCAGGCACGAGTCTTTTCGTCAGGATCACGTTTGCCTGACATACCTTGTTGTAGAGTGTGCACGGTAGATTTTCTATCCTCACGATCGGCGTTACAGTAGCTGGGAATGAATAGAAGAAAAAAAAAAAAAACAAATGTAGAACGAATCGATTGCAAGTGTAAAAGCTCGAGAAATAAAAATCGACTGTCTGGTTGAAGAAATTCGGAAGAAATTTTCAAGTATTACCAGTGATATCGAAAACTAAAGGAAAATCGGCATCTTGATCGGTGGCACGGAGTCGAAATATTACGGAATCGATCTCGGCGTCTGCAGGTACGAGAACAAGTCCCATATCGGTTGATGTGTCGAAGCGGGGTCGAGCTGTCCCAGCTGGACTTGGTAAAATAATGAGACAACCCAGTTGCATGTACATCCATAATTTCATCCATTCTTCCAAGGGCATTCTAAGAGAAAAAGGACACTGAACTATAAATCGAGATAATCGTTGAGTTTTGCTTGTCGATAATTGGCTAAATCGTTTCGAGTGCAATCGACCTCGAGCTCATTAATTATCTACGATTCCTGAAGGAGAGAGATTAGCACGAGGCCAGAATTATGGTCAATGGCTTGCGGTTTGCGTGATAGGGCAAACAGCCAGCATGTTTCAAGCAGTTCTCCAATATGAATTATCTATCTATAGCGCATCTTGCCTCGATTTTCACCCTTTTTTCTCCACATACGAAAATCCCATTCTCTCGTCCATTCCCAGAGACTTATAATTTCTCCAAGTTCCTATACATTCACGTCACGAGGGGCCTCCTGGTTGTTTATATATATACTAGTTGCAAACCCCCGGAATAATCTCAAGGCGATCCTCAGTCTCGTGATCAACGTGCAACTTTCCGCCCTCTTCGAAATATCAAGAGCGTCCAAGATAAACTTGGACCTATACTTTTCAATCATCTCTCCCGTGTCCTTGCAATTGATAAGAACCCTTAAGGGGGTCCGAAAATGCATCGTTTTTCTTTTATTCTTATCAACAGCGCTGTGATCAGTTTTTGCTTCATTCGACTCATAATTGGAAAACGAAAGAAAACATAAAATTGATAACCATTCAGGCTCCCAGCTCGTTGAGCTTGAGAATTTGTAACGTTCTCCGGCTTTTCAGAATTATACTACCAAGAGATTGACCCTTTTCTCTGCAAGAGTTCGGGTCAATTCCTACACGAGCTTTCGTGTTTCTGGAAACATGTGTATCCTTCGTTTTTCGTAATAAGTTTTGCTCTATTCCATTATTCAAGGGTTATCTTGATGCCTAATATTAACACACACATACGTACATATTTATGTGTAGATATATATTTGTATGAATCGTGCCTGGACGTGTGGTAGAAAGGCTATTGAGGTCACTGGACTTGCCACATCGACGAGTTTTTTTCCAGCACCTTCGTCCAGCCAAGTTACACACCAGATAAGGACGAAAATATTAATCGATTTTGTAATGTACGAATGTAGGTCTACCACGACAACCCATTCGTCAGGGGTGCGTGTGGCTTATAAATTATTAAGCATCGTCGTTGACAGCAACTGTATAAATTTGTAAATGTACGAATGTGTGTGCTCGGAATTACTCATGACGGTAATTCTTGGCCGAGATCGAATTATCAATTCAGGAATTAATATATTTTCTTGAAAAAATTGTTTTGTTTGTTGATTATCGCTTTAGAAGTGAAATTTGAAAAAAAATCATGTTTTTCCGGGACGTTTATGATTTTTCCAGCGATTACAAAAAGTCTCGCTTGATCTTTGTTTTTCTTGGAATAACAATCCTGTGGGGTTTCGCAAGATCTTTATTAGCTGCCCGACTGATAGATCGCTTCAAGGGGTTAATTCGATTTTTCAGGGGAAGTACATGCCGTCGTTTGAACGAATTAGGAAACATTGGAAAAATAATCTTCATTTTGTACTGTCAACTTTCAAGCAACATTCGAGCTTGATGAGAGAAAAAAAGACAGAGTTTCGTAGATCTCGAACATCGATAAACTTTCTTAACATCGATTTTATAATCACGAGAACGAGGTCGTCACTTTTATGCATAGAGTCATAGGGTTTTTTTTTGCTTGTGCACTCGTAGGCTTGCTTATCATGCTCCATCCTTCTCTGTCTCTGCACCGGTCACGGGATATTAGTATGATCGGTACTTTCGATTTTACTTTTCACACGCGAGCAGACCGTGCGACGTATATCTCGTAATCTAGTCACCCCGACGATGCAAAAAATTAAAAGATGCTTATTCATCGGTTTCGGAAAATTTGGAGCACTCGAGAAAATGATTTTTTTTTTCCCACACTTCGTTATAACAAGATAATTGATCGATTGAGAAATTAATTAATTTTGAAATTTCAATGCGAATATTGTTGACTCGAGTCGCAGTCGATTAATTCAAAAGATTAAGCAGTTTTTATCAACTATATTGAATTTTCTCTAAAGTTATAATGTCGATTTCACATGCACGGAAATGCCAATGTAAAAGGACGAGAGTCGGTGGAAAGTGTGATGAATGTTTATATATGTGTGCAAAACTATAGTGTAGAGGTGACTGGTGCGTGACTAACTCGTGAGTAAACCGAGATTCTCGGGAGAATAAGGTCACATTATTCTCTCATGTTGATCATTTCACTTATCGCGATCCCAATTTCTACTTTCTCATCCCCTATTTTTTACTACGGCAGCTTTACTCGTAACCTACGACCAGAATTTCTCTTTCATCTTGTCCACTGATTCTTTTTTTCTCGTCAAAATCTAAAGATTGGTGAATATTGGAATTTAAAAACTTGACTGTTTTTTCACATACTCCTGGCTCGTTTGGCTAAATGGTTTTGCAAAAATATTCATTACTCATCGCTGTTTGACGTCGGACCAGATATTTTCTAGACAAACATTTTCCTACGGTCAATGTCCTGTTTCGATTACATTGAAAGCCTAAAATTAATACTCGTCCTGGCAAAAAATCGATACACTCTGGTAAACTCTTCTGGATTCTTGACGAGTATCTATGTCCGTTGGTTTTATGAATAATTCAATGTAATCAGTGAATGGACGTTGATAACTATTGTTCGTAATTAAACGTCAGGTTCTCTTTGAAATTTCGTAGCTTACTAACGACAGACGAAACTTGACGGTTTTCAACGTCTAGGATTTCGAACATGCGAGGCATAGTGACTGAAAATTGTCAGTGGGTCGATTTATTACCTGTTTGATTTCCTCTAAAAATGCTGCATCCCACGTGACATGATCAAAGTCCTCGGAGCAGGAAAGAAATTTCTATCGCGAAATCTTTCAACACTGATTCATGCTCCAATTGAAGTTTCCACGTGTTGAGTAGGGCGGGCAGGAAAACAAAGAGTAACATGCTCGTAGCGTCATCCAAGTTGCATTTACCAACACTTTTCGATCGATCGAACGTCACACACGAGTCGTACTTAATAAAATTGACGTTTAAATGCATACTGCGTATTTCCGCGAGGACACACGCTGCGACACACAATACTCATCATTGGAACTCTCTATCAATGCTAATCGGTAATCACTTGAAAATATAAAAAAAATTCACTTTCTTTCACGTGACGAATAAAAAAGGAAAAATCAATTTGGATCTGCTTTTTTGGAGTATTTGGATTTGGAGATGATTGTTGTTTATATTCTCACATTTTTGTAAGCAGTCGCAAGGTGTTCTGCTGTTGCACGTGGCCGCGAAGGACGCGCCGAGGCATGTGAAGGGGTTGTCGCAGTGTTCGACTCGCTCACCCCTCTCTGCTTGACTCCGACGCCGGGGACTTCGTCACGTGGACGACGTAACGTCACCCGACGTTATAGTCATAGTTTCTAACGTCCGAGCTACCCCTTACTCCCCCTCACATCCTTCCACCCAATTTTCTACCCTTATAACGAGACATAGACACTGCTGGGTTAGCTTCGGCTTTGTACGTGGTTTACCACCTTTGGATCAACAACCCACCAACTATAATTCACCCTTCCTCGATGTCATGTTCGTTAATTGATGGAGATATACAGACGAACGACGGCGACGATCGATTTATTTATTTCTTTTGAATTTTCTTCATCGACCAGTTTAGAAAAAGTTGATTCATTTTTTATTACTTAGAGATTTTTTTCTCGCGACTGGAAAAAGTTTTCTCGTAAAAATTTTCCAAAGTTAATTTTTCCAATTTTTTTTCTGCACTTCCGGAATAATTTAAATGCAGGCACTAATTTTACAAACGGACATGCAACTTAATTTAACGAGCCGAAGGGAAGTAACGTTTATGAGTTTGAATAAAAGAATTCAGCGAAACATGCATTTCGTTGGCCTCATTTTCCATTGTTGAACCCTCCCCCGTGCTTCTGATATGGTCAGCAATACACAATGTGTAACTATGTGTAACAAAAGCTATGCTGAGAGTGTCCCGTAAGGCTTGACCCCGTGTTCATGGATGTTTTATGGCTGCGGCTATCTAACCCTAAATCATGCTCTGCCTTTGCATGTACTTGAAGAGAAAAGAAGTTTGCACAAAAAATGAAGAAAAATTTTCCTTCCAAAAGTTACAACGAAACTTGAGAATTCTCCAACAATTACCGACCCTTTTGGATAAGCAAGAAATCTGAGACGAACATACTCGGTCATCCAGCTTCGATTTTCCTTTTTTTCTCACGTTCAATTTTTCGGGAGTTTTTTTTTTTTATTTATCGATATAATATCTCGGGGAAATGCTACCTGAGAACTGATGACTCAGACAGGATAATTTCACATGGAACTTGGTCGTTGGCAAGCTGGAACCCTCAATACCCCGTCCGTCCCGTTCGAATACTACGATTAAGGGGTCGCGTGTGATTTTGTTTGTGAAGGAGCGCGTTATTTCGTGTACGAAACCTCGTTATGGACAAGTTTTTCTAAACATTGTTATCGCTTTGTCTTTTGACGTGGTGTTGATCGAATTTTTTTTTTCACAACTGCACGCATGCGACGAAACTTTTTTTCTCTCAGCCGTTACTGGTTTTTACAAAATCTTAGCGATTTCAACTCGACGCCATGAAATCTGGAGCAGATGTGCTTCGATCTGACAATGGTTTTTTTTTTTTTTTTTTTTTTTTTTTTTTTTTTTTTTTTTTTTTTTTTTTTTAAAAAATATCGCTCTGGTTTTATTTTTCTCCATATTTTTGTTGCTGTTTTTAAAGCTTTTATGGGGCTGAATTCAAAGCTGTGAAGGAAATCTTATCGCCGCGTATATTTGCTCCGTAAGGCTGTTGGGTCACTAGCCGTAAGTTTTGTGTGTTACCACGTTGGGGATGCCAAGTCAGGGGCTGACCAGTCGCTCGACCACCTGAATTACCATAAGCTAGCACGCGAGGTCGACGTCGTCCAGCCAAGACGATAAGGGAATAAGGCGCTCGAGTTTCTTCGATCTCCCCTCCGAACAACTCCCCAACAGACGTGGTTATTAAAAATATTCCCTTGTACACGAAAACCACGAGAAGCCTTGCGACAAGTAAAAAAAAAAAAAAAAAACGTGAAAAATTGAATGAAACTGACCCGTATTACCCCGTCGGAGGTTCCCCACCGCTTCCAATATTTCCAAGCTCGTGCAAAGGTGTTGGCTCGCTTATTCGTCTCTAGTTGGCACGATGGACGAACAAGTTCATCACGAAATTATTCAATTTGTTGGCAATTTTTCATCTCCCCCATTTTTCGACTCTTTTCGATTGAGAATTTTCGGAATGTGATTGAATGCGAATTGCTTACCAAAAAAAAATCTACTTTTTGAGGCAATTTTCAACACCAATTTTATGAAAATTACACGAAATCTTTTCACTACATTTCTCCTCGAATAAATTATTCCTCGTATCCCACAAAACACGTTAAGCAAATTTATCAAGGATGTTATCATGATTATTATTACTATTATTGCTGAAGGCACGAATTCGGGGTAGTCGACCTCGTTCAGATCTCTCCTACATCGATATATATATTTTTATATGTAAATATGTAAGTTTTCTGAGAAATCTTGAAGGAACATATAACCGCACGTGTGTACACACATTTGTCAAATTAACAGCGGGACTGCGACTGTGAAACTAGCAGCGGGACTCGCAACACCGAACCGACCAATCACAGAACGAATGAATTGGCAAAAATTACAATCGAAGTATATCGTGACCCATGAATTTTTTACAGGGCGATTTTTTAGAGAAAAAATCAAAGAGGAAATATGAGAAACGTGTGCGGTAAAGCGGAGAATCGTTCCAGTGGCAAGTTGCTCCGGGTAAGGTGGCGAATTGACACCTTGGGCATTCTGTCAGAGGAAGGAAAATGCGGGAGAAATATAAAATGAGCAATTGGATCGAAAATAAATAATTATTCTCTCGAATTCTTTAGTGTGGCACCTGCTCAATACTTTCAGGATGTTAATAAATATTCAGTACAAAATATCGACAACTATTTACAAAAGTACTATCAAATCCTACGGAGACAATATTCAATGAGAAAAAAATCTTTGATGAGGACTACAATTAAGTTTTTCGGAATCTGGTCACATTGTTGATTTTTTTTTTTCGTTCTATAGTTCCGTCGTTTCCACTTTCTTGCCAAGAGGATTGTTTATTATGGGGTTTTGTTCACGTGTGACTGGTGAATCCTGGCTGAATCCGTGTTGGTCGTCGGTTCCACTATCCACGCTGAAAATAAGTCCAACGTGTCAATGATTCTCTCGACGATTGTTATTGAACATTTGAATAAAAAATTTCTACCTAGAAAGTGACGCAGGCCTCGGCCTGACGTAATAAGGATTTTCGTCTGTATTTCTATTCTCAGTTTCTGCCTCGTTCAATATTTCTTCGTTGTTCAGCGCGTTTTCGTCCAACGAATCTCTCTCCGAATTGTGGCTTAAAAATGCACATTTTCATGGTCAATTATAAAATAATGAATAACATGAAAAAAAAAAAAAAAAAAAAAAATGGAAAATTAAATAGTTACCTGTAGGATTCGTCGCTTTTGAACCACTCGTTTTCGTAAGCGTGCATCCAAATCGGGATTCGGAATCGGTGGTACCAAAGGGTGAGGCGTTAGCTGCTTTGAGCTGACGTCGGAAAGATGCTCTTTGGGAAAGAGAAATAGCAATGCAAAGAACGAGGAGTGCTCCTAAGAACAGCGTCAATGCGAGTAACCAAAAGGTCGTGCCCGCTTGTTCGTACTGCATTATTTGTGGCGACTGAGCTGGTTGCGTATCCAGGACGTTAAAATCCTTGAAAAGATTGTCCAGCTTCTCAATATTCCTATCGACTATCTCGAGGACCTCGGACACTTCGAGGATCGAATTGTCACGGCGATTTACCAGGTGCAGGTACAAATCGGTTCGTGTACGATCTACCGAACCGTCGTGATTCTCGTGGACTTTGTACTCGTCCACGTTCACTATAGCGCCTGTCACGTTACCCAGAATTCTAGGGTCGAACAAAAAAACACGAAGAAACATTGAAAATCAGTCACTATCGCTAAAGAACTCGGACAATTTAAGACACAAGCCTCGTGTCCAATTGTCGATCACTTACTCTCGAAAAGAATCGATTCTGTTGCGTACTTCCGGTGGATGTTGACGCAAAACAAAACGGACTCTTTGATCCTCTCTCAGGAGGTAAATAAAAACTCTGGATTTGTCGAACAAACCATCTGTGTCGTTCGCCAGAACCTCGAAGTCAAAGTATCCTTTCATTCTTCGCTGGGGATCAAAATTCAAACTCACAGCTCCGGTGAGTCTGTCAACGAGGAATGGCTTTAATTTAATATCATCGAGACCTTCCGTCAACGTCATTTGAATCTTGCCAATTTGGTAGTAGCTGACAGCAGCGTTGTCACCTTCATCGACGTCTATGGCCTGTTACAAAGAGTTTTACTATCGTTATGGATCTCAAAGAATCTCAACAAATACAGATTTTTTTTTTTTTTTTTTCGTTTTTCAAATATTACTTGTTATTTTTTCCATTTGAATTGATCAGAAAATTAGATTAAATCTCACCTTGATGTGCATGAACTGCGTACCAAAGTCCGCCTCGGTCGTTACTCCTCCTGTGAATATTTTACTGACAAACTTTGGCGGATTGTCATTAACGTCATCGACCGTGACAATCACTTTTAAAAGAGTGTCGTCTGTCTCATCGAAAAAACTTTGATTGCCAGGGACTGTGTTGCAATCTTCAGTCGCTTTGATTAATAACAAGTATTCTTCCTGTTCTTCCCTGTCCAGTTTTTTCGCAGTCTATTGGATAAAATTATACATAAAAAACTTTTTTTTTTGTGAAATAAATGAATTCATTTATTTTGTCCGGACGTTTTTTTCGGCTCTTGAGCCTTCCCAATTTTTTCAAGAGCTCACTCACGCTTAGTTCGTGTTTGAATATATCCAAAGTAAAGAATCCATCGTCGTTGCCGCCCACAATGAAATAGCAGACTTGCGTTGGCGGGTCGTCGAGATCGTCAACCTCGTCGCGATCAATCGTTTCCGGTAGGAAAATTGTTTCCGAACCCGGCACGTTCTCCTCAGTGAAACGAACTTCGAACACGTCCACCAGAAATTGTGGCTCGTAATCGTTGATGTTTCGCACATAGATCATCAGATCGAGATCCGAACTCAGAGGCGTTGGAGTACCGAGATCGCGTGCTTCTACTCTGATCTACGAAAAATGAAAATTAATATGATTTTTATTGGAGCCCAAAATCTCAACGAACACTCTGATAGTTAATCTCATTTCTTGGCTAAAAATAATTTCTAGGAATTTTCATGACAAGGTTAATGAATGCGGTAATGGAATGTGAAAAAATATACTTCGTATAATCTTTGAGTTTCACGATCCAGAGTAAGTTTCGTTGTGATTATTCCAGTTTTATCATCAATTTGAAAAGTTCTCCAATGCCCAGCGAGATCTTGTTTCAGACGATAATGAACGTCACCGTTCAAGCCAGTATCCGCGTCTTTGGCCTCGACTTGAATGATCGGAGTGCCTACTGTGACATTCTGGAAAAATACAAAATTAATGAAACATTCAAATTGAGTCGATGAAAAGTTTGAACGAGCCGGCTCGGAAGCAGCAGTAGGAAATACCTCGGGAACTCTCAAGGTCGTGTTGTGTTCAGGACTCGTGAATATCGGAGGATTGTCATTGTAATCTGTCACACAAACTTCCAATCGTTTGTTGTCAATATTGGCGGGTGTACCAAGATCTCGAGCCTCTAGTTCCAAGGAATAATTCCCGAATTTTCCTCTCAACGATCCAGCAGCTTTTATCTTCGCTGTCCAATAGTCCGTTTGCTCGAGAATAAAATGATCCAATTCGTTGCCGGAAATAATTCGCAACATTACGCGACCGTTTGGCGTCATTGGATCGTCGATGTCTTTGGCTTTTGCCACAGCAATCACGTCCCTCGTATCGTGAAACTCGGAAATCGTCACGCACTCTTGAGGCAACTCGAGGATAGGTGCATTGTCGTTTACGTCCTGAACAATGACTCTGAAACATCCGATAACTCATAAAATCGTGCAAACGAGAAAAAAAAATCGAATTTCGTGGATTTTCAAATCAAATAGATTTTTTTTAAATAAAAAAAATCCCGTCGATTTTAACAAATGACTGTCCAAACTTACTCGATCTGTTTGAACGCATTTCTCGACTCTCCGGCCGTGTATCCAAATTGGTAATTGTCCCAAGCTTCGATTATGAGAACGTAACTGCTCTTTGTTTCCCAATCAAGATTATCAGCAACTGTCAACGATCCCGTTTCCGGATGCATCGCGAACTTTCCCTGCGATGACATTAGATCGAGAAGGAATGTGATTTTTCCAAAATCCCCGCTGTCCGCATCCTTGGCTTCGATTCTCGTGACTTCGGTCCCGATTTTCGAGTTTTCCAATACTGTCACGTTGCTCATGTCGGTTATGAAATAGGGATTGTTGTCGTTTTCGTCGAGCACTTGTACGTAAACTTCGGAAAGGCTTGATCTAGAGAAAAAAAACATTTGTCCGTAAAAATCGAGCGTTGAATTGTGGAAATTCTGGTTCTCCTTGCTTCGACTTATCACTCGCAATCCTCACCTCGGTGGAGTTCCGGAATCTGTTGCTCTGATCGTCAGATTGAGCCACGAATATATTTCACGATCGATTTTATTCGCGACGACCATCTCGCCGGTTTCCAAATCCACGTGGACCAGATCGGCCAGCTCTTTTGGGCTTTCCAACGTGTAAGTAATGCTTCGATTTTTATCGGCATCGTCGGCTACGATGCTTGCTATGTGGACCCCGTTTTTGCTGTTTTCCGTGACCGAGCGTCGATAAAAGGCTCGTCGAAACTTTGGGTTGTTGTCATTTTCATCCTCGATCAAAATACTCAGAGTAGCTGCAAAGAGAAGGACGAAAATTATTCGTCGAATCTCGTAATCGTCTACCGGAGCAGCTTGACAAATTAATTTGTATACCGTAAGCCGTTTGCGATCCTCGAACAGCCGCCAAATCTTCGACTACGAGACCGAGTCTTATCGTCTCCACTCTCTCCCTGTCCAAGATTTTTATTACCCTGAGCAAACCATCGATCGCGTTTAATTCCAAAGCTGCCAAATAATCGTATTCCTGGATTCGAATTAACGTTCCCTCTTCGTTTCGAGCCTCCGACGAGTTTGGATCTATTCGATAACGCAAGATCGGAGCGATGTCTGGATCGTTGGCGACTATACGATGCACGTAAGCTCCAACCTGCGTCGCCCATTTTACAATGCCATGATTTTATTTCCATTCGCCTCAATATCGGTATAAATCGATCGTTGATTCGTTACAATTCGAAATACGTACCTGAGTATTTTCTCTAATGGCAACGGTGCCAGGATCGATGAAAACCGGTGGCTTGTTGTTCACATCGATGATCGTAATATTAACGAGAACTTCAGCAGTCCTTTGGATTTCGGTACCACTGTCGATTGCTATTACGCCCAGACTGTACCTCGTTGTTTTTGGTGAAGTGAGATCCGGGTCCAAATTTGAACCCGATGCTACACTAATGATACCAGTTTCCGGCGATATCACGAACTTGTCTCCGGCTCCACTTTGTATTCTATAAACAACTTTGTTGTTCGGCGATGAGAGATCTTTGTCCCAGGCTTTGACCTGCGATTTTCAAAATGACGAATTTAAACAAAATAAATGACAAAAAAATGATTTTTTCTCGGTGATTAATCGTTGACACACTTTTATTTGCTCGCTTTGTTGACACACTGGGTCAATTCGACCCGGATTGCTTTTTCGAATGATTGGGAATTACGAATTTTGGAAAATGCGATTTTTCTATGTGCGAATCGAACTCACTTGAAGAACACTCGTTCCACCTCCCAAATCTTCTGGGATGTTTTTCTTGTACAACGTCCTTTCGAATATGGGGCCGTTATCATTGAGATCTTTGAGATACACGGTCAATGGTGCGTCAGAACTGAGACTCGGCATTCCCATGTCACGAGCTCTTACCGTCAGTCGAAGTGGGCGAACCGAATTCTCTTTTTGTCCTTGACTTATCGGCAGACCCTCATAGTCCATCGGCGAAGCTGGTCGGACCACACCGGCTTTTGGATCGATGGTAAAATTGTTCGAAAACTCCGACGAGACCAACGAATATACGATTTCACTATTGTTCGTACCTGCCATTTTTATTCCGTTTTTTATTGGAATTTTTTAATTTTTTAGACATTTATTTCGAGGGAATCGATTTATTATTACCGTTCAAATCAATGTCGAAAGCCTCCACTATGAGGGGCGACTCGAACTCGTCCTTGTTCTCCAACAGTACAGCCTCATATTTGTTCTGAAGAAATACCGGCGGGTTATCGTTTACGTCTTTTATGTTGACGATCAACTGGGCAGTGTTCCGATTTCCCTTGCCAAGATCGTCTCGAGCCTCAACCGTTAAATAATGACGAGATACCAGCTCCCGATCGAAAGCTAAACCAGTCTGCTTCACGGTGATCATTCCCGTTGTAGAATTTAACTTCAACCTAGAAAAATAAAGCCGCTCATTAATGAGGAACACCAAGACGATGAAGTTTCTTGAAAAATTGATTTTGAATTTGCTAGGAATTCGAAATTAAAATCGAACCTTTGTGTAGCTGCTGATAAAAATAAAAATGAATTCATTTTTTTTTGGCAATCGAATTTATTGATAAGTTTTAAGTCGCACGAAGTGGATTTTGAATTTTTCTTTTCGATTCGCTTACGCGTGTGCTATGCTGCCGCCCAAGTTGGTGTATCTTATTCCTCGAGTGCCATAATTGCCACTGTCTTCGTCCAGAGCCTGAGCCCATGCGACGGTTGTCCCAACTTGGCAATTTTCATAAAGATCCACCTCGTAAACGTTCATTGTGAATTCCGGATAATTGTCATTTTGATCTTTGACGAAAACGGTCACGGGCACTGCACTGTATTTCGGCTGAACAGCCACCATTTCTCGAGCCACCAAGGTGAAGTTAATCACTGGAAAAAATGTTGAAATTTCGGATATTCGTTATTACGATACTTTTATTTAAAAATATTGGCGAAAAGTTATTTTTTATACCAGCTCGTCTTTCGTAATCCAATTTCGTGGGATCTTTCACTCGAATTAAAAATGGGGCCTCGTTTATGCCGCGCGAAGGCGTCACGTCGAATATCCCATTGTCACCGTCGATAAACATTCGGAATGTTCCGTTCGTTCCCTTAAAAATCAAGCAACAACTTTATTTTTCATCATTGCTTGTTCGACTCCCCACTCAAAATATTTTCGGACGAAATTTCGCGCTAAGCTACAGCCCAAGTTTTCAAAATTAATTGCCAACAGTTGAAAATATGATTTTTCATCTTATAATTAAAAAAATCTTACCAAATCGTGATCATAGACTTCGGGTATCGAATCAGCGATAAAATTGACGGGAGTATTTTGTGGCGCATTTTCATTGATTTCGGCTAAATATCTGGGACTACGAAATCTCGGTGTCTCGTCGTTAACGTCCGTCAGGATGATCGTAACTTCCGTTGAGACTGACGGCGGTGGCACGATCTTTGAAACTTCTTTGACAGTTATTTCGAGGATAAAAGAACCGTCGCTGTTTTCTTCTGCCTCTCTGTCCAGCTGTCCACGTGTAAAAACGACTCCGGATGTGGCATCGATGTCGAAAAGATACTTTGGTCCTTCGGTTATGCTGTACGTGACTCTATTGTTTATGCCCTTGTCGCCGTCGATCGCCCTAACTTTTAATCAAAAAACGACATCAATCAACGACTCAAATATTCAATCAATCTCAACAGTCAATTATCTACCAAGCTTGAAGCAAACTTCGACGGTTGCATGAATAGCAATCAGAGCTTAAAAGTGTCAAATCAATTTTTGCAGCACTCTTGTAGAAAAAAAATCTGCATTCTCTTGCATTCTCTTCGACTGTGGGGTGTTTTGGATCCGGAAACGGTTATAGATAATGGAGACCACACCTTACGCTAGGCAATGCTCAAGAGTTCTGGCCTCTAGCGCTCTTTCATTTTTTTGTTCACTGCCTTAAAACCTTTTTGCCTTAAAAATTCGTTCCTTTTAATTGTTTAAAATCTTGTAGACGATCTCCGGTGTCGCGTATCTCGTTAAGTTGTGTATGGAAGGAGCGATGCAGCGTTACGAGAAAACTGTTCGCGCGTGTCATATGTACTCTAGTCAATTCTAATTTATAACATTTTATTTCGAAACAATTGTTGCCATGAAATGCCGAACAATCGGTGACAGAAAATTGTTTGGGTGAAAAGGACCCAGTATGCATTCGAAGTGTTAGGATGGTCCGCAATCAGACTCGGAGAATTTTTTCCAATTGGTACAGTATCAGCAAAGAGAGCGAAATTAAAAGAATTGCGACGAACCTTGAAGCACCGACGTTCCAATTTGCGCGTTCTCACTGATTCTTGCGACTGGTGTGATGGCAATAAATTCTGGTGGTTGATCCTCGACGTCCTGAATCTTCACCAGAATCGCCGTTGTTCCGGTGTTTAGCTAAAAATCATGGGGTCTCATTTACTTCAATTGTCATCGCCTCGGATCCAAAAAAGTGTAACGAATTTATTTAATATGCATCGATAGACACAATGTGAATCTGGATCGACATGACTTTAATCGGTTTCGACAGATACAGACAGAAAACTACAGTTGGATTCCGACTTTTTCGCATTTTCATCTCTCGATTACGCTCCTGGAAGCTGATCGATAAACAAAGTGAATCAATGAGCTTGCTAACTTATTTCCAGCCCCGGAAAAAAGCGAGAAGAAGTTTTTCGTTACTGGCGACTCTCATTTTTCCGAATAGAACGACTCGAAAATGAAATTGTTGGGAAAAGTGCGTTTTTGAAATAATTGCATACCTGTTCGTCGATCGCTCGATCTACCGCCAGGATTCTCAATTGATACAAATATTTTCTCTCGTAATCGAGATCCCCGACGAGTCTGATCACTCCCGTTCCATTGACAGTCGATATGGAGAAAACTTCGTTGTCACCATCCAATTCTTGAAGATGATAAACGACCTGCCCGTGTGCACCTTCGTCGGCGTCGGTCGCTACGACTGTCGTTAAAATACCCGGACCAGAATCTTCGCGTACAGTCAGAGATGTTGGATGTGGTCGAAATATCGGTACATTATCGTTGATATCATCAACGAGGATGAGAAGACTCTGCGTTATAAAATTGCCTTCGCCCAATTTCTCATCGGTCAGAGTGAGCACCAGCGCGTATTCATCCCGCGTCTGGAAAATGACACTCATTAAAAATCAATTTCAATGGATTTGTCGCGCATCCCGGATTGTCATTAATCAAATCTATGACAGCATTGAGAAAAACGAGCCCATTTGGTTGTACAAATGTTGTAACAATCGTTCGATTCCTTTTCCCACTTTTGATGGATAAGAAAAAACGAAAAAATTTCGATAAAAAACTGGAAATACATTTTTTCAACTCCCATCACTTTTTTAACGTTGGAGCGACGATTGAAAACTTTCTCGTAATCAGGCACAGTGGATCGGAGGAAAAATGTATACAAATTAATAAAAGCTGTTCATATTTTTGGATTATAATTTCTTCGTTTTGCTCTATTTATTTTGAATATTTGGAGGAGAAAACAGTTCGAGGTCGTGCGATAAGAAATAAGCAATGACTTCCTAGAGTTTGGAATGCGTTCGAGTGACTAACGAACTAAGGAACAGCGTTGTACGAAGACGAGATATAAGTCTTTAAGTTTCACTTTAATGTACTGGACAGTGTTATTATTAAGCGGTACGTCGCGGAACCGATTCGATTCGCGGCGAGTACATCGCCCGAGCGGAACACTCAGCGAAACGATGCAGAGGAAGCTGAAGAATAAAAATAATAAAGAGCACGAAGAAAAAGGCCAAGAAGTGGACGTTGCTATACGAAGCTTGGGTAAAGAGGCAGATGGTCCCTTTTCCGCTAGGCTACACCCGCTAACACGGAACTATATTGTATGGAAGTCTTTTGTCACTCTTTCGTGCTAACCACATTTTTTATTATTGTGGTGAGACCCGATCGACGCGATTCCGCATGAGATATTTCCAATAAAGTTCGTAACTCGCTCATATTTAATACCAAATGTCGGCAGCGTTGCCAAACGTGACAATGATAACGGAACTGACACGATAAACATGGATAATGGAATTTCGGCTCTTCGTTTGAATTCTTCACGATGTTTTTCGCTGAGATCGTGAGATTTGAAATGAAAAAAAAAAAAAAAAAAATCATTGAGCTTACTTCTCGATCGAGCAGTTTATTCAAATAAATATTGGCCTCGTTGTGATTGAAATTGTCAACTCTTATGACATCGCTTCCAGGCTGATCTCTAACGCCAAAGGTAAGCCTGTCACCATCGGAATCTACTCCTCTCAGTCTGTAAATGAGGCTGCCTGGAAAAGAAACGAGTAGTATATGATTTAGAAAAGAAAGTCGTTGCTTAATTGTTTCTCATAAACTTTAGGAGTTTTGCTGGAGAATAAACTCGTAAATTTTATTTATTTCTGACACAAATGAAATTAAAACTTACCGATTGGAGTGCCTGGGCCTTCCTTCAGTCTGACCACAATTTCCGTTTGTCCATCGATGAGAAACCTCGGTGGATGGTTTCTCGCGAAACAGGGATGCATAAGGCAGAACAGGACGACGAGGACACTCGCCAATTTGTAACGTACTCGTCTCGAAGACTCGAAAACCCTTCTCGCCTTTTCTGACCTCGTGTTACTGTCTTTATCAACATTTTTCGCCATCTCTTCACTTTTTTTATCAGACGATTCCGTCTCATAAATTTCGCTCAATCGTTGACGTAATAATTCATATTCCTGTCATCAAGCTGACCGTGTGCTCGACTTTTCTTCTCTGATCCATTCATATAGTCGCCTTGAATCACTCTTCTCTTTTTTCATCACTTTTACTTTACGTCACATTCAATTTCAGAGTGAGAATTTCTCGCGATACTTTTATCTCGAACACTCTCGTTGCTCGGTCTTTGTTCGTCCTCCCGTTTCTTGTTCTCGGGTCGTTACTACCAAGCAGAGCGATCAAGTGAACAAAACCAAGATGAGAGAGACGCCGGGCCGGGTTACGAGGAAAGTTCCTGATTAATTATCCCAGTCTGTTTTGCTTGATCTCGTAGTCAATTAAGCGAGGTACATTTCTTTCTCATGTCTCGCTAGGTCCTCGCAGTTATAGTCCTTGGCTGCATGGCGGTGGTACTTTTCTGTAACAGAGGAATCGCTTTCAGAATCTCAAATCGCGTATCGCCAATCGAACTTTTCTATATCTCTCTTTTTCGTTCCTCGGATCACGGGATATGATTCGCTAAATCTATCGGACACTTCCGGTAATTTTTTTCTCGAGATTAGAAATTGTGCTCAAGCGATTAACAATCAATTAGCTATCGGAGGTAAGTCGAACAACAATGTGTCGATTCACGCGTCACAGACTCTGCAATCACTCTTCGCCCGGTTTCCGGTTAGATTTGTTCAAACAGGCGAAACGCCGATCGTCCTGATGCCGGAAATCTCGGTAAAGTCGCCGGATGTAATCGATTGGAAATTTCTTTTCGATGCTGCGTCATGAGTCACGGTAACTAGACGTGACACAAGTTACTGTTGGCCAATCACATAGAAACCTCGTCGTCAATTCTCGATTAAATGTTTAACTATTATTTGATTGAATCGAATGAATGAAAAACGTAAAGAAACTTCGAATCGTTATTTTCGTCAAAATATTTAGAGTCAAGCCTCAAAAGTGATTTTCCAAACAACCGCAACTCGTCCCGATTACAATCTGACAAAACTTTTAGTTTGATGGAAAAAATCATGAATCCGAACATTATTTCAACCCTTAAAGCGTGAAGTGCTCTAGCATTAAGATGGTTATTGCAGTCTCGTTATCCAGCAATTAACACTGGCGTATTATATCATCTATGCGTCTCTATACATTATTTATATATGGTCTAGAGATTATATATAATATTATAGCGCACAGTCAGATTCACCACCTGAAACGATCGCGTTAAATTTGCATAATATAATCAAGCCATTCAGTTAATATTTTTGTACTGACCAGAGCAACGATCTTTTCTTGTAACTGTACATTACGCGATTAAAACTGTTTCTCAGGAAATGGTTTTTATTCCTCATTTGCATAGAGAAATATATTGTTGACTAGCCGAGGATAAAGGAAACAAGTTTCTAGTGTACCTTAATCTTTTTTATCTGCAAAAAAGTCACGTCTCACTACTTTTTATCAAAATTTAAAAAAAATCAGTTCGGCAAGCACGTATGGAATATTTATTTGACGTCGCCTTGAAAAATGTCGTCCTATTATGAAGAAAAGTACAAAACAAAAACGTTTCGATTGCAGTTTATCATTTTGCACGCTTTTTTTTATCTTTCTCTCTGCCTTTCATAATTTTTTAATTGGAAATGACAGTTAACGCGGAATAATTGTCTCCGCGATACGTTAAAAATGCAATAATACACGTGGGGCGATGAGTATCTTCGACTGCAGTAAGTACTCACGCGATCGCCTAAGACATTTCGTTCTCTTCGGTAGCTTAGGATGATTGCCTGATACTTTGGCGCACGTGAGCGCCTCTAGCCTGCGCAACGTGATCTTCGAGAATTAAAATTCTTAGTTCTCATTCCAACGGCTTCGTCGTTCATCTCGAACTTGAGAGTTATTCCCATTTTTCTTAAAAGGGTCAATAGATTTTTTTTATTGCCGTGGGGAATGAACAAAAGTGAGTGAATTTTACAACAAGTTTCACGAGTCCTCATTGGATTCGGGAACGTGTAGAGATGAGACGTGACCGCTCACTCGTGTGGGCCTCGGCGCCCGCCCAGAAGATACCGTCCGTGAATTTTCTTAACCTTTGTCTGAAAGCTATTTGATGGAAAAAATTAATGGCGTTGGAGATTGTTGGAATGAAAAAATTATTCTCATACGAAAATTGGGTTTCGTGAAATTTCTAACTACAGCCGAAAAGTGTTTTAAAAACACAATAGCCTCGAGCACGCTCATCCTATTACAAGATATAATTTGTCAAATTGGTTTAGAGGAAGATTCTGAACTCGAAACGCTTTCTCTGTGTGTCCAAGCGCGTCCGCATGGTGCAATGTCAAGAGCCAAGAGCGTCTTTGGACCTCGGCATCGTAGAAGGGCGTAATTACCACCAGGTGAAAGCCAGCAACGACGATGAGAATTAGAGAACAAAGTTCGAATAAAAAAAAAAAAAACAACGAAAAAAAGTAGTATCGTCGTTGTCGAACATTTTCTTGCCGAAAGATCTATCGGGAGTAAAATAAATACGTTCCGAGTATCACGTTGAAGATGAGAGTGTTTTTAGAGCGAGAATAAATTCCCACCGAGAACAAAGAGCCCCGAAGAAAGGTGCAGCGAGTTGCATAACATGAGAAAATCATAAGACTGCATTGGCTCGGAGACTCGGCGATGAAATCGTGTCATCATCGTCATTATTCAATCATAACAGTCCAATAACAAAAAACATTAGAATCCTCGGATTCGGTTGCTCTCCAAGCTTTTCGCCTCGGCTTATGAATTCCTCCTCGACAATTTTTGTGCACAAATTTTCGTTCGAAACTCAGTAAAAAAATGTTGCAATCGTCTCCAGCTTCCGACTTTTTTCTGTCCAGAGCATTTCTTTGCGGTCTAGATTTCCCCGCGATGCCATTATCTGGCGAGAGTTGCATCGATCGTTCGGAGCGCGTTTTCACGCTGTAAAACTTTTTTCCAACTGCATTGCACAGGAGAGAGTATAACTAACGCGAAAAGAGAGCATGGAATCGATCGACCGATTTATCTTTAGTGTCCACAAGGAATATCTTACTTTGACATTTTTATCCACTCACCCGCAATCGACCTGAATAGAAAAAAAAAGGAAAATTAATATGTTCAATTCACTGAAACGTCATTGATCGGTCATTGTTTGAATCGGGAGACTCGAATTTTTCCGAAAATCGGACAAATTTCGAGCAGCAATAATTGATGATTTTTTCTTTTTTTTTTTCAGGTCGTCGATGGTTGCCGCTCGCATGGATCGAGTCTGTGAGTAAATGACGATCAGTAAATATTCCCATCGCTCGATTGTCCGTCATAATTGTAGAGTAAAATATATTTCACGAATTTCGATCCTCTGTCTAGAGATCCAAGTAGCTTAACGGAATGATGGAAATCTCTAAAGATTTCGTCGTAGTGAAAATGAAAAGCAAACAATTCTCTGACCCTGTAGGTTAAAGACCGAATTTCCGTATGAATATTTCGAAAGAGTTATCCACCTCACGAATATCATAGTCTCTCCGCATAAAGTGTTAAAAAATGAGCATATGTCCTGCTTGTATTAGTCGCGCTTGCCTTATTTCTCATTGGCCGTTCCATAGGCCTCCGTTGGTCACGGAGGACTTTGACCACTGGGAGGTGAAACATCCGGTCATAGCATGGTCACTTCCAGGGCCGTTGTCCGAAAATCAGATTGCCGGGGAGATTGCAAGGACAAAGAGAAGGGAGAAGCGATTCGATCAATTGTCTTTTGGTTCTCGATCGTCAACTTTTGTTTTTTTTTTTGGTTTCGCTGTTTTCCAATATTCGTTTCATCAAAGTTTTTCGTATTAATCAAAATTAAATGTTATTTATTGATAAGAATTTGCATTATTTTTCCAGCCATGATCGTGGACTCACGATCATGCAATTTTTTCTTTGTAGAATTTTCTAAAAATTTGGTTGCCGTCGTTTTTGCGGGAAAAAATAGGGAAAAATTTTCGTTTTCCGGTTATCGGACTTGCTCATGATATTCATCAATTATTTCTTTCACTTTTAATTCCAAAGACTGCGTCAAATATGCGCTATGAAAGAAAAAGATTGGCCATTAAAATCACGAAATGGGAAAAACGTATACGATTAAAAATCTCAATGTGCGTATTTCATGATCCATATTTTTCCGAAGTACGACGTTGAAACATGCACACACACACGCATAATAGTTTGTTCCTCTTACCAACGAAGTGTGTCGGCCACGCCATGGCTTATTTTCCTCATTCGCGTGTCGGCATCTTTGCCAGTGCAAATTCTACTGCCAGATTATTTTCTTGTCGAGTGTCTTCTTGTACTTATGGTATGAGTTATTTCATTCGTTCACAAAAACCAAAAAAAAAAAAAAAATCGACTGGATTTAGAAATTTTGAAGAAATTCAGGCAAATTCTCGGTTTTATTCCATTTGATTGATTCGGCAATCGTTTTCCCGAAAAAGCAGAAAGTAAATCGATTCGGAGTTGTCCAGTTCGTGAAAAGCTTTTACGTGCACGCGACCAAACTCTATTTTCTGTTGAGAACCATCAGCCCAAAACTTTACCGATGCAACTTTAATAAAGCGGCTGTCGAATTTTCAACGCTGCCTAATAATCTCTCACCCATTCAAGAAACCGGAAGCTCGCTGCTCTTGCGGCCAACTCTATGACTCTTTCTCTCCGTCTCTCATTCCCCCCCCCCCCCCCCCTCCCCCTCTCATTTTATAATATACTTTTTCGTTGTATTCGTATGAGTTTGCAACGACGTCAAACTTCCGGTTTTCGAGAAGATCAATAATACAAAGGGCGATAATTCCTGGGCTCGTGATTTTCAAAGTTGCACTCCGCGGAGCAGTCTACCCAATCCATTCTTTAGAATATTAATTGCGACGAACGGTAAATTCATTCGAATATTTTGAAGAATTTGCTGATCATTTTGAGGAGCGAAGGATTTTTGCGATCAATGAAATACAAAGAAAAGAAAAAACAAAAAGTTCAACCGTGTCTATTCGTCATATAATGATCGACTGACCATCTTCGTTGGCGTATTTTTTGTGGTGGAGACTCCAGGCTATTTTGTTGCAGTTGGTTTTATTTTTTTGCTTCATCCATCATGTCAAGTTTTAACCACAAAATCGACACTAATAAACCGCAAAACGTATTAAATTTATATCTGCGTTCATTCGCATCGATGACATTCGCAATGACAACCATCCAACCAAATATCGCTTTCCAACGTTCCGGTAGATCGACTACAAATTCTAATCCCCATGTTCCGAGTATTCAACCTTAATATATTTCTTTCTATACCTATATATATTACATATTATATATTTAATTATTAGCTATGTAGTTCAGTCGGGCGTATCGTGCGAGAGCGCACAAAAATTATGACAAAACGCGATGTCTCGAGTTACGAGGAAACTCGGAAAAAGACAATGACTATCCGAATACTGTCGCAATCCCCGCAATGTATACATGTTGTAATAAGAACGATTAATGTTATTGCGACCGTAACGGTCATCGAATTTCTAGCAAACCGAGATTCAGCATTTAATCCTCATTTCCCCACGCCTCATTGTGTGGAGCATTAAAAAAACAGGTTCTAAATTAGCCCACGAATAATAGCGGTCGATTTATGAGCGATGAGCGTGTACGAGTCGTTTGTCAGTTAAGGCAACAATCTCGAGACAGTCGTGTTTAAAACTTGGCTCTCTAGTTGGTCCCCAGAAACTTGGATGGAGCTTCTGTAATAATTCAAATGTTTTACCTGCAAAGTCCTAATGGAATGTACAAATATATTTCTCATAAACTGATGAAAAATCGACTGAGAAATTTGGACGTTTCTCGTGTCTGATATCCGGAGCTGGGACTATCGCTGGATGTGCATGTTACTGAAGTTTGCAACGTTGAGATTCAACGAAATTTTTTGTTTTCTATTGATTATTTATTGAATTTTAGAAATTCTGGCCATTTTTCGAGTCTATTTAGTTTTCGGGTCGCAAGAGAAAAACGTTTCATTGTCCAGATCGAATATTGGAAAATAATCACGAGCTCTGCTCAAGGGAAAACAGAACTTCGTTGCATGCCAACGATTCTTGACGTTCTTAAGACAGAAAAAAAATGGTTTCAAAAAAATTCTGGAACGATGCCATGGAACGGGATTTTTTTTAACATTTTGCAATGCGAACATGTATTTTTATTTCGTGAATTAAAAGGATGGCTTTGAAAAATTAAGTACAAAAAAATTCCGGAAAAAAAGCAGATGGAAAGATTTCCAAGAAAGTTCGTTCTACGATTATTTGATAGTAAAATGTGACTTTTTTTGTATGTATGAAGAAAGTATCAAAGTCCAAGGTCAATTGGCATGGGGGAACGAAACGAAAAAAAGAAAGAAAAAATTATGTTTTTACGAATCGTCGAACATTTCCTCCGCGGTGCATATACGTCGTGACGTCACTTCCCACACCTGCCATGCGTGTTTCCGAATGATAGCTCGCTAGGGCTACATATGTATGGGGCTATACTATTACCCCGGAGTTGATACCTTTTCTGTCTAACTGACGCACCAGGCGCGAGTCATGCCGGCTGTCTCAGCACATTAATATACCTATATATGTGTATACAAAAACACACAATCAAGCGCTGCATCAACGCGTTCATTAATATATGCTTGTTCACCCCATGGAAATTCACGTTGCGTGACGACCTCCCCAAACTTTTCGTATACACAGCAATGAAACAGACAGGATTTCTGGTTGCTCACGTGCTCCGTTTCTGCTTCTTCGCCAAAATTTTACACTTGGTACATTCAATTTATTTGAATTCTCATTATTTTTTCGTTATATTTAGCACTTTTTTTTTTCCTTTTCCTGCTTCAGTCATCGAATTTTAAATTATTGCGGACAATTTTCCAATCTCCAAGCGTTTTTCGAGCGAATTTTGTTAATTAAATCGACCACGAGAACGACCAGTGTCCAGTCAAAATGTATTTTCATTATTTCGACGGGTTTCTGCTTTTTTTTTAGAATCGACGATTTTATAACGTATTCATGAAAGATCAGTGGGATGTCGGTCAGCTATTTGGAGTTGACAGTCCATTTGCATTCACCGGTAAAAATATAGCTGTACCCGCGGATTTCATTTTTTTCGCATACGCAGGCAAAAAGTTTGTATAAAAGTCCCGCAAAAATGCCCCGGACGCTGACGAGTTATGACGCTCTTGCTAATTGTACGCCAGATTGCTGGGAATTTGATAAATTATATGGACAGACTCGACGTTGCTTCATTACATGATTGACGTTCGTCAATTGACTCCTTTGGTTTCGCATATTAATTAACACATTTCATGCCATGAATGAGAACAACAGGGAATCTTAGTATCAAATCTATTACTCACCAAATTATTGTTGGATCGAAATTTTGTAAATCCATGGTTTTTACACATTTTGGAGTCCCATTAAATTCAAATTTATTCGATTATTCTTAAAAGTCAATTACACTGACGTTACTTCCGAAACGGAATGGAAATTTTTCAAAAATTCGATTTGCATTGTTTTTAATATTCGCTGACACTTACACTTTGGAAAAAAAGTTATCCGAATGTCTTTGCAATAGAATTTTAAAGAGTTTTCGCGTTCGCACGAGGATTAAAATTTAATTTGGGAAATATCGTCATTTACGAGACGTCGCGATCGGCGAGGATTCAATCGCGGGCTTATTTACAGCTGATAGAACGGTAATGATGCACCTGTGCGCACTCTTGAGCCGCAAGTAGTAAACTGAAAGTTAGAGCAAGTCGAGGAAACGAGTATTTTCCCTGGTGGCTTGTGGCCACGCTGTCGCTCTTCTTCTTCTTCTCCTTAACTTCTGCTTTTGCCGCTCCAGGCACAAGAGTTATACATCGCCCGATGGTGAGCACTGACCGTGCCTCGGAAACATCACAAAATATACGGTTGTTCGAGTTGAATTCAGCCCGCCGTGTTTCACGAGGCGTGCAACACGCCTTATACGCTTTTTCGTTCCCCCCGTATGTGCCTTCACTCCCTCACTTTTTTACTCATCGGTCCTCATGCTAACGCCGCAACAGAACATGTGTTATTTTCACATTTTTTTCTTCAAATTTCCCGCCGCGTTTTCAAATATACTCCAACTCTTTAATTTCACTTTCGGCCACTACGAATAGCCGATCGGCCAATGATCGTACATCCTCAGCATCGAAATCACGCTGTTTACGCCTTTACGACAATACATTGTGCACATTTTTCGAAAAAAAAAAAAAAAAAAAAAAAATTTCTGCTCACGGAGTGAACTTGTTTTTGATATATGAAAAAAAAAAACTAAGCAGAGAAATGATTCGAACGATAGTGAAAGCTTCTTCCTTGGCTGCACGACTTTTACCAGAAAAATTCATGAAATTTTTCACGCTGTGGATATTTTTTTCCTTGATTCTGATACTAAAGGAAATAATTGACGTCGTTTTTTTTTTTTTTATACACGCTCGTTCGTTGTGGACATGTTTAAAAAACAAAAAAACAAACGAAAACTACGTGAAGCACAATCAAAGTTCCATTGTGCTCTTCATTTCATTGCACTTACCTTTTCAGTATCTCCATTCATTATGAAATCAGTATTCAGAACAGCGAGAAAATTCAGAGTCGAATCATGAGTCATGGAAGGTTGTCGTGCGAGAGAGTTCGTCGAGCTCGCTTGGTAATTCTCCAAATTGTCATTAAATTCCATGTTGTCGTTGCATTGGGTATGGAAAGGTATCGGTCGATGCGGTGTATTCTGACTTTACGTGAGGTGTAATCGAGACGAACCCATGTAGCCAAGCGAAAGAATATAAGCTCTCGGTTTTCACCGATACGCAAATCGATGAGACAGGTGTGTGCTTTGTCTCGCTGTGCCTCGAAATTCTGTGGGTACTAATTATATTCAACTCACGAGTGTCAAAACAACACCCACGTATTCTATTCTTGGTTACGATAAAAAATTATCGAGTGGGACGTTGCACCCGCTCAAACGCGCATCCTCAAAAAGATATAAATAAAATTGCTATTTTTGTCGATACGTAAAATCGCAATTTTGAACCAGCAACTCAAAAGACGATGAGAAATTTGTCGTTGCACTGAAATCGATCGATTTTTAAATGGAAAACTGCTCAAGCGATCGCGAAATCACATTCAAATATTCAAAAAGTTCAACACCGTGAAAAATTCCCCACATTATCGACAGACGTTGTACAAACCTTCGGAAACTGTCCGGCCGTTGGCAGCTTACCTAAGCGAAGGGTGTACCCCGTGTGGTAAGCTGAGGAGCTTACCATGGCCCCACGCGTAGCCGACAGCTGGTGCATTCACCTGCAGCAATTCATTTGGTCCATTCGACAGTCGTTGGTTCGATAATGTTTTACTAAAATGTAAGATTTATTGAAAAAAAGAAATGAATGATTTTTTTTTTGCTAGAATTTGAATTCTGAATCGGGAAAAAAAATCGTATCAATTGGAGTGAATAGATGATCAGGGAGGGACGAGACGAGACTTCGTTGCCTCTTTGAAAACATTCAAACGGTTTGCAGATGCTTATTCAACATTTTTCTTCCTAGAGATGTTGTGACTCGAGCCGATTAGTATTTTGATCAAAGCACCAAGTAGTTTATCAAAGACGGCCAAGAGAGAGCATCATCATCATCGCGATAATGACGGTAACACAAGAATGTTGTACTCTGGGTACAATATGTTGGTATGATTATCGATTCTCTACCATGACTATGGACACGGATGAATTTTCCGGCGGACAATTTTCTTCGTTTTGGCTCTGTCGCCTTGCATATCGTATGGAATATTAAAAATAAGAGACCATCATTTGCTTGACCACTAATCAGGCATCATTAACGTTTGAAATACCAGAACTCCGGCCTCATTACAGATTCTAGCATGAACATGATGATTGATACTTTCTTCATAGAGTTTTTGATTAGAATGGAAAAAAAAGGTGTATACGCATAACGAGTAGGATTGACTGATTGTTTGAAAGTGGTAAATTTAACGGTTAGATCGGAAAGACTTGGACTTTTAATAGCCCGGAATTAATATTTCTTTGGGAATCTCTCGTTCCGCTCATCAAGGAGTGAGTCAAGTTTTTGATAACAACGCGGTGAACTCGGGGAGCGATTTCTGGCGATTCGAAACGGCAAACCGCCAAGTCCGTATAACGAAGACTATAAACCACGATGGTAAAAAAAGAGGTCCTCTTTCTTTCCACGAGGGGGGCCATGAGGCTAGCTCCGATCACGAGTGTGCTTGCCGGTTCCTCTCCACTTCTCCTGCCTCTTCTTCTTCTTCTTCTCCGTCATGATCCTCTTCGTACTCTTTCTTTCCATGATCTGGCATCGTTCGAGCATTAACGCGTACTCTCTCGACGAGGTGCTCACTCTCTTTCTCGGTTCTTCGCGCCAGTCTCGGCTTCTCACTCCTTTTCCTTTCGTTTCCACCAGGCCACAGGACGGCCCGTTAAATTCAACGTACATACATACATACATACATCACTTTTATTTCCCCTTTTGCTCGCCAACTGCTGCTGCTGCTGCTGCTGCTGCTGCTGCTGCTGCTGCTGCTGCTGTGGCTGCTTCTCCCGTATTCTCTCTGCTGTACCGGCTTGGGTACACTCTTTTAGGGACCAACGAAGGTCCGTACGTCGCGAAAGTACATAACCGGTTCGCAGCTGCAGACCAGCCAGACCGGAGACTGTACACTGGCCATCGACTGGCGTGTGGAACGAGAAAAAGAGACAGCCATATACTGTGTACGTAACGTCACGAGATTCTCTATAAACCCCTCGGCACATAACGCCATTTTTTCGATCGAACCGATCGCGGCCAACTGTACAATTACCAAGTCTCGATGCTAACGAATCCATCAGCTTCGCCACCAAATTCCTCTGCCGACCAGAATAACTTAATATTTCGTTTGTGCTCTTTGCCAAATAATACACATAAGACTGTGGCTACTCGTAGCTTTGCTAAAACGTGATCGAAACGTGTACGAGACCTGCACGTAAGCTTCTTCTTCATCGTGGGTTCCAATGGCCGAGCAAAGGTCACTCACACTCCGCAGCCCGGTCCCCATACCGTAGAATTTGTCTGAAAAATTCCAACTTGAAATTGAAATAACGAGGGGTACAATGCATTCTTGCTTTCATACACAATTGCTGAATGTGCTCGTGGGAACTCGATGCACTCATGTTAATATCCCAGTCTAGTGGAGTTGCTTCGAAAAATCTTCAACTGCTTCATGCATCGTGTGCTTCGTGCAAGTTACAGATACAGGCAACGTTTTTTTGCCTGATTCGTAGTTCGGGTCCAAAAGATTCGGTGTCTCTTCTATTAAAAGTTCAGCATTATAGCCGGAAATGATGGCCCTTGGAGTTCCGTTTGGCTGCATTAACGAGCACGACAGTTCAGTTGTTTGGGCTTATAAGGATTAGAATTTTGATTCTTCCGAACGATTTCTACGTGAATGATTTATTCAGAATTGGTCGTGGCAAAATATTTTTTAGAATTCATCGGTAGAGCGTCCCACTTTCATTTTACAAGGATGATTCGCGATGAGAGCCAGGGTTTGGCATGCGAAAGAGTACGTGAAAAAAATTGGGCCACCCAGAGCAAGAAAATTTCTCGTTAGGAAAACCGAAAAGGACGCGGTAACCTCTTAACAAGTACACTCGACAATGTTATCCGGTGTCGCGAGTGCATGGTCCCAAGACTAGAGCAGTATGTTGAGACGAGTGTAGAATCTTGAGGTGCACATAGTCGCGCGATGTTTATGGACGAATAGCAGACCAGAGATATCCAAGTTTCGGCTCGCGAGTCGCGCGCTCGTCAAGCGTATATTTCGGTGTAGTCCCAACTCGTAAGTACATACAAGATAGCCAGAAAGCTAGCTCGAAGTGAGTGCAAAAGCTAGAACGATGTATGCTGTTGGTGTAGCTATATTTAGCTTCGAAGTCTATACGACATACATGTATGTACGGGAGGCTCTTAGCAAACGCCACTCTACCTGGTGTCAGGCGGCTCTTACGAATACCAACTTCACTCTATAGCCTGGTACACCCACACAAGCCAAGAAAGAGACATACACGAATGTGGTCCACTGGCAACAACTTGTACACATTCACTTTTCTCTTCCATGTGTATTAATGATACCCATGTGACTATGTATGTCTGGCCGTGCACGTATGTGTATCCACCACTAAATCAACGCGACAGAAAGTGCTGGTCGGGGGTCCGATGCTGCTGCTTGGGCATACACATTTGGCGTTGCACACTTCGAAGAGAATGAGGCAGAGACAGCGACTGAAAAGACTGTGCGAGGGAGAGAGGAAGAGCGAGGAGAGAGAAAAAGAGATGGGTACTTGTGTGGTACGGTTGCACACACGACGTCAGCATCAAGCATCACCGACATAAGGGTAGGCCTCGAAACCAACCAGCCTGAATGCTCTCTACGTATCCTATATACATTACATACATGTGCACCTTCGTGTACAGATATAGCAAGGCAGAGAGATTGCTGTGGTGGCTCCAAAGCATGGAGAGCAAAGCAACGAACGTCGAGAGGTGAGGATCAGGCCAGTGTCGCCCAGGTGCCCGACCGGCATCCTCTGCCCGCACATCGTCAGAGTTGTTCCAAACCTTTCACTGCAAACCCAAAATATCAAAGGCAAAAAAAACGCCACTAAATAACATCGATTCGCTCGATTCTCTTTCGTCGACCATCAGGCTCGAAGGTAACGCCAGTTTTAATCGCCAGTAGCGACGACATCTTCCGCAGTCAATTATTTGGTTATCTGTTGCGTGCTCGTCTCGAAAACACGTTTCCTATTCACATCGCATTCGCTGGTTCTCGTTAGCTGCCTTCGCAAATATGTATGATACATTATTGTGGCTCGCTCCGCGCGTAGAGCTCGGTGCGTCGAAGCGCGCATTATTATCCGGTTGATTATATACTTTGTCAAACTTTCATTACGAGCCACAAAGAATAACTCGCTCGAGACGAATCAACGAATAAACAAAGACTAAACGCAGTGGACATTAAAAATAAACAGTGATCGCATCGCAGCGACTACAGTTCGAGAAGCTAGTGGACATTTTTTCAAAACGAGTCATAAGCCTGATGGTCTGTTCGGCATTGAAATTTCGTTCGATTCGCTCACTCATTTTCTGTCGATAGTTTCGTGTGATCGGTCTCAGTGCACAATATCATTCCGATGATCGTTATGAATACGTCAATATTTTTTATATTCAGCATTGACTTTGTCGACAGTGTGTGTGGAATGTTAATTTTTAGCTCTAGTGGACACGATTTTTTTCATGATCCGAACAAGGAAAACAATGAATTATGATCAAACCTCTGCGGAGACTGAGCAGGAAATAATCATTGGGTCGGTGATAGGACAATTATGCTATGGCTGTTATTACCAGGATCCACAAGGGGACACCACGACACTGATGGTGTTCGTCTAGAGGATCGTAATCTCGACAGGGGCTTCCATAATAATCGCTCGTAATATACGACGATAATAAATGGCTTGACCCTTACGTGTCACGTGGATTATTTTCTAACGGTAGAAATCTCGTTGGTATAGTGTGCTTGCGTGATGCTGCGGGTCTTCCCACCTTGTGCCTCTCGAATCTCGGATCCCCCGACAGGATAGACCCCCAAGAGCACAGGATTACGCGCACCTCGCTGCTGCGTGTACGTCACGCGAAGGCCGCGTCTTCACGTTTTCTCTGTTCTTCGTTGAGCATTCTTTTCGAATTACTGGCCGAATACCTTTCCTCGTCTTTGGAGACCTTGTACATTTAAAAAAGAAGTAGAATGCGATGAAGATCAGGTTACTTCACCAAAATAATTAAATTCATACATTTACACACATATACATCGAATTAACGTAATTATACTTTTTTATCTATTTTTTCCTTTCAATTTATTCATTTTTTGCGTATATTCGTTATCAAGATCGAACGCTCGTTTTTGCTTTACGAAAAAGAGTATAATGATTGAGGAGCTTGTCGGTGATGAAGCGAGACCAGAAAGTGCTTTTATGGTGAAACAAGAAAAGTGATAAGAGAACACGAATATTTGACGTGTACGTATGCGTCTGTATGAGTGCATACTGCTGCTTCGGTTGGTAGGAAAGGAAGTACGGGAAGTGATGTCTACCTATTATGGCAGCAGAACCCGCTCGGTCAACGAGATACATTACGGCTAAGGTAAGAACCTCTCATTATTATCATTATTTCTCCGGTGATATCGTAACTTTGGCTCGCTCGGAATTACAAATTGTATACGAGAATTCGTAATAGTGACATTTGGATGCTAATGATGTTATCGGGTGATACTTCTATCTGCCCGTACGCATTATTTCGTTTTTTTTTTGCTCAACTATCTGACAAACTGTCCGGCATCGAAGAAAAAATGCCCATAATGTTGAGCAAGAAAAATAAAACGCATAGGTTTATTACTCGGAGTATCCGAGTGCCACATCGGCGGAGGTAATTTGTTTCTCGAGTTTACGATTTTTCGAAAATTCACAGACCGCACGCGCTCTCTTGGGAGCATCCGAAGAGTCCTCGAGACGAAATTTAGTATCTTGTCTGCTCGAGGAGAACCTCATTGCTACGCGCCAGACGTCGCGCTATCTCCCTTGCCGAGCCGATTTTTTCTTTATCATCGTTATTATTCTTTCTTTATTTATACGCTTTTTTTGTTGTCGCCATTCTTCAGTAAATTATAACGATAATTTGCCACCTTTGTACTCCGCCAATCTTCGCGGAGATCAAAGCCATATTTTTTTTTTTCGTTCGTCGCACGAATTATTGTCAAGCAGGAGATACCGCAAAAAAATGTTTAATGAATAAAAGGCGACAATTTTTCATGCCAATTTATACGACCTCGGAGTATCGAGTTCCCTATTGGAATTCACTCGCCTTAATTATAATAAAATTCGTTATTGACCACCATGTGGGTATAAGCAACTCGATACTCCTTTTTTTTTAAATATATTTATTATTATTATTGAAATGTGGAGAGGATACCGTGGGCTTCGTTAGTCATCCGGTTTCAGGAAAGTCTCCACAGCAGATCCCACATGTAACGGCATATTTTGTATGTTTGAAACAATTATTTTCTCAGCAGTGAATATCCCCATTTTCCTTGTCTGATTTTTATCGATCAAATTTATGCTCCACCAGCTCGACGAAAACTCTTGGATATTCGATGAAATCTTGTCGGTAATCGCGATTATTTGGCAAATAAAATATTTTGGCAAACCAAAATATGAATTTTAATACTTTTTCCAAAAGATCGAAGGGAAAAGAGTGAAAATAGGAAAATCATTCCATTTGGCTCAACAAAATCATGGGGTTTCGAGTTCTCGGACAATATGAAGAGGCTGGATTCCTCAATTGCTCTGGAATATTGACTCGTCATGCATGTCATAGGTGTATGAGATGCTCGGAGCGTTTAAGGATGGGCATCGGTCCGTTAAGTAACTACCTTTTCGATCTTCTCTCTGTGTTAGTTGTCTTGTAAACCGAGCAACGAGAGTTACACACTTTCCAACCTAAGAGAGCTTCCTCCACCTTTAGCGATTAATTTCTTGCACCGGAGGCTCCGGCTCCAGCCGCCGAGTATAACTAACCAGCGGCGGCAATCTAACATGCAAACGTGCAACATGAATAACCTAAACGTTCCCTTCGCGCTCTCATGCTGAGTTTGTAACGGGCCCAGCGGCAGATATTCTCAGACTATATTACCCACATACATATATTTGTATATACATAAGTGCTTTCCTGTATTATGCACTCTCTGCACACGCACATATATATATAATCATATGGGTCGTTCTGTACAGATGCAGAACTCGCCGCGGGTTGCCGAAACGTGAAAATGAGTGAATTTTTTAAATGAATTTTCGATTTGGTGATCTACGGCAGTAAAAATTAATTATTTTTCTGTGCATCGAGGGAATTTCGACTTGACGCGATACGATCGCGGCTTCTCTTCGTGAAGAAGTTGCGCGATGAGCAAAAGTCGAAACAAAACCTCCGGCGAAACGTTGGCTCGAAAAAAATTAAAAATTAATGAAAATTAAGTAAAAACAAAAAAACAAAAACTAAAATTGGCTCGAAGTGTCCCATACAGACATATCTGCACTGGTATACAGAATACGACATAAGAACGTACGTACTAAAGGGGTGAATTAAAGATGTAACGAAGAGCTTGGGCAAAGATCGAAGAAAATAATTTTCTGAGATGGGTCCACCATACGCACTACTGCGTGGGATATACTCGGTATATGTGCACAGCAGATAGCACAGGCTGCGACAATTTATTTAGCATATACTTTGGCCAATCGTGTGCGGCACGTCTAATAAACTCCCATTTCGCGTTCACTTTTCGTTTGTTATTTTTCATTAGCTCGCTGTTAAAATATCTCTTTCTCGCGTTGCGCTAATTACGATCGTGACACCCACGTCTACTTCTGTGTGTATATCAGTGGTTGTGAGTGTGTTCGGGTTGGAATGTTACCGTAAGGAATTGTACAGGCATGGAGTCGCGGTAACCGCTGCTCGAGCGCGTTCACGATAAATTGAATCTATTTTTTTTTTCTTTCAACCATTTCATTGAATCAATTCGTTGCTCCTTTCTTCGCCGATACATTTTAAATGACTCGCACATTTTTTATGCTTTCTTGATTATTTCTATTCGGCGATTCACGGTCTATTTTTTTATCTCGCTTGATTTGGCGATTGGGCTGTGTGTTTATAAATAGGAACGATTTATATGCAAAATATTTAGTTCTTCGCTCGAATCCAATAAAATTTTTAGTCTAGACTGAAACGCAGACCAATACATGCGTATAATCACATATAATATCGTGTTCTTTTCGTCTCGTCCGATTAACTTCTCTCGTACAAAAAGGGTGGGAGCGAGTGACGTGATAATCCCACACGACATCACATCTCAATTTTTTTTCTCGCTCTCCGCGGTCCCGATTTTGTACCATTCGCTCGTTACGTTCCCGTTCATTTCACGTCTCTCATTTCTTTTCGCTGCATCACGTATCGCTGAGATTTTTTCTTTCCGTTTCATTCTCCTGGCGCTTTTACACTCGATGTATATGAACGCGTTAAATTTCAAGCACAGGAGGAAAATAGTGGAAAAAAGATAAAGATGGATTGGCTCCAGTTGAAACTCCTTGGCTATCATGCGCTTAAACGGTTCGACATATTTGCATATGTAAATTTGGGATTTTCAAAGCTCGCGAGCCTCCGGCATCGCACGTGCGTCATCTTTCTTTCTTCTCTTCTCACACCTCTTTTACAACTATACACACATTTATTATTGCACATATACATAAATTCATCTCTCTTAGCGATTAATTCACCTTGATTTTCATATTTCCGATGTTATTTTTATTTATTGTACTCCCGTACACTTTAGTCTCGTTTTTTCATTATTTTATCGCACTCTCTTTGTTGCTCGCACATTTCTCGTACTCCGTTTGTCTCTCGGCGTCCCTTTCATTTCGCTCTTCCTCTCCAGCGTTTCGCGTGCGAGCTAATGGACGTCGATCATCACTCCTGTAACATCGAGAGAGCGTAAGAGCCAATGTGTGAGAGAGAAACGCTAATAGCACGTTGGGTGTCTCGCGATATATGCTCCCTTCTGTTTATATACTTTTTTTTAACATATCAATATATAACTGTATGTTGAGAAATAAGTGGTGTGCTCAACATTCCACGGGACCTCCATTAACCATCGATATTCCGATTGATTTTCGGCATCATTGGGGTGGGCTCTTAAACTTTTATCCTCACTTTTCTCTTGCGCATTTTTTTTCCAGCACATCCTTTGCGGCTTGTTTACACTTGAAAATGAGTCTAAGAGCGTCGGTCACGCGATACCGTTTCGCCAGCACACTTGCACGCTCCTCCGCGTAATCACCATTCCCGAATCAATTGATGACGTGCTTTCGTAGACTCTAATGATAATCTCAATAACACATATTCAAACGCATCGATCAATTACGTTTACTCTAAATTCGCACGTTTTGTACAAACTCAACGGGAATTGCACGGGGATGAAAAACTTGACCGAATCGGTTAAAATACTCTTTTTGCTTTTCGTAACATTTCAATCCTACGTACGCGTTTCGGTTGTCCTTGAATCGTAAGAACGTGCTGGAAAACACTTGCAGGAGAGTGGCCTTGTCATGCAGAAACGAAAGACGGAGAGAGAGAGAGAGAGCGTGAGAGAGTGCACTGTTTAGTTCATTTGGAGAGTGCAACAAAAATCAGAAAAGTGTAGAGAGCGAGAGACGAAAGGAAAGAGAGAGAGAGAGAGAGAGAGCGTCATATGGGAATAACATGCGGATCGATCCCCACCCCCGCAGTAGAATTGCAACGCCGGGAGCGCTGCTCTCGCGTACTCCTCGAGTCCCAATGAGCCTTCTGACTCCCTCCTTCAATTCTGTAAGGCCCCACACCGGCTTTACCAGGACAGGTAGCAAGCTAGCAAGCAGCAGGAGAGTAGCCAGTAAGCCAACAGATCCGCAGGATCGCCTCTCAGTGGCTTATGACGTACGCACCTTATTTCTTCGATATCTTTCTCCCACATCCTCCTGTCCTTGTCTCTGTGAATCGTTTTCTTCGTTTATACGATAGTGCCGAGCTTTCAAACCGTCGAGACTACTACTATGAGTTCCAAGACGGCTCACACGTGAGACCCACGAGTATTGTTCGGTTTTCGTTGAGTGCCCAGATATTCAATTCAATCCAATGGCAACAGCCAAAAGTTTTCTTTACAATCCCAAAAAGTCTCATCCGCGAAAATCTCTGTGAAATCTTTGAAAAATCTTGTGAACTTTCATTTCATTGAAAATAATTATTTACCGTTGCGTGCGTTGTCAGTGCGATTTTGCGAGCTCTCTAGTTATTCGTAAGAAAATATATTCGAATACACCTGCTGTGTGTGCCTCCGAATGTTCGCGTTACGAAATTTTTAAAAGTGTTGTGGTGACCGAAATGGATCACGTGTATGTGAAAGGTAGTTGTGACTTAAAAAAATTGCAAATCCACGACCAAGTGCACGGAATATTATTCTGATAAGAATTTTCCCCTTCCTCAGAAGCGTCGCGGATTTATTTTCAAGATATCTAAGTTTACGAAATCGCAACTCTCTTGAATACTATTTATCACGCCTCATGTCAATTTACATTGCCTTCATAACGTGCGACGTACTCACTGAAACTTGAAACGTAAAAGCTTTATTGCCGGTCAATGATAATAATAAGATTTTAATTTATGATCATTTGTTGAGCCGAAGTATGCACTTTTTTCTCTGCAATACAATCGGTTTGGCATGCATAATATTAGGAGGTCGATTAAAGTGGAGTTAAAAGTGAAAGGTGTTGAAGAATGGTGTGCCGGTGAGTCGCGCGGTTGATTAGACAGTGCAAAATGCGCCAGTTCGAGCGGATGTGTACTTATTCGAATAGCGAGTCACATTCGACTCTCATTCTCATTATATCGAATGGACATCTCAACTTTTCTCAAAACCATTGTTTGAGTGAAAGATTTGTTTCTTCAATTATAATTGGTATTTCATTAACATTTTTCTGGGCGTAGAAATACAAAGGATCAAGAAATTAATACAGAGATGAGAAACGAGATTTTTTCTTTCAATTTCGACATCTTAAACGGACGAAAGAATTTTTTCTTGCCAACGTTTGTGTATCAATGACTGTGGCATCTTCATCATCTCTGTGTCTGAGATTCCCTCGGGTAGACAGCACGTGTGATTTACAGAGTAGGAAGGCTGGGGGCCCTCTGAGCGTGAACGTTTATGGGGCGTTCGATATCGAGTCTCAGGCGCTTTTCAACTTTTATTGTTTTTCTCAGTTGTTTCACATTTTTCCTCCCAGACAGCAGAGAATTTTTTTTTTTTTATATCAAAATTCTTGGAATTACGAATGTGCGAACAGTTGAGTCGAGTTGAAAATTATTGAGAACAAAATTTGATATAACGGAGCACGAATTATTGACGTTGCGAATTTTTGAAATGGTGTTTGTTGGTCTGCGGTTTAGTATTCGATGGAACGTCCTGTACACTTCATATGCATACCTCGATCTATATGTATATCAATGCAAAGTTAAGAAACTCGAGCAGTGATTCAGATACAAGGCAAAATCCGAGGCAAGCTTCTCTCGGTCACCCTTATCTACAATTTCTCGGGCGACGGAGATATCTTTCGTTCTCTGTCGTTGGCTGTCTCGTCGTTATAATGTAGTCAACTAATTAAATCGTTAGCTCGTTCGTCACGCCTCGTCAATTATAACGAGTGGGTAATCCACGAACAAGCTGCTCATAATAACCCATATCCATGACATCTCAATAAAAATTATCTCGCCGAATTTTTCGTCGTGAAAAAGTGAAAGGCGTGTCTTGAAAAAAAAAAAAAAATTAAAATTAAAAAACCTGTTGCTATAAACTCACACCTCGGTGAGTTCGGAATATGATTTTTATACACATCTCATCGTTTTTCGTGTCTCTCGTCGGTTAGATGATTTCGCGATATATAAAACACGATTTAATCAATGCTGGTGTGGGGAAAAATCAAACGAAAGAAATCGTAAATGTCGTCAAGGACTCTGCGGTCGACTGTGTGCACCTTCAACCGCAGTACATGTGCATTTATTATTGCGATATTTGAATGCACTTGTTTCTTCGATGACTCTTCGAGATTTTGCCTCTTTCGGGATCAAAGTTGCGGTAAAAAGTTTCCATTCCACAAGATCGCTTCTTTGTTCTGATAATCGAGATTTTTCATCCTGGAATTTTCTCATTTTATCATATTTTCGTAAAGAAATGTCGAGTTGGATCGGGAAGTAAAATTTTTTTCATCAATCGTTAAAGTTCGTGCAAACATCGATGAAAAATAATAAAATGACGTGAGAAAGTGTCGTGGTTTGACATGCTGGGCGCCAATTTCGTTCGAACTGCTTGTTGTTGCGTTAATAATTTTATTGATTTTTCATTATCCGGTAACTTGAATCTTCGCTCAGGTAAATTCCATATTTCCGTCGCGCTCTCTCCTCCGCGGCGGAATCTGCCGATGCATATTTTAAAAGTACGCTAACGCGATAAAAGTGAAAGGTTGTTGCTGAAAACTCGTTGCCCGTGACTCGATCGTGATCGAGAGGAACGAGGTAGATCGTGCATCAATTTCGTTGTCGATGCATCCATGCGTATGCGTTCTGTGATCATATTATTTATACATATGTATTATATACGTATAGAGGTTGAAGAAACTTTTGATATCGAGATCGTTGCATCGATAGCATATACGAGTGCATCGAGTATCGTGAACGGCGATGAGAGAAAAGGGCATTCGAGATATCCGATCAATTACATTACGATTTCCCGTAATATGATATTATTTTTTGTACTTGCTCAAAGAAATTCATTTCCAACTGCAATTCGATGAATCAAACAAAAAACGGTCGCACTATAAACGGTTTTTAAGCTATTTTTTGTCCCTTAATTGCATCTTAATCGATGATAATTCGGGTGGATTCAATCGCAAACCTTTCTGTATCATTTAAAAAAAAAAATGTACACCATTGATCATTTGGTTTTGAGAATTATTTTGAACAATTTTTTAAATGAATTTTGAAATTTTGTCTCCTGCAGTTTCACTTTTATTCGAATAATCCGCAGGCATAAGAAGGAAAACTGAGAAATTTTTTTTTTTTCAATGAACATACAAAGAAGTCTGGGATGACAAAAAATATTTGCGGTATAAGAGTCGTATCGATTTCGTGGTGAAGATATAAACCTTCTTTTATCTCGTAAGGTCAAAGTGAAAGGTAATTGATGAGTCTCTCGCAGTGTCCTCGCAGGAGAGCTTGGCTCTCTGGTGGTGCGGTAACAGCGCAATTATTACCAGCAATTATGCACCTGTATGACGTCGCTGTAGAATCTACTCAGAGTTGCGCACGTGTTGGGAGAAAACTAACTACGTTTCCATGCACTTTCGTCCATTACGGTTTCTCTACTCATTGACTTCGTTGGCTGGCACAATTTCTCCTGATTTCTCTAGATTAGCACGACGTTGAATAACACAGAGTTCATTTTCATATTCTCGGTCCTCCAGAGACGTGAGCAACATTTAATTAAACGCTCTTCTTCACTTATTATCCAAATTTCTGACTGCGGAGACCAAACAATTCAAACGACTGACTCTTTTCAAATGAATGCAATTTTTTTCAAGTTCAGTTTCCTTCATAAAAGCGTCGGGAGTGAAAAAAAAATGTAATTTTACCGCAAAACAAAGTTAAAATTTTCAGCTGACATGGAAACATGAAATTGCTTTTTTTTTTTCATTTTATGCTCACGGCGTGAAATTCCGATTAAATATTAATCAGCAGCAGGTTTTATTTTAACGATATCCAACAGGTTAAATTTTCATTACAATAATCTCTACAAACCATACACCCAGCAGGCTCGATCAATAGTAAAACCCTCGTGAGCCCCAGGTGTCGATGATTACTGCCTATATATCCTCGTATCGGCATAATTCAATGAGTGACAGAAACGAAACGCTTTTTCGATTACCGTACCATCCGATTTACTCGACATTAGGGTGCTCGAGCACGAGCTCGCTAGTTTCGCTTATTACTTCGTCGAGCGATGAAATAAACTAAAACTAATAAAGCCGCTAGCGCTTTGGCCTATCCTTTGGGTGTTACCGATATATTCCGACGGAAAAATTCATCGTCCTATCTCGATATTCATACAGCAGCGGAAAATATAAAAATTTTGTGTCCAATTGAATAAAAATTCATCGGGGCATCTCCGATGTGAGCCAATCCTCATTTTATATTGGTGTTGATTGAAACTCTGAGATTGAATCAACACTGTCCCGGTATAGATAGATGGATGCTGGTTGTTCAATAAACTACGAGAGACGCGGTAGCCGCTCGGCCCCAAGGACAGGGATGAAATCTCGAAAACAAGTTCGTCGCATTTTCCATTTATCGAAACTTAATATTCGCTTTTTTGACTTTTTCCAAGCCAAACATCAATTTATTCGTTTAGTATCGATTAATTTAGTTTTTTCCGGGTGTCTGATCTCGGTCGCGTTATAACTACTTGTTTCCGTCAGTGCATGTTTGGCTGGTCTGGCATGCTCCCCGATCACTTCGTTTTCGCCCCAATACGCCGTTGAGGTTATACGAAAACTAGGGTCTCACCGGCGTGACTAAGCTATCCCATCAGTATACCTGAGACCTTTATATATATATATATATATATATAGCTATATATATGCTGCCTTAATACAGGGCTGTTGTGAGCACACACCATGAGTTGTCGAAGAGCGCGTGGCACTCGTACGTACGACGAGGTGTAGAGTGGTCGCACAAGCGCGAGTTATTACGAGAGGAGCCTTCGACGTGAGTACCTCTTGCACTCACGATGCATACGTGCTGTCTACAAGGTGCATCGCTACCTATATCCATAGATGTGTCTACATATATGCATACATGCGTGCAGGCGCATCACATGTAGTCTTTCTACACATATGTCGGGGCACTTTACATAAATATATAGGCAAATCCATTGAGAGAATAAATATTGGCGTACCATTTGTTTCCTTTCTCGTGGAACGAATAAAATTTTATTTTTTTATAATTTTTTCAAATTAAAACAAAATTCAGTATTCATTCTATTTATTGAGATCATTATTAATGCAGTCAGTTTTGTTAATGAATTATTTCATTATGTCGACTCAATAATTAGGTGAAAAAAAAAATTTCGAATTAAAACCAAATTCAGTTTTTGTTATTCCATTTATTGAGATTATTATGAATGCAGTGCCCATTTTTTTAATGAATTATTTCATAATTTCGACTCAATAATTACGTGAAAAGAAATTATATTCATCTTTTTCATTCCAATTTCAAGTTGCGATTGAAATTGTGTGCGTACGAGGAGAACATGGTGACGATGTGAAAGTGTAATTATTCATCACCGTACCTGTCATTTTTTATTTTAATGAATGGAATGTCAAACAGGTTAATAGAAACAAGTCGCCTGGCTGATGCTATTATTAGATCGATGCAAACCGCGCCGATGAAAATATCGATCAATCAAAACGTTTTTTTTTTTTTTTATCGTCAAATTTTTTTGCAATAATGCGAATTTCAGAATCTGGTGAATTGTGTTGAACGATGGTGCCGCGCGCAGTGATATTTCAAGTTATTGTCCGAGTGACGCAAGTGAACGAAAATAATGTCGTTCCGGTTGGATTAAGCTCCCGTGAAACTGTGTTTAGTTACGTAGACAATGTGAAATCTTGATTTTTCGAGGCCGGATCTCGATTTATACAGACCAAAAGACATCTCATCAGGAAAAAACAACAACAACAACAACACAACCCACGACGAGAACAGTACAGATTAAACTTCAAGTGCTTCGACACGATGCCAGAGGCTAATAGCCTGAAGATTTTTAACGGCGTTCAGGTCGGTGCTTCTGTCTATTTTTAACCACATTTTTGTCAGTCGACCTTCTTATTAATTTTTTTTTTTCAATCCCATCATCCACGTTGGTCTCCCTATGGAGTCGATTAAACGTTCCTGTGTGATTTTATTATTCCATATTTATTCCACCACATTGAGGAGAAGAAATTCGATCGAAATAAAAGATATAAATCATTGATATTCTTCAAATATTCATCTGCTTCCCTGCGAGATAAATAATGAATTCGTATTGAAGCTCATCACTCCACGATAGTTCTGTTTGATGAAATTTCTATGCGATTCAATCTCGAATACTTGAGGTTAAATAAATTTGTCTCTCTCGGAACTTTTTATTTCATAAAATCGTATGCACGAAACTCCCATCTCTTTCGTTTCGCGTGTTTCTCGGACGTCCATGTTCCGGAAAACTGCAATTTCCAAGCATGTAAACCAGAGTTTAAAGTTTACGACACTCGTTTGGTACATAAGGGACGTAACACTGGGTAAACATATATACATATATATTTAGGCACTTATATATATCCACGCAGAAGTAAATTTCGCTCACACGAGACACGAGCAACATGGAAATGCGCTTGGACCTTTGCGTCGTTTCAAACAAGTTTTATCTGAAACGAAATACGATTACCAGGGACCTCGAGCAAAGCACTAAAAAAAAAAATGGCTCCTTTTCTGAGTCCGTCCTCAAGACTATTCCGTTGAAAAACATAATGGATTGCATTAAAAAAAAACCTCGAGAGCTGCTGTGGAATATTGAAATATGTAGCTCATTATGAGAGATCCAGGGCAATTCGATTAACAATACGAAAACGGAAGATGAATTTTTTGGATTCCAATTTCAAAGACCCGAAAAAAATCACATCAAAGTTTTGGATCGAGAAAATTTTCACCCCGTCTATTTACGTTTTATTGTAGTGCGTTCGATCCCCGGACTCAGGATAATCTGGCGAAGGCATCGATGGAGGTGAAAATTTATTTTATACAAAATTATAAAGTTTATGGAAAAACTTGTCGCGAAAAAATGATGACGATCGTCGGTTGACTGAACCCCTTCGTACGTACCGAGGGTTAATCCTTGATGAAAAAATCACTGATCTCATAATTTATTCACATCTGCATAAAGCGCGTTTTTATGACGCCCGTTTGCAATATTTTTACAGGCAAAAGATAAAATGAAAAATGATTGCGCTTGTTTCTGAGCTCAAAAGGTCTCCACAAAATAAGTTTTTTTGTTTCTTCGTATAAGCCGATTATATCGACACCGAAGATCTTACTTCGAGGATCCTCGGCATCCTTCTCATGTGTAGAGAGTGGACACACTCGCAATGAGACATGCGTTTAAAATTCGTCGTATATATGGACGGAGAGCGAGAAACGCGACGTACTCAGGCGGTGTCGTCGATCTCATGGTAAACTAATACTCCCGTATGAACGTTCGTGTACCTTTATGAGGTGAGGGTGCATTAAATCCACTCGTGGTATCCATTGGAAAAAAAGAATTGCGGATAAGTGCTCTCGTCGTTATACTTCACCTCGATTATGCACGATGATTCCTGTAGAAACGTCGAAAAGGGCGGAAATGAGGGTCGTCCATCTTTAACGAACGATGCTTTATCCGTCGTTATGATTCTGAGCTGTCGGTACGAGGACAAGTCGCAAAAGCGCACGGATTGAGAAATATGACGATCGATTAAATCTCCGCAGTTCAGAGACCCTTGCCGCCTTTTTTAACGTTGCTTTTCATAATAACCACAAGCCTTTCTCTCCCTCTCTCTTGCTCTCTTCCTCCATTTGGTTCTATTGCCCCTTTGCTCTTAATGCAAATTGCACATACCCCGATGGTCATTAGGCCGATGCTCACCAATGGACTGAAACAAATGAGGCAAAAACTTGTTTTTCTTTACCATCGCACTTGGCCTCGTCATGCGTCAGTGTGTAGAAACTCCAATCGTTTGTGTGCACTCGCTCCAACTCCTCTGTCATTCGCGTCTTTCCGACATGACGCTTCTTAACAATTATTATATACGCAGTTATTGTCCAATAGTAATTATAACTCCAAACTTTTCATTCAATTCGTTTTCATTAAATTCTGATCAGAATTTGAAATGTCATTCGATTATATTGACTTTTGGTTTCTTTTCTCTTTTTCATTGTTTCTGAGGTCCTTTCCTCCGGCCGCTTACCAGATATTCGTGAATCACGCTTCGGTCCTCTACGCATATAGGATTGAGGTTGAGTGTAATGCGGAATGAGCTGCCATGAGTGCGAGAGTGAGAGCTACGAATTCGAAGAAAAAAAATTGTCCCGCATACTCTCGTTCATCTGATCACGCATGAAAGAAAATTGAATATTAAAAAAATCGAATAAGTCGCTGCGATCAATATTTTTGGTAAATTGTAATTCGACTGTATTTTGAATTGCAATGTCGCCACATACTTCTGCAGGTATAGGACGAAGGGGTTCGTGGCCAGACTTGGTCAATATTTTCGTCAATGGGAAAAGTGTCGCATAATTCGAGAGATTTGACCCCTCGAGACTAACCGAACCAACATTTCATCCTCCGGAGGATTAGGATTTGCGTCTTATTTTCCTATTGACGAAAGGTTTACCAATTTTCATCTGCAATTTGGCGATTATCGTGCTATTGAGAAAGGATCTACGGAAACCCGTGAGTTCACGCCATCAGGTATACGGGTACCTGAAAAATAAACATGAAAAGGTGTGAGCGGGATATACTTTTTTTTAATTGCTCACCAATCTTGTCAAAACATTTCACGATTTCTACGAAAAGAAAACTTTTGCTCGTTTTTTTCTGCATTTCATGTTCTCATTTCTGTTTGGCCGAAGCATCTTTAGAAATTAATAAAAAATTGTTAAAACTCTCGTGGAAAAAATTCAGCTATTTCAGTTGATACGGAATTTTTATTTCCTTCGCTCCGGATCTGAGGGAACAGTCGTTTATAAATTTCCATGAGTATTGGTTTGAATTTTTTTTTTTTCTCGTCGTTGAATAGAATCGTTCTTCGAATGATTTCCTCCTGTATGAATCGTTGAATGTTTGATTAAATAAGGCGCGCGTGTACCTGTATATTCTTTAATTATTGATTCCTTCGAGAAATTTCCAGAATAGTTGAATTATCGTTGTGTCGTTCAAGAAAACATAATTGCGTTAGGATTATTTATAGCTCCGTTTTGCCTCGTTATCACGTCCCTTTTCGTCTTTTTCACGACGATATTTATCTCCAGTTTAGTCTCCAGCCAAATAGATGTCATTTTTATCGCCCATATAATCACTCGGCGTTTTGCCAAGTGTACACGCACGTTTTGATAGTGCAGATACTTCAAAACCTCTTGGAAAACGTCGGTGTTCCTGTGACGTGAATGGGCATTGAAAATTGTTGAATAAAACGTCGTTCGAGTGGACTGGACTTGAAAAATCCAAAAAATATCAATCAGCGGTAAGAACAATTATTATTAGGAACGTCAGAGTCAAAAATGCAATGCAGTTTCGTGGGTAATCGAATAAAATTCGAATTCCGAATCGATTGAGCATAGGGAGGATGCAAATTTCTTGATCGTCTTTGAAACGGTGTTTCTCTACTTGCGTCTCGATTCGAATGCAAGAAGAAATTTATCCCGCCAAATTGACTATCGGAGTAGGAAAATGGGTTCGTTGGGTTGGCTCGCGAGTACGAAACTCAACGTCTCAAAATCAGTGAGAAGCGAGAGTGCCGTGTATGTGAGTGGAAAGGGAGCGGAAAAGAAGTGGAGGAAGTGAGGGAGAAAGAGCGAGAGCGAGGGAACTGGAGGGAAAAGCATTGGAGCATCGGGAACAGCTACGAGAGGACAACCCAGGGAGCCGAAGCGAGAAAGGGAAATGAAATTCTTGTCATAGGGCTAGACTGCCTTTATTGTCCGCCTCGGTAGACGAGATGGATGCTTTCCGCTTATATAGGCTCTATGGGGCCTTCCATCTCATGTTAATTCAAATCCCAATTTTCAAATATTTTTTAAGCGAAACAGCTGTTAATTGATACAATTCGGACAAGCGTTTATTTCGCACAATTGTCGCATGCTACGAATATTAAAATTGAACTAATCGACAGGCAAATGATGGGCCAGAGTGGGTGTTGCTCAGACAAAATCGACCCATTGAATTCGTCAAATTTATTTCGAAGGAAAAATAGGAAAACGACGATAAAAATATAACATCATAAAATTTTGCAGTCTCATCAATGAATGTTTCAGCAAATTTATCGATTCTCAGATTTTTTAAATAACTCTATTAAATTTAATGAATAATTTAATTATTGCATTGAATTTTTGGAAAAATAAAATACCTGGCTGGCTGATGGTGGGTCGAATTATTGAAAAGTTTCGACATTTTTACCGAATTTAACCTCGAATTGTTTTGATAAGATGATTACCCTTCAGAGATATATTAAATGTCAAAATTCATGAGATTGGATCCACGTGGAAGAGTCCATAGATATTGGCAGGATCGTAGGTATACGGAACTGCAACTTCTTCCTCATGAAATGAAAACCTTGAGACTCTTCACTGTCCTTATCACGAATAGAGACGCGCACCATTGTATCTTCGAGCCAAAGATCGATGTAGCGAATACAACAGACCCTCATCATTTTTTCCCCTTGGTTTTTGTAATTAGTGAGAAACAATTTTCCCACGGTCGCTGAGAGTTTAACATTTTTTCGTTACATACAAACTCGACAGAAAAAGGATAAAGGGAAGCTTTGTTTCCGTTCGCAGCTTCTCAAACGAAAATTAGTTTTCGCGTATTCTGTCGAATTTTTTTGCATATTATTTTCTTACCAAGTTCAAGATGCAAAATAATAAGATTGAAATGCAATACGTTGTATTGATAAGCTGATTGAGTGGAAATGCTTTACGTTAATTGTCTCCTCTTTTTGCTATATGGTTGCCATTAAAATGGCCATGAGCGCGGTGGTGCAGAAGTTGTGCTACCCAGTAAGACCCTCGAGTTTAATATACATCGTGATGGGTTCAGAGCCTTGGATACATATATACAGTTTTACAGAAGGTCTTCAATTCCCTACTAAGAGTGTAATATATATATATATCAGGAGCTCACACCACGAAGATACATATTTCTATATCTACGTGTATGCTGTGCTACCGTAGGGGCGAAGAGAGAGGGTGTATCGTTGAAATTTATTATAATTAAATAACCCCGATGTACTCACGTAACCGGCGTAACCAGTTTTGTTATGCGATACACGTATCTCCTCGAATACAACGCTGCCCTGAATTATTTATAGAATTTCGATATAACGTGGATGTTTATAGATATATAGACAAGCCTCATCGCACGCGGAATTACATTCTGTTATTTTTTCAAATCCCCCAAAAAATCAATTTCACACAATATTATTTTTAGAAATTTTGAAGAGAACATTTTCTCGTGTTTCTGCTCCATTCATTCGGTATCCTTCGATATCGTTTTACCACATCGGCGGAATCATGGTGAAACATGAAATTTCTGGTACCGCATGGGAATCCCCATGCAGTATAATGCGTAGAGGATTGTTTACCATCCATCAATGTTTCGGGAATCTAAAATTCTTAATGGCATTACAGCCACGCAAAATTATTATTAATACTGATCATTATTACGGGCATAAAATGGGGCGAAGCATATAAATTTCTCGGTCTGGTAACATTCTAGTCGATAATTGACGATGGCGAAAACGATCATTATTAGAGCTCTCTTCGTAATTATACATAGATATATACTTTGAAGATCGAATCCCCTTCAGAAAGAGGAAGACAAGAATTAATTGCTCACTCGGCACTGAACCCAATCGAGCATTTATTCAATCACCAATCTATACAGATATACAGATATATAATGAAATCTCAAGAAAATGAGGTAACGGTGCACAAATATTTTAGGACAATCATCCCCTAAAGAAGCCACTGGTTATTTCTGATTTTTTGCTAAACTGAGATCGTACAAAGATTATAGAGATTTTTTTTTTTTTTTCTTTTTTCAAATCCAGGGTATTGATTGAAATTACGACGTAATAATAAATGCAACAATAAGCGCGAGTTCTGTGAACGTTGAATAACTCTCTGCAGTTAAGAATTTACCGACCACCCAGTAAATCTTCGATAAATCGTGGGGAGTACCTCAGGTTGATCATATTCTTCGTTTTTTGTATCTCGCCAACCCCTTGCCGAATTTGGTCGAGCTTTGAAAAAGATCGATCGACGAATTATCCCTCGAGCTCATAAATCCTCGTTTCAATGAGTCCACAAAGACTCTTGAGGTTTCTGTTGTTTTTTTCTTCCACACGATTGTAAAGCTCGTGGGTCATTGGAGAATATAAATGACCCCATAAAAAATGCTGTTTAAAAAAATGTAAACGAAAAAAAAAAACAAATTAATTTTCAACGGGAGAATCAATTAGGATTCTGATGTTTTTTTCTTTCCTGTTTACAGTACATGGGTTCGTTTCCAGTCGCGAGTCCAGACATTGCCAGCCGTGCCGAGTCGGTGCGTTCGCAGCTTGAGAATCTTAGGGTAAGTTATTCATTTTCAATGTATACGGTTATCCTTTTTTATTTTTATTATTATCACTCCAATCACTCATGATAATTCGTTTTTCGAGGAAATTAATTTCACTCTTTACTCTCTCTTTCGCGCGGAGCGACGAAATCGTAGACTAAGGTCTTGAAACGTTATTTTGGACTTTCTGTCTAATCCCTCAAAGTTATGTCATTTTATTTTATTTCGAAAAAACAACAACAAAAAATGCAACAATCTTTGGAATTTTTCGAAAATAACTTCCATTTTTTTTTTAACCAGCAAACGAATAATGAGATTAATTGTTCGAGCAAGATTTTGGTTAACTTGAAAGTTGCAATGGGGAAATTGGGATCGAGACGCGTGAGGGGATTGAAACTTTTTTCTCAGTCGACCCTTTTCCCTTTGCACTTGATACATGTCGATGCATAGGTTTTCTTATATTTATATAAATATATGTATACATTTCTCCAAATTGGTATCCATAACGAGAGCAGGGTAGGAACATGGTAAGGGAAAGATTATTCTGGCACGCCTCGACGCATAATAAGAATCAATAAGATCCCATCAGGGATAATGGTCCGACATCCTCCTTACACCGTTATCTCGACGCGTCCTCACTTTTCGCTCTGTTTGTTTTCCGCTTCCGCTTGCATGATGAATTCTCTTCAAATCCATCCCTTTGCCCTTCCCGTCACCATCTCGAATTTTCATGAATTTCAATCGACGCTCGAGACTTGCAACTGATAAAAAAAAAAAACAATATTCATTTTTCAAGTTATTCTACAATTTTTCTCATTACCGAACAAGCTTCGGTCACCAGAAATGAGAATTCCATTTAAATACCATGAAAAATTGCACATTTTTTAAAAAGTTTAACAAAAAATGAGGAAAAATGGCAAATCACATCTCGCAAGAAAATATTATCATAGAGGAAGAAATTTATTTTATCTCTTAAGTTCAACTCGATTTCACTTTCGATTTGTTTCTATGACGCGAATTCGAAAGATAATTTTAGTTTGTACGCTCTATTCTGTCGGTTTTTCCTCGTGTGTGGGCATATCCCCCGAAGCTCAGATTCTACAGTTCGTGAATACGAAACCCACCCTCCACCCTCTCCTACCTATTAATTTTAATTCGAAGCGTACACGTTGCGTCGGCCCGAGCTCGATAATGAGCCAGGGAAGGAGAAAGACCGAGAGAGGAAGAAATGAAGCCCGAAGGTATCAGCAGAATTTCGAACTGAAGTTTCAGCAGAGTGAATATTTGCCCGTCAGGCAAAAGGTACAGAAACGGAGAAAGGGAGAGAGAGAGAGAGTAATGAAAAGCGACCACAATAATGTACGAACCATTTAAATTCACTCCGAGTCGACGGGACAATTTATTCGAACATGAAAATTTTTCATTTGAGCGAAATTCAAGACTTCCTAAACGTTATTTCCAAAAAGTTTCTGAACTTTCGAGCCATTTCGGACGGAAAAAATCACGAGGCAAATGTCGACAAAAATAAGACTAAAGATGCTTGAATTTTAGACAAGTTGACATCGAATATCCTGTACGTACAGTATATTTCTTACGCCCTGTTACTTTCTCGAGAGGCAGGACCTCCAGAGATTTTTATAGAAGGAGCATTTTTATATAAAGGTATTAAGACTATCCTCTAAACATTAAAGTTTACGGCAGAGGGAAACACTTGTGTACACTCTCTCACGGTGGCACTTCATTCAGAGAAGAGGCCTCTGCCAGATTTACACTCTGACCCTTAAACTCATCTTAACGTCGAAAAAACTTGGGGGGTAGATTTTTAAGCCCAGCACCTTCGAACGGAGCCTTTGGACAACGCTCTCAGCCCCTCGGTGAGCACCCTCCAAAGGAGTACGTGGCATGATTCATATTTAATCGAGTCTTTATTACATCGTCATACTTTAAGGCCCTGTTGTTCATTAACATCTTGTTTCCGGGGTGGTAAAGCGGTGGGGCTGCTCGTGAGATTAATTCAATTGGTAATTTTGTTATTCGCAGTAAAACGCGTAACAAGGGAACGCCATGAATCTTCATTCCATTATCTCGATCGTTAAAAACCTGAATTTTTGTGTTTGGGTTATTATCGATTTTTTTTATAATTTGCTCTCGCATTGTTATTGTGAAGGAAAGTTCTAGTTGGAAAATACATGTAAACGATAATAAGTCCTCTACGAAAGGGTGATTCTTCTCTCTCGTCTCTATTTTTCCTTCCTTCCTCGTGTTTCCGGTTATTCGGATCTTCTAAAAAGCCATGTTTACATAATAGACACGGAAGAGGGATTTTCGTGAAAATATTATAGTCAGGGTGAACGTAATGAGGCAAGAATTACGCTTGGATGGCTCCGCGCCGTGAAGGCGGCACACCGACCTTACTTTTCACCATATTTGTATATATATTTTCCAACATGGAGGAGGTGGTTGTGATCGGCTCGTGTATTCCGTCGTCGCGGATGCTTTCGAGATCCTTTTTCCTTCTTCACCACAGATTACCTCGGCTGTACTAGTTAGCACAACAATGTGAATATATAATAAGCAAAAAAGTTGACTCCGAGCAATTGGACAAACAAAATTTCATGCGATACAATAGAAATCATAACATAAAATTATTTGTGCTTCTTCGCGTTTTTGAGCTTTCGAGAAAACGATCTATTCGTTTTTTCATTTTCACTTTCGGATCAAAGTTGAAGGCCGTTCATAAAGTTAGAGCGGACCAAGTATCGAATTTTTCAAAGACCGAAAAAAAAAAACGAAAATGATTAAACTAATTTGGAAAAACAGATTTGATTTCTAGTGGGCTGAATAATTCGTTGAATCGTTGAAAAAAAAATATCACGCGGCGTTCGTATCTGCAGTGGAAGATTTTCAATCTGCGACGAGAAGTCAGTGGGAAAAGAACCATCACGAGAATTGCTGTCAGAAAGAGAAAGGGGGAAGAAAAATCGTATCAGGAATCCCCGATCTTCATGCTCTCAAGCATGATATATAGAACTCTCTTCTCCGGTCCTTCTGGTATTTTAAATAAAATCGAAGACGCTGGTCCACATCGCGTAGGAATTCAATTTCGATCGCGAAGGAAGAAAAATATAAATAAACGAATATCCAATAACTACATTCTTCGGGTCGTTCTCTCGTGGCGACTCTCGCACCGAATATATCTGCATAATTCTGGAATGTAAACCAAGAGTTTTCGTCTTACGGTCCCCTTAACGTCTATGAAAGACATTCCGTAGACGAGATTTTTATGTTTTGCAGGCTCTCAACGTCGTCTGTCTTTACCTCGTAAAAATCAAAGTACACACTCGTCAATTACTGTTAAGCAAATTCGTCTTTCTGTGCTCGAAACAAGTCGAAAGCTGCAGCATATTGTGTTGAAAGCCCGCATATTCGAAAACGTTTAGGATTCACAGTTCGATCATTGTACCAACGATCGCCTTATACGAAATATCCTTTTGAAGTTCGGCCTTCGCCGTTTCGTGTAAAATTATTTTTAGCCAGGCAAATACGAGGCGCGATCCCAGCTCGTCAGCTCCTCGCCTGACATTATCTTCATAAGAAACTCCTGAATCTGCTTTTTGGAATGATTTTCGAATTATTTTCAGGCATTTCCTTTTACCGCGCAGTTTCTCCTATCGGCAGACAAAAGATTGAGTTTTTTTTTCCGGCCTGGACTTCAGCCCGACATTTTTTTCATTGCGATCGATCGAACGATGTCGAAACATTTAAATTTCGAATATTTGACGATGTTAAGAGCAACCGCCCCCTATTCACTGCCCCTTAATTCAATAAGTTTGCATCGACGCAATGCCACGAAATAACGAAGAAAAAAATGATTCGTCACTTTTTTTCGAATTTTTTTTTATCTTAATTTGCCTCTTGCCTTCGTTGGAGCTCACGAATGGATTCGTAAAATAAAAAAGTGACGAATCATTTGCATTTGTTTTATTTTTTATTTCGTGGCATTGCGTCAATGCAAATTTTAGGCTCATCATTTGGATGCAGATTTGCATTCATAATTATTGGCTCTGTTGTTGAAATATTTCTTCTTCCCGATGCTCACGCTCCACATGGATTTTTTTTGAGAAATGTATATGTTCTCAATGACGATCTGCCCTATAAATAACGAGCGTCTCTTAGTTAGGAAGCTCACGAACTAGGAACGCGTTTTATTACAGTGATGTAGACTTGGTCTGATAAAACGTGACGGTATCCGCACGTTCGAGGTTTATCGATTTCCTTTTTTCCTCTTTATTTTGGCAAAAAATTTCCTCCCACACCCGCGTCTTCACGATTCTTTGGCGCACTGACTATTCGTTATTTCTTATCGTTCGGAATAAGGGAGTTGTTATACATATACAGACGATCACGTTCTCTCGTCGAACCTATCGTCCTCCTCGAAGATGCTAGCTCACGATTCTCCCTGTGGTAGAAATTCTCCCGTATCCACTTCCCGTTAAACATCCGATACATCTATACACCCCAAAACAGAGTTTTCTTCCCTTTGTCCATCCGCGAGATTAGAAAACCATTTATGATATAGCCGATCGAACAAACAATATCACTTTTCCTGGAGGAATTAAACGTCCAACGATTCTTCATTGTTTCGTCCGATTCGGCTCAATATTTATTCATATTTTTTATTCATAACGAATACGGTGGATCGAATGAACGACAGTAGCAGCTATTTATTTAAAATCTATACAGTACCGACGAAAAGTTAACATCTCAAATTTATCCCTTTATGGAGAAGCTCAAGGACATTGCAACGACGAGGAAGCGGAACTTAAAAAATCTGACTCCGGATATAAAAATCAGATTAATAACATGAATTTGAGTTTTGGTTACTTTAGGGTCTGTGTTTAATGTTTTGTACGCACGTGAATGGAATGAACGTAAAGGCTGTGTGCAATATCCATGGACCAGTTGCACGAAAATTGAATTTTCATTCGCCAACTAATGTCTATGGAGTACAAAGTGAGCCAAAGTAAAGGGTACATTGAATATATAACGGAATAGTACTACAGGAGTATAGCCTTTGGTGGAAGACTTGATTGACGAGAATGAGTTACTATTTCTACCACACAGTGCGGAGTAGGAAATCACGGAGTGAACCGCGATGAGAGTCGGGGGATTAAACCTTTCGTTTCTGATGCACGATATGTCTTTTTTTTTCTTTTGAATTGCTATATGTGTGGCAGCGATCCCCTCAGCACGTTCTCTCGAGCCTCCCTTTTCCATAGTCGCGGCCAGACCTCTCGCTCTTTGTCGAGGCGATTTCATTGCCGGGAGGGAAAGCACCGAAAAGAAGAAAAATGACAGTTCGGACAAAAAAAAGAGCTTTTTTGCGATTTTTTTGTTCATTCCTTTACCCCGAGCTGTCGCCCTCACTTCTTCGGACGTTCAATCCGTCCGGTTGGAAATTTCACAAATTATCCCTCTCAACAGACTCCCGTATATCATTGCTCTCACGATATTTCGAAGACGAGCTCATCTCCAGCACACTTTTCCCCTTGCTCGTTTTATCATTCTTTTTCATCCTTCACTTGCTCTCTCTCTCTCTCTCTCTCTCTGCCTTTCCTCTTTTCTTTCCCTCTTTTTTTTTCACTCAACACTCCCCTCTTTCTTTCTCTCTCTTTTTAATAGCATTACACGTTTCGAACCGCGAACTCAGCGTTTTCCTCGTCAAAACGATCCAGGGCTATCCGCGGTTTTACTCTTAATGCAATAGTGGAGAAAACGAGACGTCGCGGTATAACGAAACTTCATACACTCCGGAGTGGAAATGCGAGATGTGCCATTTACGATGAGATGAGGAAAAAAGTTAAATTCTCGAATTAATGAAACGTTAGTTTCCCGAGGTAAAATGCTTTTAACAAAGCTTTGAAATAAATATCGTTATACCATCGGAAACCGTGGCTATCTGATATGCTGTTAATTCCTGCTTACCAAATTATAAATCGACGAAAAAAAAAGCATCGTTCATCCAAAATTAACGAAAGTCTAGACTCGAATCTGCACGGACTGCAATTCGCGACTTTGTTTTTCTGGATCGATTCTTTCGAAGGCTATATGATTTTCGATGAAAAAATCAATGGGGATCGCATTATAATTCACTGCGGCCGACGTTTTTTTGTTTTCTCGGTCTCGATGTTTTGTCCACAGTCTTTATTTCTTGCGCGATCGCAACTCAAGGAACATGCGTTACTACCCGCTCGATGTAACTGCGATGTTTTTCACCATTTCCGTCCTCCCTCCTCGTTGAATTTTCCTTCCTCTCTAAAACTACTATCCTCTTCACACTCGACCTCGTCGTCACTCGACACTATGCAGTTTCCTGTCCTCGCATTCAGTTGCCCTTTCCATACAAACTCCTCGTTCACGACTTGGTGGCGCACTCGTGGTGTGTTCATATTCGACAATCTAAATTTATCTCTCGTGCCACGCCAACCGCGAGCTTTTCACAAAACTCAACAAGTTCACCGATGCTTACTTCCTACCCATCCTCATTGCGTAAGCTCTTCAATGAAAGTGCCAAAGTTGTGTTAAAACATTGTTCCAAATATTTTTCAGTATAAATGCAAGCGTTGGAATAACAATTCGATGAGCAACAAATACTCGAAACGAATATGTATTATTGCATTACCGAGGAGAATGACAAGAAATTTCTTAGCGTGGGATTTCCGAGATGAACTTTAATATTCGATAATTCGCGAGTTTATTTTTTTACTGAAAAATGCAGAAAAAATAATCGACACGTCGAAAAATCAAAATTTCTCGTGCAATTTCAATTTGACCATGTCTCCGTTGCCGGGAGGTTTAAAGGGTAAATAAAAAAGCGATTTATCGTTGAGGATTTCTGAAAAAATGTTATTCTCTAATTCAAGAAGTAGTCAGGGGACCCCGCGCCCACACACACACACGGCCGATTTAACGATCACCCTAAATTACTATCCTTTCCTTTCGTTTTTGTGTATCCCTTTTCCCCAATCGCCAAGCAGTAAAGCCCGAATCTACAAAATTCTCATTTCACATTTACGGTCCTCTTTGCCGGCTCGGCTAGAACAGCTCACGCCCACCCAAAATATACGTGTACATATATATCTGTAGATACACACACTCATAGCTGATTCACGAATTTGATACTTTACTGCAGCGACGTAGTCGCGGTGGATAGCTTGGCTTATGGTCAATGGCACAGAGATCAGGAAGAAGAAAAGAAGAAGACGAACGGAATGGACTAGTCTCCGATTTCCCCCTGAGCATCCGAGGGCTACCGGTCGCATCGAATTTCTATTGTTTGCCATTTTTTCAAGAGTGATTGCGCGCGTCTCTACGAATCAGTTTCGAATCTGTCAATTCGTTAAACAGATTTATATTCTCTGAATATTCAATATTATTTTTTTACGTGTTTGCATAATCTGCAATGAGGAGGAAAAAATGGCGAATTAAATTTGGAAAGAATACGAAAAGTTAGAACAAATGTTTGGATTCTTTTCGCTCGCTCAACTCATCGGCCAGGCTCAGATTTGCTTTCATCGTTCTACTATCGACGATTTTTTCAGACCGTTATTTTCATTCTTTCTTTTTCTTTCCCAGAACCTCGTCACGGATCGAAATTAAATTCTTTAAAGTTTCACCAGTCTTTTAATTGCGTTTTTCGTTGAAATGAGAGTCAAAAGCGCCCCGGGCTGCATTGTTCGAGAGTTCATGCCAGAATATAGGCCATGTGCGGAGGTGCGGAGTGAATAAAGCTCCAATTGGTGAATTCATGCGAACACGGACGCAGGGCATTTCAGAGAGAATCGACCGGATCATCGGAATTTCCGAATTTCATTTATTTCTCCTTGTTGAGTACACAACAAATTTCACAGGTCGATTTTTTTTTGTAATGTGTTGTGGACGAATCGATCATAATTGTTTTCCTTCAACACGACGGAGAGAAAAATTTGGTAAAGCCAAATTTACGTCATTTTTGTAATTTCCCCGAAAATATTTCCAATTCATTTCATCAACGTTCCAAGTTTTATTGTTATTAATTCTTGAAAGAAAGAGATATCGAAACAATTTTACGACAACGTAGAGTTTTCATAATTATATATATTTTTTTACCTTTCCTTGAATATTTATATTGAGGAAAAATATTTAGTCGTGTCGTTCTCGAACGCCCCTTATAAGTATATACACGTGTTTTTCGGTGGTAAATAGAAAAGCTCGCGCGGCTTCGTTAAACGCCTCTCGTTTCCTGGTTCAATGGGTGACGAGAGGCTTGCCGCGTCTCTTCGATGAGTTTTACACACTTTCTGGTTGAATTGCGAGTTCAGTGAGGGACGCATATACATATATGTATATAATTTGTAGAGTGGGAATGCTTCGTACGTGGCCGCTCGTCATATTTTTAACATCTGTACGTGCATACGGATGGAGGTGGCTTTGAAAGAAATTGCATGCACTTTTCCTTCCTGTTATATTTTTGTTTCCTCGTAACATGCAACTTTGTTAACTGAACCAATTACATCTTTATTTATGCACTACCGTTCGTTGATGCCCTTAAGGCCCAGAGATCAGTCTTCATAAAAAAAAAAAAACGTACGAAAATCGATGAATTTTTCATCCCGAAGAAAGGGACGTTGTTTCCGATACATAAATAAAAATAATCCATTACATTCTGGTCCTGCAATGATTTTCATCGTTGCGATTTATTTTCCATTCGATCGGAGTGGGTTTTTTTTTTTTTTTTTTAATTACGATGGCTCCCTTATGCCTTAAAGCTTAAAGAAATGATCGAGTATGTCCTATAACGACTGGAGAGGGAGGGAGACAGTGCACATACCCAAAGGGTCGGTGAACTCTTACTGCCGCGTCAAACTGCCAAAGTATACCTGTGTGTGTACACCGGCGAATTCTTTCTCTCTTTCTCGATTCCGAACGAACTCTACAGAACTCCACAGATGAGTACACATACGGGCATGTATATAGAAGTGAAGTATTTCAACGCTCTTGTCCGTTTTAGTGCATGTGTTGAGAATGATTATATACTTCGGAGGGCAGGCGTATCAGTGTCCATTATTGTACATAGGGAAGGTCGACTTTTCGATTAATTTGTAAAGGATGACTTCTCGGCGACAAAAGGCTGTTCCCCAGACCCTTAAAGTTCGCTGGGAATTCAAAGATTCCCGTAGCAAAAATGGTCATTCAAAAAACTTGAATAAATCCAAGAAAGATTATCGAGTCCGCGTATACGAAAAAACGATCACTTGCTTTTCACTCGTTTATTTTGTAACAGCCTGTACATCGATACTGGACTTTCGAATGTGTACGTGCTTCTCAAGCTTTGGATAACTATATATAATTCCTAAGGTATAAGTTTCATGCATAGATGTGAATTAGAATAGAGAAGACTCTCGTGTAATGCACATTTTGACTGGTGTTGAGCTGCCCGAAGCTTCTCTTGGGCTTAGACCGATACAATGGGTCGTGAATCATGTGGAAAGAGTTAGAAGCAAGTTCTCGCGCCTGTAGGGTTCTCCCCCCGCTCCCTCTCCCTCTCTCTCTTCTTCTTCTTCTTCTCTCTCACCACTGACGAGAAACGTGGAAGGGACGCTCTACGATTATATGTACAAAGATTTTCTAGTCTCCCGATTACTTCGATTAGGTGCCCATATTTTCCCAAATGATTGATCCAGTGGACAAATACATCTTGTCTGTATTTATTATTTCTCAATATCAATCCAGTTTCGTCGAGGTTCATAAATAAATGTGGATCGAATGTGACGCTCTGGTCGCGTATGTTATTTGGGAAAACGCTTTTAATTATTGATTGTTCCTCTTACATCGCTGGTTGAGATGAATTTAATTGAAACTCGTGTAATTAAAACTGCATTAAGTCAGTAACGAAATAAATACCCTTAATCGACCCAGGACACTGAACAATGTATTATACAGTCATGATTGTAAAATCAATTGAATTTCCTAGAAATTCAATCAATTTCGCGAATTTTGTCAAAATTTTCGAACGTAAGTCTCGTTTGACTTTTATCACGAAAAGGTTTTACCGCTTTCGACGGTTAAATATATGTGTTCGTTTTATTAAACGCATAGCAAATGATCTATGAATGAACATGACACATGGCATCGAATTTTTAAGGGTGTAGTTTTTACAGTATGATTTGAAAATGCGGTTGAAACGCTGCTTGCGAAAGTCTCTTGGGCTACGCGTATCCTCGGCTCGTCTACCACACATTTTTTTAATTTTTTTAATTTTTTTTATTATCCTTGTGGGCTCAATTTTACGGGCACCCAGGATCTCGATTGGCTCTTCCTTTTCTCATGTTTTTTACCCCTCACTTTTACTCCTCTTTTGGTACGCAATTGCCAATAAACTTTTGTCTGCAATGCTATGACGTTCGGCTTTCGCTCTATTTCAGTTCTTTTTCTTTCATCATCTTTCATTTTTTTTTTAATATGAAGAGACGCGAAAGACCATCCATCGAGAGAAAGATCACTGCCGGAAGATTTTCTTCTTTGCGTGACACGAGAGTAGGATCAATGGAACGCCAAGAAATTCTCTTTTTCTTTCGTACCAGCGACGCCAAAGTCTGTATCAAAGGCAAAAGGCTCTCATCTCTCTTCCTTTTTCTCTCCTGTACTCTATCTCCCGCGCGTATGAAGAACGAATCATTCAAGTTATACATATATTTTCATACTTCAAAGCTTCAAACGCGTTTTTCACAAGGCCCACGGGAAGATACTCGATAGAAGCACACGAGAGGAGTTTCCTTGACGATTACACCAACTCGCTTGCACCGAAGTGCATCATTAAATCAAACGAAAAAGTAACTTGTATTGTCTAGGAATTATCGTCAATTGGTCTATCAAAAAATCAACACAAGGCTGGCCGAAAATTATTCTAGTCATAAAAATGCAATCTTTCCCCCCGTGATATTAAGCTTCACGAAATTTCTAAAAACCACGTGTCCATACACATGGACCTTTCAAGGCACCGTTGCTTGGCGAAGATTTCCATTCTGTCGAATCCTGCTCGCATGCGCCCCGACTCAAAACTTTTCCACGATAGTTGGATTAAAAGAATCGAACGTGAAAATATTTACTCCTCATCGAACCTGCGACGGTTTGGTTTTTTTTTAACGAGGAAGAAAATAATGACATTTACGACGAAGCTGGAGTTTGAACTTTTCGGTTTAATTGATTTTTGTATCCTATCATTCTTTGGAATGACCGGCATCAAGATTGTCTTCCATGCGGAAAATAGTACACGGGAGATAAGAGTAGATGCGTAGGGATGATTTTAAGGGTCCAGTGATTCCTGGCCATTCGCACGTAAACTCTTCAGGGTGGAGCTCCGGCCAAGTGCGAAAGCGCGTGCACAAGGAGTATACCACAGTAGACAGACACATTAAACACCCACAATTATATAGGTATGTAATGCAGACATAATATCGAAACTCCGATGAGCAATGCAAGCACAAGCAGACTAGCAAGTAGTACGCTTTCGAAGCCACCACAGCGGGATAGAACGAGAGGAAAGTCCGCGAAGCGTGACCTGAGGTAATCAAATTACCCAACGAGAGTTGTAGGAAGGCTGACGTGGAATAAAATTGATGAGCGTGTTTAACGAGATGTGGAATTATGCGAAGAGGATTAAGAAAAATCGTCCGAATATCGCGGCCCCTTTCCCTCACTCCGGAAGGAAAAAATTTAGATGGAGATGAGGCCAAAGTTTAACGATAATGACGAGAATCACGGCCAGGTTAATTTTTTTCCATTTTCATTGCGGGCCTGCTGTCGAAAATTGAACATGTAGAAGCGTCGTTTTCGTCGCGATTTCACATTCACAATTTTATCCAAGGGACTGCGTCACTTTGTGGAGTAACGTTGGCGTTTTTTTTATTTTCCTGAAAATCGTATATTTTCGTAAATAATTCGAAAAGATATGCGTATGCATTATCGCACCTCGGTAAACTGACACGGGTGTTGTCATTTGTTGACATTTATAGTTTCATGCACGAACATTCATTACGGTCCCTCATTGAGTTACGGTGGTGCATGCATCAGCCCCACGCAGGGCGAACTGATTGATTATGTCACGAATTTTCCCGAACTCTATTCACCCTCCGATAGACGAAACGGGGATGAGAGTTCATCAATTTTTGTTAAAGCGTTAATTCAATGAACCGGATAACAGACTAATTTCATTAGGTTGTATTGCTGCGGCCAAGTTTTGCCTGAAGTTAAGCGAAAATATATTCACGTGTCCGCGAATATCCCGCAAAATAACCTGATAGAAATAACGAATAAATTTATACTCGCGGTGCTTCATGATTTTTGATCGAGTCGTGCTCATGAAACGATGAATAAGCATCATTAAATTATGTCAACTTTCGTTAATAGATTTTGCCCGGAATTTGGGTGCGAGCGTCCATGCACTTCTGTTGCATATTCCACGAAATGAATTTTTTCAAGGAATTCCGGCTATGAAAAGATTTTCTGTAAAAAATCTCCAATATCGCGCAATTTCTCATTCAATTTTTCGTTACTTTTTTATATACAGAAAGCATTTCTATGGGATCTCCAAGTACGGAGAATATGACTCCAGTAATACTGCTCGTCATTGCATTCATAAAGTCTCGTACGTAGCGAGGTGGAAAATTTTATGAGATTCTTAGATTCACGTTCCGCGTCTTCGAGGTAAGTGTTTATGACATTTCTTGATACTGCTGTTATACACGCCTGTGTAGATGAGGGATTTTAGGATTCGCTCGAATCTCGTGAATATCGAGCGTGAATATTTAATTACATTATTCCTGATGGGTTACATGCTCAGACTGTTTCTCGAGACTCTTTCGATCTTTCCAGCAAGTAGTAAACTTATCTTCGGTCAGACAAACAATTAACCGGAGTTGTGTTGCGATCGTGGCCTCGCTGAATAAATGATAATCAATTGATCCATTAAATCTAGCCGATCGAATCGTAAAGTTAGTCGTGCAAGTTGCGTCTGGGACAAACCCTTTTCAGGAAACTTGGTCGTCATTATAAAATTAAAGTTTTACAAAAATTCTTGAGTCTTTTTCCTGCTGGTAGAGTTTCGATCCTCGAGATCTGACTTTGTATTTGACGTTTCGTACTTTCATGAAATATAAATCTACGGGTAATTTGATCGGCAACTCTGTACTTCTATGCTCCAGAAATTTGCCAGTAGAAAAAGTTAGTTGGCGTTTAGACCAACTTTCAAACTCTTCCGAAAAAAACTCAAACATCAATTAAAATATTCTCGTAACATTTCTGTGAGCCAGTAGGTGAAAAAAAAAAACGATATTCTCTTTAGTTTCGAATAGTTGGAAATTCAGTGTCCCTTGGCACAGGCAAATCCGTATGGAATATTTAGCCGAGTGTTTTATTTCTATTAGTTTGGATAAGCGGTAGATTTCATCATACACATGGCATACCTCGTCAAGTTTTGCTTGAGATAGGCCCTTTTATTAAACATTTATGAAAAGTGCTCGACCGGTTGATTGCTGGTCCAGCCGAGCTCACCAGTTCCCGCACGTTCATCACATTTTCTTTTCTCCTTCTCGTTTGTTGTGCTTGTCTCTTTTACACATTTATCCGTCTTTTATGTACTTGCCTCATTCGCTTGATGTGAACGAAAAGCACCAGTAGCAACCATTCCGATGGGCAGCGAACCGCCGGGCGAGGAAAGTCTCAGTCCTATCATGTGGAAAGAGCGAAACAGGGAGTGCGTCGGAGCAAGAGGTAGCAAAAGAGAGAGAGAGAGAGAAGGGAGCAGGCTGTGATGTGGTCGAGGAAGGTAGAAGCGCTCTTCGAAGCACATGCACCGGATATTTACAGTCTGAGCGGACTTCCACTAGTCTCTGTACCTACTTTAATATCCTGTCATTGGCTAGCCACTGAACAAACGCTAAAGCAGCGTTCTCTCTTCCTTTCTTCTTTCTCCTCCATCCTTCCGAAGATAAAGGTTGAACATATATATAGAGAGAGAGAGAGAGAGAGAGAGAGAGAGAGGATGAGAGACGGTTGAGAGAACAAAAAGAGTGAGATGAAGAAAGAATAGAAGATAGGGCGAGTGGGAAAGCAGAAGAGGCGAATGATAGGGCGTTTCGCAATGAGAAGAGACAAGTTCTAGGACCCCTTGTTATAACTTCTTAAGATGATTCCTTTGAGACCGACGCAGCACCACGAGAACTCCAATCACTCAACACGATCGTTACGTACTAGATGGAAAAAAGAATAAGTACTAGCAATGAGATGAGGGAGCTTGTGATCCTGAGATCGCATCATTACATTAAATTGCAGATGCTTCGATAAGTACCAATTTTTCCTTGTCCTATTTATTTTGCAACAATCAGCAACCATTAATCATAGTTATTATCATGAGCGTTGTGATCATTGTTGCCTTGAAATTTCAATCATTGAATTATACGCCGCGCAGATGCCCATCTGCTCTCATAAATATGAGAGTCAATTTTTAAGTCGGGGGGCTCCATTCCGGAACAATTACTATCCATCAACGTTAACCTTGCTTCAACTAATTTTTTAACTTTGACAATATCATTAAAATAAGCGACACATCGTTGTCAATGATCATTCACCTCGTTCTTTTCAACCGTCATATGTTTTTACCATTTCTCTCATTATTATTTCACTCTTCACAGTGGAAAGATCGGCCGGGATGCAAATATTACTAAACTGCGAATGCATTGTCGTCTTTCAGTTCGAACCTCTAGGAGCCTTTTTCAATGAGATTCTCTCACCCACGCTGTATCTTGCCCTATCAGTTTGTGCCTTTCGTGTGCTTCCTTATCATTTCCCGTTATCCGTGAACAGTACTTGCGTATATACGTGACCGGAAGCCTTTCTATTCCCCGTTGAAACTCGTAAGTGTAAGCTCCTCGCGTACAAATAAATACAAATATACTCGGTAGACGAACACATATCGGCGAGGATCTCGCTCGCGAATCTCTCTCACTTACTTTTTTCGCTTCTTCGCTTTTCGCCTCTCTTTTGTCTCTCTTTCTTTCTCACACACATACTCCTCATGCCTGTACGATACTCTGCCCTGCACTACCGCAATAGAAAACGTGTGCAGTTATAGTCTACGCGCAAAGGCAAAGCGCACACTCTCATCTCTTCCTCACATGTCCAACCGTCCAACGGTCTACGTAAGCTCTTCTCTATACCTATGGGCTAGGAATACTATCGTTCGGATACCGTACAAAATGTACAGGACGTTTACAAAGTTGCTTCTTACGACTACTGGCAATTTTTCCCCCTCACAAGGATCATATTGCGCGTCTCATTATTATTTATTCTCGGTGATTTACAATTTTTTATTGTTATCGATAGTCTTGGCATTCCGAATAATGCTCCGTGTCAGCCGACACTGCAGGCATTGAAAAATTTCATTCGTATTAAACGATTGTCTGGAATTCATGTGTCAGACCCCCCGACGTTTTACTCAATGTGTACGTTCCTTCCTTGTGGACTAACTTTTCAATCTTGCTCAAAATGAAAAATATGCTCCATTTGTAAAAGCGAATTTTGAATGATTCTGTAACACCATGGACACACGTATTTTGCAGCGTATGTGGATGTACATGAATGTATAATGTACGTGATACATGAGCAGAGCTCTTCTCTTTTTGTCTTTGTTGGGAAATGCGATAGAGTGAGAAAGAGAAATGGGAGAGACAGGGAAAGATAGTCGGATCGGTCCGGCAATGCCCTGGTCACACAGAATAGAGATCGGAGCGCGATGTCTCTGTTACTTTCATGCTGGACACGAGCCCATCGTTTCAAAGTATTTCAAAGTGGATACATATATGCATGGAAATATACACGCGAATAAATATACATATATAGCTCCCGCGAACATATCCTAAATATTTCTTTCGTTGCGCTTCACAGTCTTTTCTCCAGTTGCTGGAGAAGAAATACTTGGGAATTTTCTCTCTCCTTGCTCTATTCCGAGCGTACACTTTTTTTTTTTCTCCTCCTACACTTTGCAAATAATAAACATATATCGTACACTTATCCCATGCAGTAGCCTTCATTTCTCTCTGCGCGCACGTCCCATCGATATTGTCCGAGTTTCTCAAATATTACAGCTCCCTTAGACATTTTCCCCAACGATGAGGAATATTTTATTTTATACCAGCCCAGCAGACAGCACAAACATGAGAAAAATGTTTACAAGACTTCTTGCTGATGAGTCTCTGCGTAAGCGTTCCTGCAGGCATTTCTCTGGTGCCTGGTAACGTTGGTCGGAATGTCTCGATCTCTTGAAAAAACGACGAAGATAAATTGAGACAATTCTAGTTGCACACTTACGGAATCATCGATAGGCTTTTGTAAAGCTTAAAAAAAGTAACATTTTCCTTGCTGGACTGTGGCCTTAAATTTCCTTGCAATTAAGGAGCTCCGTCCGTAGTTTTAGCTCTAATGAGGGCAGAACTATTCCGCGAAATCAAGTAAATTCACAAACCAGGTTTATCTGGGATTTCGGCGTCTATTGTACGCTTTATTACGTCCTAACATCTTTCGCTGAATAGGAGACTAATTGTTCGGGGTTTCGGTCCAGTATTTCCAACTCCAGCGATTTAAATTCATTCAAATAGTTATATTCGTTCAATTTGCTATCAAAAGTGCTTGGAACTTTATAACTTGATCAATAACATGATCAGAACTTGAGCATATAATGAGCACGATTTCTATAGCTGCATCACATCGGATCCTTGATGTCTACGTTCTCGAGTCTCATATCGCTTCCATGTCTCGTTTGTCGGGTAATCGGGCATTAAATAAATCAATAATATATATTTAATCCTACCATCGTCAAGAAGCCTCGTATTCATTACTAAATAGACTCTCCACTCAGTGAGCAACCTACGGAAATAGGATGCGAAGTAGCGATGGCTCTATTGAACGTCGCGGTTTGGAAAGGAGTCCCAAACTTCAACGAACGCATGTTCTTGAGTGCGGAGATGGTCGAAAATCGTCGGTATACATGCGAACTGGAGATGATGTTTACATTTCGAAGAAACTTTAGCATGGCTCGGTATCCGCTTGGTTCTCACCGTTACGTCGAATCTATACAGTGCACGTCCTTCCAACGGACAAATAAACTTTGAATGGACTGAGTGCGAGAGACAGATAACGCAGTTTACTGCACCTAAATCTCCGTACATTTTCGTCCACTGAACAGTCAGTTATATCGAAGATTCTCCCTATTTCTCGCGCTCCCTCCTCGCCTCCCTTGCTCCCCCTTTGTCTGTCTATGCTCTCATCGAGTATTTGCCCGTAGAATTGCAGTCGAGGGTGACTTCGCTCGCCAACGCAGGAAATTGTACGGTCGCGGTTGTCGAGCAAAGCGGTCTATTCTGAAATGATGTATGTCTCGATACAGGACACTCTATTTCGGAAGATACGAATTCTTATTGGCCATTATTAAGGATACAATGATCGTAGAATCTGGACACCTCCATGGTTTTGGAAAAAATTAAGTGGAAACGAACAAAACGATGCCAGAACATTAAATATTTCAAACAAGTTTGCAATTTGTGAGTGAAACCCATATTTTACGAGGATAACGTTCCACATGAAATTCGTTTGACTATTTTTTCCGCGTATATTTTCCCCTCAAAAGCGAGCAGTCGTTTCTTCGGATGATTCGGGATTTCTTTCTCGATTTTTCTTCTCCGCAAAGATATAAGGGATGACGGAAGAGGGAGTTTGTCTTGATATGAGATAAAAATAGTGGATCATCGAACCTTTCGCGAATCGTAGTCTTTTTTCATTTTTGTTTAAATTTATTCTTCGTCTTGGTGAGCTTACGAGTTTCGGTTGGTTCGTCCAACGATCTGTGCTCCCTCGTAATTCGTGCGAGAAATGAATACAAAGTGACATCATATACTTTTGCACCCACCCGCGTACATTTTTCCAAGCGTCGTTTCGTTTGTGCCGCGTATCAGTCTTTCTCCATTCGCGATGACCTTCTTCCTCGGACTTGTCGTTTCTCTTTTCTCGTTGCGTGTTTCGTCGGTCTCTTGCACGATTTACGATGCAGATGGTGCAACTCGCGCGTATCCTGGATTTATGTCTCCGATGTCTTAATACCAAAGCACAAAAAGTATCGAGTTCTTCATCTTTTTATTTGCTATCGTAAAAAATGTATATTCGTGTTCAAGTGTTTTGGGTTGTTTTTTTTTTTACGAGTAACACAATTTCCATTTTACAATCGACCGCTGGTTCGGAATTTTCCATTGGTATACATTTTTTTTTCATTATTTCGCAACGCACAAACGAACTGAATTCTGGAGTAAATTTAATTGCCAATTTTTCAACAGATCTTTTTTTTCCCTGTTCAAAAACAATAGTCCCGGAAAATTTCAATTTGCTTCGAGCGTACGGGCAGATGAGAAGAGAGAAAACAATTCGATTTGGTGTGTCGGTTATTTTTGTCTCCCTTGAAGGATTTCCAATAGGAACATGTGCAAAAGTTATTGTTAAACGTTGTGAAATATCTCGGTGTCATTTGAGCGTAGGCTGAAATAGCTGGGCAATGTGTAGTCACTTTGAAAAATATGTGAGAGCGTATAGTGAGCAAACGTGATGATAACATATAGTCTGGTTGCTTCTTTTTTCCTTCTGCCATTTTTGGCAGAATGGGCTTCTTTTCATGCTGTGAATGCGCGCAGTGGAAGCCAATTTAATTTATTCCGGATGCAAATATGCGCGTACAGCTTGGCGCACACTCTTTTATAACTATTTAGCCGCGCTCGCGCATCTCGTTCTCCACGGACTGTGCACAGAGACGCGAAAATCCGGAGAAGAGTAGGGACGAAGAAGGAACGTTGTAAAAAAAATAAAAATAAAAAGAAATATTAAAGTAACTGAGCCCTGCATCGTATTTGGCGCATGTTCAACGTTCCTAATGCGGCGTTACACTCAGAAAACCGAGGGGTTTTCGTCGACGACGAGTGAAAGTATTATACCGAACGTATGCACGAGAGGATGCACGTACCGGCTTCATATAAACGCCCGGAAAGAGTTTTCTCCCTTGCGTTCAACCCTCCGTTCAATTTTCAGCTCCTCTTTTCGTATACTCTTCTCCTCATCAGTACTCGACTTCCTTTTTATACATACGGGACCTTCTTTCATCACTTCAAACATATTTACGACCTTGACATTTTATTTTTACCTTTCTCTCTCCATTTCGTTCTACCAAAAATCAAATCAACTATTTTTCCCGTTTCATTTATTATTTTCGTGCGTGTAAATTTTTTTGATGAGAATTTTACAGAGCCTCACGTTTCCCTTGCGTTCAATGCATTGCTACATTTTACAAATTATTCCATCATTAGAATTCCCTCTGGGAGTATGGCATTCGGATTGGTCCATATTCGGTGAATCTATCAATGGCCAAAAAAAAAAAACATCAACCTCATTTCTATTGTCTGCTTTTGGCATCGTGGAGCATTGTAGTGCTTTCCAAATATTTTCGTAGGAAGAATTCATGTCTCCCGGCCGCGTTAAGAAAAAAGATTGTAATACGGAAAATTAGTTTATTGGTTAATTAATTTCGACTGAAAAAGCCCATGTTGACATGCGGAACGAATCCTCGCTTGCTATGCCTATATCCTATGGGCTACGCTCGGCTGGAGGTACGCTCGTGTGCGTCAGGATCTCATAAATTTTCGTGGATTCATGTAGGGGTTACATGGTCATCGGTATATGTATTTCCTCCGTTATTTCGTCGCATTTCGTTTTTCCGTAAGAAATAAGAAGCCCTATTTCCGTGAAACCGTTGCCGACACGATTTTGCTCGCTCTCGCCGTTCAACGCAATGCGTATAGTACGCACACAAGCACAAAGCCACGGCCATGGGAGCACACTATGACGAGAATTATTTTTATCGCTATTGACCAGAGAGTGAAGAGATAGGAAATGGCCTTTGACCACTAATAAAGTAATTCTCTTGTGTATTTCTTGGTACTACAAGAGATATTTCTCCAAGTACAACGATAAAATCGATCAGTTTTATCAATCGGCTAAGAAAGAAGCACAATCACAAATTTATTCTTCACATTTCCATCTTATCCAAAGTGAATTGTGATTCTTGGTACTTTGATGAAGAACAATTGATTTACTAGGCTGGCAGATGAACGAATCGTTTCGGGAAAAAGATAAGATGAATTTATAAAGCGATCTTTATCCATTATTTCCGTAATTTATTGTGGTCGGATCTCTTGGACCCGAGAATAATATATTTCGAGAGAATATTTTCGTATATTTTCGATTAATAATTCATCACTCAACTCACGTGGATGATACTCAAATCTTTGTTCAAACATAATTCGAGCTCGTGAAACGTGGAGGCGAAATTGCGCACGCGGAGACTTTCGACGAAATGTGGTGTGGCGAAAGATGAAAAAAAGGTGGAATAAAAAAGGGTGAGGGTTCTCAGATTGTTCGAGGATTTCTTTATAGCAGTAGAAAAGTCAGGGGGGCTGTCTCGTCTGGACTCATATCGTAGATAAAAGTCTGAAACGAGAGGAAAACAACGTGATGCCCGAGGAAAGAGGACGAGATTACTATCGCAACGAGTCACTCGTATAATACATTGCGTGGATTGTAATATTCTTCTACTTTTTCGTTGTCCAGAAGGAATAACGAGGATCTACACGACATGAAATATCTCCATACCACACCGCCACTTCATGTTTATTCCTTTAAACGATACGTTTTTTTTTTACTCGCAGTCATATTACATGCGGAAGGTCGTAGGCCAAATACATAAAGTGGAAAAAGTGGTGCTCGTTTAAATTTTTCCACATCTCGTAGCGCTTTTCTTCCCTTCACCAGATAAGCGGACATTATCTTTATGAGAAAGTTACGTGCTCATATAGCGCACTATCAATTTTACAATATATTATCGAACGATTGTGTCACAAGCATTTTATTTATAACGCCATTCGTTGAAGTCTCGATAACGTGAAGACAATGAAATCACATTTCGTACTTCAATCGTCGACAAAGAGATGTTCCTTCGAAAGGCAATCGAACTGCTCGACGAATGTCTCCGTCCTCGAGATAATTCCTGAAATTAAATCCAAATTGACTTTTTGTACAAATTTGAGTTTTTTTCATCGTGAATTTCAATTGAAACAAATTTTTTAAGTCTTCAAAAGTTTAAAAATTTGAAGCTATTTGCCGAAATTTTCTTGTTGCCAACAGCAAAAACGATCGCTCCACCAACATTTTATTGGCATCTTCGTTTCTGTATCAATACACACACACCCATACACTCGCATACGCATGTGTATCTCTTGGCTCCCTCCAGTCGTCCCATAATCTATACTGGAAAGGAATTAGTTCTTGAGAATCTTTCCCCTCGAGTGTGTAGACAGAAACTCTTGGCAAAATGCGTAGTTATATGCCGCTGACCGTTCGGTAAACTACTTGAGACTCGAGTGATGAAGGGATGTGGATGGGGAGGAAGCAGAAGAATAAAATTGATATGCATATGATACTTATTTTCAGTCGGTGATGTGGGGAAATTTGGGAAAAGGCTCAGAGTGGAGACTGCGGAGAGAATCTGAACTCTGATAATTTTAGAGCGTCCGAGCATTTTCGTTCCTTCTGTATATATAGCTGCTTCAATTCTGTGGGACAGCGTTGGTGTTGGTGACTGAACCTTGGTGAAGAAGTACCTCCACCACCGAGCTAGCCCCTTTATTCTCCAAATTCTCGAATATCAGATCACTTTAGGAGCGAGATAAAAAAGGGCAAAAGAGAAAAACGACAAATCTAAAGGGAATTCCGCCTCAGAGCAGCCCGCGTTTGAAATCTTTTCGCAAAATGTTTTATTCCATTTTATAAGATTCAGTGGACGTGCGATCGATCCAGAGAAAAGTGACTAATCGACCAATTAATTGATTCTCTTCTAATTGTGTGTGTTGGTTGAATTTACGCACCAGCCAGTCTGCCAGATTTTCGAGAGTCTTACTATCGTTAAATTCGTATAATTAAGTTTGGATTTTCATAGCGAACCGAATCAATGATCGGGAAATCATGGGAAATGGCTCACTTGGTGTTGAACGACCTGTGCAAGTTTGATATACGTTGAAAAAGTTATCCGGGGGCTGGCAAACTGGAGAAAGGTCCGTGAAATCGTAGCCATTCACCAAGAGAGGTGACGCGTGGTACGGGAGTAACTGCACTTGCCGAAGTGTTGCTCGAGGTCAGAGATAAGAGAGATGGCACACGGGAGAACGTTGCCAGTGGTAGCTCATCCAGTCAACGGAATCGCGCTTGTATAGTTATATAGCCGTCGGTGAGCGATCTCACTCACTTACGCAAAATGAAAACGAAATAAAAAAAAGAAGAAAGGGAATGAAAATCGAGAATATCACACACTCCCAATACATCGAACTGCTCTACAGTTTTCTTGCTCTATGAATTTCCCCATTTTTCCGGATCCTTAGTTCTGGAAGTTCGACCAATAAAATAGTAAACGTTGAAATCCGCCGAGTCATTTTTTTTCACCCGTGAACGATCGATCGTCTCTCTCTCTCTCTCTCTCCATTTTTTTTCTCATCTCGCTTTTTTATTATCGGTCCTTTCCGCTGTTGAGAATTTCGTCGAGGGGCATTGCTCTTCCAGCCTACCAGTGAGCGACCGTTTTCTTTGTTTGAACGATTCTCTCCGTTATTTCGTGAGTGAGTAGGATTTCCAGAGGCCATTTTTAAGGAAATATCATTTGTGTCCTTGAAATTGATAATTATATTATTATTTATCAGTGAAGGTCATTAGATCGATTATCTCTGTCCTCACACCATGCCTCTGAGCCTCTCAGACGCTCTGGGAGGACAAAAACACAATCGGCAACTTTAGCATTATTCATATATAAATGTAGAAGCGATGGTGCTGCGCCTATTTCCGGTGGTATGTCGTAACAGTTGCAAAGCTCTCAGGTGCTTGGCAAGAGCAGGGGGCGTACTCTTCTCAGCTGTAAGCGCCGTACAAGGGATGTATAACCTCCACCCTCATCTACTTACAAGATTTGCGAGAAGCCAGAGAAAATATATAGTGCCTTTTAACCGTTTGGAAATGGTGAAAAAGCTCTGGCGCGGTTTAGGTTTGAAGATGTAGGAGGGCCGAAGCTTTGCAGCATTGGAAGGGTAGCTGCGTCGTTCTTTAAGGTCTTCCACATACCGCACATCTCGACAAAGCGATCATCTGACTCCTTTCGTTCCACCTTTGTTTCACCATTTTCTTTTCTCTGCTTTTCCTAGTTTTTTTTTCTTCCGTTTTCAGTCTCTTTCCAGGGTTCTCTCTCGAGCTTCTCTCGTCTTTGTGCACAGTTGGCCGAGTTCCCAAACATTAGAACACCAAAGATTCTCATTTGTATTCAATAAACGTGGCTATTTTTATCGTCGAGTCAACTCTTTTTTATCGTTCACATTGTCTTGGGTTCTTGTCGTTGCCATTTTTCAATAGGTAATTTTTATTGAAATCACTTGTGCTCGTATTGAGACAATTCCCATTCGAATGGTCATTATCATCCACTGGTTCGATCAGGGGCCAACATTTCTCGATACTCGATACGAAAATTAGAATTCTCATGATGCTGAAGTTTGCATCGTTGAAATGCAACGAAATTCTATTTTTTTTTTCAGCCGAGCCCATAATTATTGTTCACTATTTGATCCAAACAATAAAACGATCCTTGTGGCGACCCGAAAACTCAATCTTCACGAAAAATTGCCATGATTTTGAAAATTCAATAAGCAATAAATAGAAAAAAAAAAAAAAATTCGTTGAATCTCAACGTTGCAACGTTGTTCGTTAAGTACTTGGCACGTGTGTATACTCTCGAGAAATCTGGAAACTTTTAGCAGCTGTAAGTCGCTGATGGCGAGCTCTCGCGCTTTTGATAT